>CATOCB010000033.1:0-221000 GCA_951411735.1 Somateria mollissima
CAACCCGGGGACCCGGGCCGGGGACCCCACGTGACCCGGGGACCTGGGGCCGGGGATGTCACCCGACACTGGTACCCGGGGCAGCGACCCGATACGACCCGGGGACCTGGGTCCGGGGTCCCGACCTGACCCGGTGACCTGGGGCCAGGGTAACCACCTGACCCGGGGACCCGGGCCGGGGACCCGGTATGACTCCGTCTCCCGGGGCCGGGGTGGTCACCTGACACTGCTACCCGGGACAGCGACCCGACATGACCCGGTGACCCGGGGCCGGGGTAACGACCTGTCCAGGGGACCTGGGCCGGGGACCCGACAGGACCCGGTGACCTGGTTCCGGGGTGCCGACCTGACCCGGTGACCTGGGGCTGTGGTGTCGACCGGACTCGGGGACCTGGTCCGGTGTCCCGTCATGACCCGGGGACCTGGGGTCGGGGTGGTCACCAGACCGTTGTACCCAGGCCGTTGAGCCGACATGACCCTGTGACCCGGGGCCTGGGTAAAAATCCAACCCGGGGACCCGGGCATGGGACGTGACATGACCCGACCTGGGTCCGGGGTCCCGACCTGACCCGCTGACCTGGGGCCGGTGTCCCCACGTGACCCGGGGTCCTGGTGCCGGGGTCCCCACGTGACCCGGGGACCCGAGCCGGGGTCCCCACGTGACCCGGTGACCTGAGGCCGGGGTCCCCACGTGACCCGGTGACCTGGGGCCGGGGTCCCCACGTGACCCGGGGTCCTGGTGCCGGGGTCCCCACGTGACCCGGGGACCCGGGCCGGGGACCCCACGTGACCCGGTGACCTGGGGCCGGGGTCCCCACGTGACCCGGGGTCCTGGTGCCTGGGTTCCCACGTGACCCGGGGACCCGGGCCGGGGTCCCTACGTGACCCGGGGTCCTGGTGCCGGTGTCCCCACGTGACCCGGGGACCCGGGCCGGGGACCCCACGTGACCCGGTGACCTGGGGCCGGGGTCCCCACGTGACCCGGGGACCCGGGCCGGGGACATCACGTGACCCGGTCACCTGGGGCCGGGGTCCCCACGTGACCCGGGGTCCTGGTGCTGGGGTCCCCACGTGACCCAGGGTCCTGGTGCCGGTGTCCCCACGTGACCCGGGGACCTGGGGCCGGGGTCCCACGTGACCCGGTGACCTGGGGCCGGGGTCCACACGTGACCCGGGGACCCGGGCCGGGGTCCCCACGTGACCCAGGGTCCTGGGGCCGGTGTCCCCACATGACCCGGTCACCTGGGGCCGGGGTCCCCACGTGACCCGGGGTCCTTGTGCCGGTGTCCCCACGTGACCCGGTCACCTGGGGCCCGGGTCCCCACGTGACCCGGTCACCTGGGGCCGGGGTCCCCACGTGACCTGGGGACCCGGGCCGGGGACCCCACGTGACCCGGGGACCTGGGGCCGGGGATGTCACCCGACACTGGTACCCGGGGCAGCGACCCGATACGACCCGGGGACCTGGGTCCGGGGTCCCGACCTGACCCGGTGACCTGGGGCCAGGGTAACCACCTGACCCGGGGACCCGGGCCGGGGACTCGGTATGACTCCTTCTCCCGGGGCCGGGGTGGTCACCTGACACTGCTACCCGGGACAGCGACCCGACATGACCCGGTGACCCGGGGCCGGGGTAACGACCTGTCCAGGGGACCTGGGCCGGGGACCCGACAGGACCCGGGGACCTGGTTCCGGGGTGCCGACCTGACCCGGTGACCTGGGGCTGTGGTGTCGACCGGACTCGGGGACCTGGTCCGGTGTCCCGTCATGACCCGGGGACCTGGGGTCGGGGTGGTCACCAGACCGTTGTACCCAGGCCGTTGAGCCGACATGACCCTGTGACCCGGGGCCTGGGTAAAAATCCAACCCGGGGACCCGGGCATGGGACGTGACATGACCCGACCTGGGTCCGGGGTCCCGACCTGACCCGCTGACCTGGGGCCGGTGTCCCCACGTGACCCGGGGTCCTGGTGCCGGGGTCCCCACGTGACCCGGGGACCCGAGCCGGGGTCCCCACGTGACCCGGTGACCTGAGGCCGGGGTCCCCACGTGACCCGGTGACCTGGGGCCGGGGTCCCCACGTGACCCGGGGTCCTGGTGCCGGGGTCCCCACGTGACCCGGGGACCCGGGCCGGGGACCCCACGTGACCCGGTGACCTGGGGCCGGGGTCCCCACGTGACCCGGGGTCCTGGTGCCTGGGTTCCCACGTGACCCGGGGACCCGGGCCGGGGTCCCTACGTGACCCGGGGTCCTGGTGCCGGTGTCCCCAAGTGACCCGGGGACCCGGGCCGGGGACCCCACGTGACCCGGGGACCTGGGGCCGGGGTCCCCACGTGACCCGGGGACCCGGGCCGGGGACATCACGTGACCCGGTCACCTGGGGCCGGGGTCCCCACGTGACCCGGGGTCCTGGTGCCGGGGTCCCCACGTGACCCGGGGACCCGGGCCGGGGTCCCCACGTGACCCAGGGTCCTGGTGCCGGTGTCCCCACGTGACCCGGTGACCTGGGGCCGGGGTCCCCACGTGACCCGGGGACCTGGGGCCGGGGTCCCCACGTGACCCGGGGACCCGGGCCGGGGACATCACGTGACCCGGTCACCTGGGGCCGGGGTCCCCACGTGACCCGGTCACCTGGGGCCGGGGTCCCCACGTGACCCGGGGTCCTGGTGCCGGTGTCTCCACGTGACCCGGTCACCTGGGGCCGGGGACCCCACGTGACCCGGGGACCTGGGGCCGGGGATGTCACCCGACACTGGTACCCGGGGCAGCGACCCGATACGACCCGGGGACCTGGGTCCGGGGTCCCGACCTGACCCGGTGACCTGGGGCCAGGGTAACCACCTGACCCGGGGACCCGGGCCGGGGACCCGGTATGACTCCGTCTCCCGGGGCCGGGGTGGTCACCTGACACTGGTACCCGGGACAGCGACCCGACATGACCCGGTGACCCGGGGCCGGGGTAACGACCTGTCCAGGGGACCTGGGCCGGGGACCCGACAGGACCCGGGGACCTGGTTCCGGGGTGCCGACCTGACCCGGTGACCTGGGGCTGTGGTGTCGACCGGACTCGGGGACCTGGTCCGGTGTCCCGTCATGACCCGGGGACCTGGGGTCGGGGTGGTCACCAGACCGTTGTACCCAGGCCGTTGACCCGACATGACCCTGTGACCCGGGGCCTGGGTAAAAATCCGACCCGGGGCCTGGGTAAAAATCCAACCCGGGGACCCGGGGCCGGGTTAACGACCTGTCCAGGGGACCCGGGCCGGGGACCCGACAGGACCCGGTGATCCTTCGCTGGTGTCCCGATGCAACCCGGGGACCCGGGCCGGGGACCCCACGTGACCCGGGGACCTGGGGCCGGGGATGTCACCCGACACTGGTACCCGGGGCAGCGACCCAATACGACCCGGGGACCTGGGTCCGGGGTCCCGACCTGACCCGGTGACCTGGGGCCAGGGTAACCACCTGACCCGGGGACCCGGGCCGGGGACCCGGTATGACTCCGTCTCCCGGGGCCGGGGTGGTCACCTGACACTGCTACCCGGGACAGCGACCCGACATGACCCGGTGACCCGGGGCCGGGGTAACGACCTGTCCAGGGGACCTGGGCCGGGGACCCGACAGGACCCGGTGACCTGGTTCCGGGGTGCCGACCTGACCCGGTGACCTGGGGCTGTGGTGTCGACCGGACTCGGGGACCTGGTCCGGTGTCCCGTCATGACCCGGGGACCTGGGGTCGGGGTGGTCACCAGACCGTTGTACCCAGGCCGTTGAGCCGACATGACCCTGTGACCCGGAGCCTGGGTAAAAATCCAACCCGGGGACCCGGGCATGGGACGTGACATGACCCGACCTGGGTCCGGGGTCCCGACCTGACCCGGTGACCTGGGCCGGGGACCCCACGTGACCCGGGGACCTGGGGCCGGGGATGTCACCCGACACTGGTACCCGGGGCAGCGACCCGATACGACCCGGGGACCTGGGTCCGGGGTCCCGACCTGACCCGGTGACCTGGGGCCAGGGTAACCACTTGACCCGGGGACCCGGGCCGGGGACCCGGTATGACTCCGTCTCCCGGGGCCGGGGTGGTCACCTGACACTGCTACCCGGGACAGCGACCCGACATGACCCGGTGACCCGGGGCCGGGGTAACGACCTGTCCAGGGGACCTGGGCCGGGGACACGACAGGACCCGGTGACCTGGTTCCGGGGTGCCGACCTGACCCGGTGACCTGGGGCTGTGGTGTCGACCGGACTCGGGGACCTGGTCCGGTGTCCCGTCATGACCCGGGGACCTGGGGTCGGGGTGGTCACCAGACCGTTGTACCCAGGCCGTTGACCCGACATGACCCTGTGACCCGGGGCCTGGGTAAAAATCCAACCCGGGGACCCGGGCATGGGACATGACATGACCCGACCTGGGTCCGGGGTCCCGACCTGACCCGCTGACCTGGGGCCGGTGTCCCCACGTGACCCGGGGTCCTGGTGCCGGGGTCCCCACGTGACCCGGGGACCCGAACCGGGGTCCCCACGTGACCCGGTGACCTGAGGCCGGGGTCCCCACGTGACCCGGTGACCTGGGGCCGGGGTCCCCACGTGACCCGGGGTCCTGGTGCCGGGGTCCCCACATGACCCGGGGACCCGGGCCGGGGACCCCACGTGACCCGGTGACCTGGGGCCGGGGTCCCCACGTGACCCGGGGACCCGGGCCGGGGACATCACGTGACCCGGTCACCTGGGGCCGGGATCCCCACGTGACCCGGTCACCTGGGGCCGGGGTCCCCACGTGACCCGCTGACCTGAGGCCGGGGTCCCCACGTGACCCGGTGACCTGGGGCCGGGGTCCCCACGTGACCCGGGGTCCTGGTGCCTGGGTTCCCACGTGACCCGGGGACCCGGGCCGGGGTCCCCACGTGACCCGGGGTCCTGGTGCCGGTGTCCCCACGTGACCCGGGGACCCGGGCCGGGGACACCACGTGACCCGCTGACCTGGGGCCGGGGTCCCCACGTGACCCGGGGACCCGGGCCGGGGACATCACGTGACCCGGTCACCTGGGGCCGGGGTCCCCACGTGACCCGGAGTCCTGGTGCCGGTGTCCCCACGTGACCCGGGGACCCGGGCCGGGGACCCCACGTGACCCGGGGACCTGGGGCCGGGGTCCCCACGTGACCCGGGGACCCGGGCCGGGGACATCACGTGACCCGGTCACCTGGGGCCGGGGTCCCCACGTGACCCGGGGTCCTGGTGCCGGGGTCCCCACGTGACCCGGGGACCCGGGCCGGGGTCCCCACGTGACCCAGGGTCCTGGTGCCGGTGTCCCCACGTGACCCGGTGACCTGGGGCCGGGGTCCCCACGTGACCCGGGGACCCGGGCCGGGGTCCCCACGTGACCCAGGGTCCTGGTGCCGGTGTCCCCACGTGACCCGGTGACCTGGGGCCGGGGTCCCCACGTGACCCGGTGACCTGGGGCCGGGGTCCCCACGTGACCCGGGGACCTGGGGCGAGGGTCCCCACATGACCCGGGGTCCTGGTGCCGGGGTCCCCAAGTGACCCGGGGACCCGGGCCGGGGACCCCACGTGACCCGGTCACATGAGGCCGAGGTCTCCACGTGACCCGGTGACCTGGGGCCGGGGTCCCCACGTGACCCGGTGACCTGGTGCCGGTGTCCCCACGTGACCCGGTGACCTGGGGCCGGGGTCCCCACGTGACCCGGTGACCTGGGGCCGGGGTCCCCACGTGACCCGGGGACCTGGGGCGAGGGTCCCCACGTGACCCGGTGACCTGAGGCCGAGGTCCCCATGTGACCCGGTGACATGGGGCGAGGGTCCCCACGTGACCCGGTGACCTGGGGCCGGGGTCCCCACGTGACCCGGGGACCCGGGCCGGGGACATCACGTGACCCGGTCACCTGGGGACGGGGTCCCCACGTGACCCGGGGTCCTGGTGCCGGGGTCCCCACGTGACCCGGTGACCTGAGGCCGGGGTCCCCACGTGACCCGGGGACCCGGGCCGGGGACATCACGTGACCCGGTCACCTGGGGCCGGGGTCCCCACGTGACCCGGGGACCCGGGCCGGGGACATCACGTGACCCGGTCATCTGCGGCCGGGGTCCCCACGTGACCCAGGGTCCTGGTGCCGGGGTCCCCACGTGACCCGGGGACCCGGGCCGGGGTCCCCACGTTACCCAGGGTCCTGGTGCCGGTGTCCCCACGTGACCCGGGGACCTGGGGCCGGGGTCCCCACGTGACCCGGTGACCTGGGGCCGGGGTCCCCACGTGACCCGGGGACCCGGGCCGGGGTCCCCACGTGACCCGGTCACCTGGGGCCCGGGTCCCCACGTGACCCGGTCACCTGGGGCCGGGGTCCCCACGTGACCTGGGGACCCGGGCCGGGGACCCCACGTGACCCGGGGACCTGGGGCCGGGGATGTCACCCGACACTGGTACCCGGGGCAGCGACCCGATACGACCCGGGGACCTGGGGCCAGGGTAACCACCTGACCCGGGGACCCGGGCCGGGGACTCGGTATGACTCCGTCTCCCGGGGCCGGGGTGGTCACCTGACACTGCTACCCGGGACAGCGACCCGACATGACCCGGTGACCCGGGGCCGGGGTAACGACCTGTCCAGGGGACCTGGGCCGGGGACCCGACAGGACCCGGGGACCTGGTTCCGGGGTGCCGACCTGACCCGGTGACCTGGGGCTGTGGTGTCGACCGGACTCGGGGACCTGGTCCGGTGTCCCGTCATGACCCGGGGACCTGGGGTAGGGGTGGTCACCAGACCGTTGTACCCAGGCCGTTGACCCGACATGACCCTGTGACCCGGGGCCTGAGTAAAAATCCGACCCGGGGCCTGGGTAAAAATCCAACCCGGTGACCCGGGGCCGGGTTAACGACCTGTCCAGGGGACCCGGGCCGGGGACCCGACAGGACCCGGTGATCCTTCGCTGGTGTCCCGATGCAACCCGGGGACCCGGGCCGGGGACCCCACGTGACCCGGGGACCTGGGGCAGGGGATGTCACCCGACACTGGTACCCGGGGCAGCGACCCGATACGACCCGGGGACCTGGGTCCGGGGTCCCGACCTGACCCGGTGACCTGGGGCCAGGGTAACCACCTGACCCGGGGACCCGGGCCGGGGACCCGGTATGACTCCGTCTCCCGGGGCCGGGGTGGTCACCTGACACTGCTACCCGGGACAGCGACCCGACATGACCCGGTGACCCGGGGCCGGGGTAACGACCTGTCCAGGGGACCTGGGCCGGGGACCCGACAGGACCCGGGGACCTGGTTCCGGGGTGCCGACCTGACCCGGTGACCTGGGGCTGTGGTGTCGACCGGACTCGGGGACCTGGTCCGGTGTCCCGTCATGACCCGGGGACCTGGGGTCGGGGTGGTCACCAGACCGTTGTACCCAGGCCGTTGACCCGACATGACCCTGTGACCTGGGGCCTGGGTAAAAATCCAACCCGGGGACCCGGGCATGGGACATGACATGACCCGACCTGGGTCCGGGGTCCCGACCTGACCCGCTGACCTGGGGCCGGTGTCCCCACGTGACCCGGGGTCCTGGTGCCGGGGTCCCCACGTGACCCGGGGACCCGAACCGGGGTCCCCACGTGACCCGGTGACCTGAGGCCGGGGTCCCCACGTGACCCGGTGACCTGGGGCCGGGGTCCCCACGTGACCCGGGGTCCTGGTGCCGGGGTCCCCACGTGACCCGGTGACCTGAGGCCGGGGACCCCACGTGACCCGGTGACCTGGGGCCGGGGTCCCCACGTGACCCGGGGTCCTGGTGCCTGGGTTCCCACGTGACCCGGGGACCCGGGCCGGGGTCCCCACGTGACCCGGGGTCCTGGTGCCGGTGTCCCCACGTGACCCGGGGACCCGGGCCGGGGACCCCACGTGACCCGGTGACCTGGGGCCGGGGTCCCCACGTGACCCGGGGACCCGGGCCGGGGACATCACGTGACCCGGTCACCTGGGGCCGGGGTCCCCACGTGACCCGGAGTCCTGGTGCCGGTGTCCCCACGTGACCCGGGGACCCGGGCCGGGGACCCCACGTGACCCGGGGACCTGGGGCCGGGGTCCCCACGTGACCCGGGGACCCGGGCCGGGGACATCACGTGACCCGGTCACCTGGGGCCGGGGTCCCCACGTGACCCGGGGTCCTGGTGCCGGGGTCCGCACGTGACCCGGGGACCCGGGCCGGGGTCCCCACGTGACCCAGGGTCCTGGTGCCGGTGTCCCCACGTGACCCGGTGACCTGGGGCCGGGGTCCCCACGTGACCCGGTGACCTGGGGCCGGGGTCCCCACGTGACCCGGGGACCCGGGCATGGGACGTGACATGACCCGACCTGGGTCCAGGGTCCCGACCTGACCCGGTGACCTGGGGCCAGGGTAACCACCTGACCCGGGGACTCGGGCCGGGGACCCGGTATGACTCCGTCTCCCGGGGCCGGGGTGGTCACCTGACACTGCTACCCGGGACAGCGACCCGACATGACCCGGTGACCCGGGGCCGGGGTAACGACCTGTCCAGGGGACCTGGGCCGGGGACCCGACAGGACCCGGTGACCTGGTTCCGGGGTGCCGACCTGACCCGGTGACCTGGGGCTGTGGTGTCGACCGGACTCGGGGACCTGGTCCGGTGTCCCGTCATGACCCGGGGACCTGGGGTAGGGGTGGTCACCAGACCGTTGTACCCAGGCCGTTGACCCGACATGACCCTGTGACCCGGGGCCTGAGTAAAAATCCGACCCGGGGCCTGGGTAAAAATCCAACCCGGGGACCCGGGGCCGGGTTAACGACCTGTCCAGGGGACCCGGGCCGGGCATGGGACATGACATGACCCGACCTGGTGCCGGGGTCCCCACGTGACCCGGGGTCCTGGTGCCGGGGTTCCCACGTGACCCGGGGACCCGGTCCGGGGTCCCCACGTGACCCGGGGTCCTGATGCCGGGGTCCCCACGTGACCCGGGGTCCTGTTGCCGGTGTCCCCACATGACCCGGGGACCCGGGCCGGGGACATCACGTGACCCGGTCACCTGGGGCCGGGGTCCCCACGTGACCCGGGGTCCTGGTGCCGGGGTCCCCACGTGACCCGGGGACCTGGGGCCGGGGTCCCCACGTGACCCGGTGACCTGGGGCCGGGGTCCCCACGTGACCCGGGGACCCGGGCCGGGGTCCCCACGTGACCCGGTCACCTGGGGCCGGGGTCCCCACGTGACCCGGGGACCCGGGCCGGGGTCCCCACGTGACCCGGTCACCTGGGGCCGGGGTCCCCACGTGACCCGGTCACCTGGGGCCGGGGTCCCCACGTGACCTGGGGACCCGGGCCGGGGACCCCACGTGACCCGGGGACCTGGGGCCGGGGATGTCACCCGACACTGGTACCCGGGGCAGCGACCCGATACGACCCGGGGACCTGGGTCCGGGGTCCCGACCTGACCCGGTGACCTGGGGCCAGGGTAACCACTTGACCCGGGGACCCGGGCCGGGGACTCGGTATGACTCCGTCTCCCGGGGCCGGGGTGGTCACCTGACACTGCTACCCGGGACAGCGACCCGACATGACCCGGTGACCCGGGGCCGGGGTAACGACCTGTCCAGGGGACCTGGGCCGGGGACCCGACAGGACCCGGTGACCTGGTTCCGGGGTGCCGACCTGACCCGGTGACCTGGGGCTGTGGTGTCGACCGGACTCGGGGACCTGGTCCGGTGTCCCGTCATGACCCGGGGACCTGGGGTCGGGGTGGTCACCAGACCGTTGTACCCAGGCCGTTGACCCGACATGACCCTGTGACCCGGTGCCTGGGTAAAAATCCAACCCGGGGACCCGGGCATGGGACGTGACATGACCCGACCTGGGTCCGGGGTCCCGACCTGACCCGGTGACCTGGGGCCAGGGTAACCACCTGACCCGGGGACTCGGGCCGGGGACCCGGTATGACTCCGTCTCCCGGGGCCGGGGTGGTCACCTGACACTGCTACCCGGGACAGCGACCCGACATGACCCGGTGACCCGGGGCCGGGGTAACGACCTGTCCAGGGGACCTGGGCCGGGGACCCGACAGGACCCGGTGACCTGGTTCCGGGGTGCCGACCTGACCCGGTGACCTGGGGCTGTGGTGTCGACCGGACTCGGGGACCTGGTCCGGTGTCCCGTCATGACCCGGGGACCTGGGGTCGGAGTGGTCACCAGACCGTTGTACCCAGGCCGTTGACCCGACATGACCCTGTGACCCGGGGCCTGAGTAAAAATCCGACCCCGGGCCTGGGTAAAAATCCAACCCGGGGACCCGGGGCCGGGTTAACGACCTGTCCAGGGGACCCGGGCCGGGGACCCGACAGGACCCGGTGATCCTTCGCTGGTGTCCCGATGCAACCCGGGGACCCGGGCCGGGGACCCCACGTGACCCGGGGACCTGGGGCAGGGGATGTCACCCGACACTGGTACCCGGGGCAGCGACCCGATACGACCCGGGGACCTGGGTCCGGAGTCCCGACCTGACCCGGTGACCTGGGGCTGTGGTGTCGACCGGACTCGGGGACCTGGTCCGGTGTCCCGTCATGACCCGGGGACCTGGGGTCGGGGTGGTCACCAGACCGTTGTACCCAGGCGGTTGACCCGACATGACCCTGTGACCCGGTGCCTGGGTAAAAATCCAACCCGGGGACCCGGGCATGGGACGTGACATGACCCGACCTGGGTCCGGGGTCCCGACCTGACCCGGTGACCTGGGGCCAGGGTAACCACCTGACCCGGGGACCCGGGCCGGGGACTCGGTATGACTCCGTCTCCCGGGGCCGGGGTGGTCACCTGACACTGCTACCCGGGACAGCGACCCGACATGACCCGGTGACCCGGGGCCGGGGTAACGACCTGTCCAGGGGACCTGGGCCGGGGACCCGACAGGACCTGGTGACCTGGTTCCGGGGTGCCGACCTGACCCGGTGACCTGGGGCTGTGGTGTCGACCGGACTCGGGGACCTGGTCCGGTGTCCCGTCATGACCCGGGGACCTGGGGTCGGGGTGGTCACCAGACCGTTGTACCCAGGCCGTTGAGCCGACCTGACCCTGTGACCCGGGGCCTGGGTAAAAATCCAACCCGGGGACCCGGGCATGGGACATGACATGACCCGACCTGGGTCCGGGGTCCCGACCTGACCCGCTGACCTGGGGCCGGTGTCCCCACGTGACCCGGGGTCCTGGTGCCGGGGTCCCCACGTGACCCGGGGACCCGAACCGGGGTCCCCACGTGACCCGGTGACCTGAGGCCGGGGTCCCCACGTGACCCGGTGACCTGGGGCCGGGGTCCCCACGTGACCCGGGGTCCTGGTGCCGGGGTCCCCACGTGACCCGGGGACCCGGGCCGGGGACCCCACGTGACCCGGTGACCTGGGGCCGGGGTCCCCACGTGACCCGGGGACCCGGGCCGGGGACATCACGTGACCCGGTCACCTGGGGCCGGGATCCCCACGTGACCCGGTCACCTGGGGCCGGGGTCCCCACGTGACCCGCTGACCTGAGGCCGGGGTCCCCACGTGACCCGGGGTCCTGGTGCCTAGGTTCCCACGTGACCCGAGGACCCGGGCCGGGGTCCCGACGTGACCCGGGGTCCTGTTGCCGGTGTCCCCACGTGACCCGGGGACCCGGGCCGGGGACCCCACGTGACCCGGTGACCTGGGGCCGGGGTCCCCACGTGACCCGGAGTCCTGGTGCCGGTGTCCCCACGTGACCCGGGGACCCGGGCCGGGGACCCCACGTGACCCGGGGACCTGGGGCCGGGGTCCCCACGTGACCCGGGGACCCGGGCCGGGGACATCACGTGACCCGGTCACCTGGGGCCGGGGTCCCCACGTGACCCGGGGTCCTGGTGCCGGGGTCCCCACGTGACCCGGGGACCCGGGCCGGGGTCCCCACGTGACCCAGGGTCCTGGTGCCGGTGTCCCCACGTGACCCGGTGACCTGGGGCCGGGGTCCCCACGTGACCCGGGGACCTGGGGCGAGGGTCCCCACGTGACCCGGGGTCCTGGTGCCGGGGTCCCCAAGTGACCCGGGGACCCGGGCCGGGGACCCCACGTGACCCGGGGACCTGGGGCCGGGGATGTCACCCGACACTGGTACCCGGGGCAGCGACCCGATACGACCCGGGGACCTGGGTCCGGGGTCCCGACCTGACCCGGTGACCTGGGGCCAGGGTAACCACCTGACCCGGGGACCCGGGCCGGGGACCCGGTATGACTCCGTCTCCCGGGGCCGGGGTGGTCACCTGACACTGGTACCCGGGACAGCGACCCGACATGACCCGGTGACCCGGGGCCGGGGTAACGACCTGTCCAGGGGACCTGGGCCGGGGACCCGACAGGACCCGGTGACCTGGTTCCGGGGTGCCGACCTGACCCGGTGACCTGGGGCTGTGGTGTCGACCGGACTCGGGGACCTGGTCCGGTGTCCCGTCATGACCCGGGGACCTGGGGTCGGGGTGGTCACCAGACCGTTGTACCCAGGCCGTTGAGCCGACATGACCCTGTGACCCGGGGCCTGGGTAAAAATCCAACCCGGGGACCCGGGCATGGGACGTGACATGACCCGACCTGGGTCCGGGGTCCCGACCTGACCCGCTGACCTGGGGCCGGTGTCCCCACGTGACCCGGGGTCCTGGTGCCGGGGTCCCCACGTGACCCGGGGACCCGAGCCGGGGTCCCCACGTGACCCGGTGACCTGAGGCCGGGGTCCCCACGTGACCCGGTGACCTGGGGCCGGGGTCCCCACGTGACCCGGGGTCCTGGTGCCGGGGTCCCCACGTGACCCGGGGACCCGGGCCGGGGACCCCACGTGACCCGGTGACCTGGGGCCGGGGTCCCCACGTGACCCGGGGTCCTGGTGCCTGGGTTCCCACGTGACCCGGGGACCCGGGCCGGGGTCCCTACGTGACCCGGGGTCCTGGTGCCGGTGTCCCCACGTGACCCGGGGACCCGGGCCGGGGACCCCACGTGACCCGGTGACCTGGGGCCGGGGTCCCCACGTGACCCGGGGACCCGGGCCGGGGACATCACGTGACCCGGTCACCTGGGGCCGGGGTCCCCACGTGACCCGGGGTCCTGGTGCCGGGGTCCCCACGTGACCCGGGGACCCGGGCCGGGGTCCCCACGTGACCCAGGGTCCTGTTGCCGGTGTCCCCACGTGACCCGGGGACCTGGGGCCGGGGTCCCACGTGACCCGGTGACCTGGGGCCGGGGTCCACACGTGACCCGGGGACCCGGGCCGGGGTCCCCACGTGACCCGGTCACCTGGGGCCGGGGTCCCCACGTGACCCGGGGTCCTGGTGCCGGTGTCCCCACGTGACCCGGTCACCTGGGGCCCGGGTCCCCACGTGACCCGGGGACCTGGGGCCGGGGATGTCACCCGACACTGGTACCCGGGGCAGCGACCCGATACGACCCGGGGACCTGGGTCCGGGGTCCCGACCTGACCCGGTGACCTGGGGCCAGGGTAACCACCTGACCCGGGGACCCGGGCCGGGGACTCGGTATGACTCCGTCTCCCGGGGCCGGGGTGGTCACCTGACACTGGTACCCGGGACAGCGACCCGACATGACCCGGTGACCCGGGGCCGGGGTAACGACCTGTCCAGGGGACCTGGGCCGGGGACCCGACAGGACCCGGGGACCTGGTTCCGGGGTGCCGACCTGACCCGGTGACCTGGGGCTGTGGTGTCGACCGGACTCGGGGACCTGGTCCGGTGTCCCGTCATGACCCGGGGACCTGGGGTCGGGGTGGTCACCAGACCGTTGTACCCAGGCCGTTGACCCGACATGACCCTGTGACCCGGGGCCTGGGTAAAAATCCGACCCGGGGCCTGGGTAAAAATCCAACCCGGGGACCCGGGGCCGGGTTAACGACCTGTCCAGGGGACCCGGGCCGGGGACCCGACAGGACCCGGTGATCCTTCGCTGGTGTCCCGATGCAACCCGGGGACCCGGGCCGGGGACCCCACGTGACCTGGGGACCTGGGGCCGGGGATGTCACCCGACACTGGTACCCGGGGCAGCGACCCGATACGACCCGGGGACCTGGGTCTGGGGTCCCGACCTGACCCGGTGACCTGGGGCCAGGGTAACCACCTGACCCGGGGACCCGGGCCGGGGACCCGGTATGACTCCGTCTCCCGGGGCCGGGGTGGTCACCTGACACTGGTACCCGGGACAGCGACCCGACATGACCCGGGGACCTGGGTCCGGGGTCCCGACCTGTCCAGGGGACCTGGGCCGGGGACCCGACAGGACCCGGTGACCTGGTTCCGGGGTGCCGACCTGACCCGGTGACCTGGGGCTGTGGTGTCGACCGGACTCGGGGACCTGGTCCGGTGTCCCGTCATGACCCGGGGACCTGGGGTCGGGGTGGTCACCAGACCGTTGTACCCAGGCCGTTGACCCGACATGACCCTGTGACCCGGGGCCTGGGTAAAAATCCGACCCGGGGCCTGGGTAAAAATCCAACCCGGGGACCCGGGGCCGGGTTAACGACCTGTCCAGGGGACCCGGGCCGGGGACCCGACAGGACCCGGTGATCCTTCGCTGGTGTCCCGATGCAACCCGGGGACCTGGGCCGGGGACCCCACGTGACCCGGGGACCTGGGGCCGGGGATGTCACCCGACACTGGTACCCGGGGCAGCGACCCGATACGACCCGGGGACCTGGGTCCGGGGTCCCGACCTGACCCGGTGACCTGGGGCCAGGGTAACCACCTGACCCGGGGACCCGGGCCGGGGACCCGGTATGACTCCGTCTCCCGGGGCCGGGGTGGTCACCTGACACTGCTACCCGGGACAGCGACCCGACATGACCCGGTGACCCGGGGCCGGGGTAACGACCTGTCCAGGGGACCTGGGCCGGGGACCCGACAGGACCCGGTGACCTGGTTCCGGGGTGCCGACCTGACCCGGTGACCTGGGGCTGTGGTGTCGACCGGACTCGGGGACCTGGTCCAGTGTCCCGTCATGACCCGGGGACCTGGGGTCGGGGTGGTCACCAGACCGTTGTACCCAGGCCGTTGAGCCGACATGACCCTGTGACCCGGGGCCTGGGTAAAAATCCAACCCGGGGACCCGGGCATGGGACGTGACATGACCCGACCTGGGTCCGGGGTCCCGACCTGACCCGCTGACCTGGGGCCGGTGTCCCCACGTGACCCGGTGACCTGGGGCCGGGGTCCCCACGTGACCCGGTGACCTGGGGCCGGGGTCCCCACGTGACCCAGGGACCTGGGGCGAGGGTCCCCACGTGACCCGGTCACCTGGTGCCGGGGTTCCCAAGTGACCCGGGGACCCGGGCCGGGGACCCCACGTGACCCGGTCACCTGAGGCCGAGGTCTCCACGTGACCCGGTGACCTGGGGCCGGGGTCCCCACGTGACCCAGGGTCCTGGTGCCGGTGACCCCACGTGACCCGGTGACCTGGGGCCGGGGTCCCCACGTGACCCGGTGACCTGGGGCCGGGGTCCCCACGTGACCCGGGGACCTGGGGCGAGGGTCCCCACGTGACCCGGTGACCTGAGGCCGAGGTCCCCATGTGACCCGGTGACATGGGGCGAGGGTCCCCACGTGACCCGGTGACCTGGGGCCGGGGTCCCCACGTGACCCGGGGAACCGGGCCGGGGACATCACGTGACCCGGTCACCTGGGGACGGGGTCCCCACGTGACCCGGGGTCCTGGTGCCGGGGTCCCCACGTGACCCGGTGACCTGACGCCGGGGTCCCCACGTGACCCGGGGACCCGGGCCGGGGACATCACGTGACCCGGTCACCTGCGGCCGGGGTCCCCACGTGACCCAGGGTCCTGGTGCCGGGGTCCCCACGTGACCCGGGGACCCGGGCCGGGGTCCCCACGTGACCCAGGGTCCTGGTGCCGGTGTCCCCACGTGACCCGGGGACCTGGGGCCGGGGTCCCCACGTGACCCGGTGACCTGGGGCCGGGGTCCCCACGTGACCCGGGGACCTGGGCCGGGGTCCCCACGTGACCCGGTCACCTGGGGCCGGGGTCCCCACGTGACCCGGGGACCTGGGGCCGGGGATGTCACCCGACACTGGTACCCGGGGCAGCGACCCGATACGACCCGGGGACCTGGGGCCAGGGTAACCACCTGACCCGGGGACCCGGGCCGGGGACTCGGTATGACTCCGTCTCCCAGGGCCGGCGTGGTCACCTGACACTGCTACCCGGGACAGCGACCCGACATGACCCGGTGACCCGGGGCCGGGGTAACGACCTGTCCAGGGGACCTGGGCCGGGGACCCGACAGGACCCGGTGACCTGGTTCCGGGGTGCCGACCTGACCCGGTGACCTGGGGCTGTGGTGTCGACCGGACTCGGGGACCTGGTCCGGTGTCCCGTCATGACCTGGGGACCTGGGGTCGGGGTGGTCACCAGACCGTTGTACCCAGGCCGTTGACCCGACATGACCCTGTGACCCGGTGCCTGGGTAAAAATCCAACCCGGGGACCCGGGAATGGGACGTGACATGACCCGACCTGGGTCCGGGGTCCCGACCTGACCCGGTGACCTGGGCCGGGGATGTCACCCGACACTGGTACCCGGGGCAGCGACCCGATACGACCCGGGGACCTGGGTCCGGGGTCCCGACCTGACCCGGTGACCTGGGGCCAGGGTAACCACTTGACCCGGGGACCCGGGCCGGGGACCCGGTATGACTCCGTCTCCCGGGGCCGGGGTGGTCACCTGACACTGGTACCCGGAGCAGCGACCCGACATGAACCGGTGACCCGGGGCCGGGCTAACGACCTGTCCAGGGGACCTGGGCCGGGGACCCGACAGGACCCGGTGACCTGGTTCCGGGGTGCCGACCTGACCCGGTGACCTGGGGCTGTGGTGTCGACCGGACTCGGGGACCTGGTCCGGTGTCCCGTCATGACCCGGGGACCTGGGGTCGGGGTCCCGACGTGACCCGGTCACCTGGGGCCCGGGTCCCCACGTGACCCGGTCACCTGGGGCTGGGGTCCCCACGTGACCTCGGGACCCGGGCCGGGGACCCCACGTGACCCGGGGACCTGGGGCAGGGGATGTCACCCGACACTGGTACCCGGGGCAGCGACCCGATACGACCCGGGGACCTGGGTCCGGGGTCCCGACCTGACCCGGTGACCTGGGGCCAGGGTAACCACCTGACCCGGGGACCCGGGCCGGGGACCCGGTATGACTCCGTCTCCCGGGGCCGGGGTGGTCACCTGACACTGGTACCCGGGACAGCGACCCGACATGACCCGGTGACCCGGGGCCGGGGTAACGACCTGTCCAGGGGACCTGGGCCGGGGACCCGACAGGACCCGGTGACCTGGTTCCGGGGTGCCGACCTGACCCGGTGACCTGGGGCTGTGGTGTCGACCGGACTCGGGGACCTGGTCCGGTGTCCCGTCATGACCCGGGGACCTGGGGTCGGGGTGGTCACCAGACCGTTGTACCCAGGCCGTTGAGCCGACCTGACCCTGTGACCCGGGGCCTGGGTAAAAATCCAACCCGGGGACCCGGGCATGGGACATGACATGACCCGACCTGGGTCCGGGGTCCCGACCTGACCCGCTGACCTGGGGCCGGTGTCCCCACGTGACCCGGGGTCCTGGTGCCGGGGTCCCCACGTGACCCGGGGACCCGAACCGGGGTCCCCACGTGACCCGGTGACCTGAGGCAGGGGTCCCCACGTGACCCGGTGACCTGGGGCCGGGGTCCCCACGTGACCCGGGGTCCTGGTGCCGGGGTCCCCACGTGACCCGGGGACCCGGGCCGGGGACCCCACGTGACCCGGTGACCTGGGGCCGGGGTCCCCACGTGACCCGGGGACCCGGGCCGGGGACATCACGTGACCCGGTCACCTGGGGCCGGGATCCCCACGTGACCCGGTCACCTGGGGCCGGGGTCCCCACGTGACCCGCTGACCTGAGGCCGGGGTCCCCACGTGACCCGGGGTCCTGGTGCCTGGGTTCCCACGTGACCCGGGGACCCGGGCCGGGGTCCCGACGTGACCCGGGGTCCTGTTGCCGGTGTCCCCACGTGACCCGGGGACCCGGGCCGGGGACCCCACGTGACCCGGTGACCTGGGGCCGGGGTCCCCACGTGACCCGGAGTCCTGGTGCCGGTGTCCCCACGTGACCCGGGGACCCGGGCCGGGGACCCCACGTGACCCGGGGACCTGGGGCCGGGGTCCCCACTTGACCCGGGGACCCGGGCCGGGGACATCACGTGACCCGGTCACCTGGGGCCGGGGTCCCCACGTGACCCGGGGTCCTGGTGCCGGGGTCCCAACTTGACCCGGGGACCCGGGCCGGGGTCCCCACGTGACCCAGGGTCCTGGTGCCGGTGTCCCCACGTGACCCGGTGACCTGGGGCCGGGGTCCCCACGTGAACCGGGGACCTGGGGCGAGGGTCCCCACGTGACCCGGTCACCTGGGGCTGGGGTCCCCACGTGACCTCGGGACCCGGGCCGGGGACCCCACGTGACCCGGGGACCTGGGGCAGGGGATGTCACCCGACACTGGTACCCGGGGCAGCGACCCGATACGACCCGGGGACCTGGGTCCGGGGTCCCGACCTGACCCGGTGACCTGGGGCCAGGGTAACCACCTGACCCGGGGACCCGGGCCGGGGACCCGGTATGACTCCGTCTCCCGGGGCCGGGGTGGTCACCTGACACTGGTACCCGGAGCAGCGACCCGACATGAACCGGTGACCCGGGGCCGGGCTAACGACCTGTCCAGGGGACCTGGGCCGGGGACCCGACAGGACCCGGTGACCTGGTTCCGGGGTGCCGACCTGACCCGGTGACCTGGGGCTGTGGTGTCGACCGGACTCGGGGACCTGGTCCGGTGTCCCGTCATGACCCGGGGACCTGGGGTCGGGGTCCCGACGTGACCCGGTCACCTGGGGCCCGGGTCCCCACGTGACCCGGTCACCTGGGGCTGGGGTCCCCACGTGACCTCGGGACCCGGGCCGGGGACCCCACGTGACCCGGGGACCTGGGGCAGGGGATGTCACCCGACACTGGTACCCGGGGCAGCGACCCGATACGACCCGGGGACCTGGGTCCGGGGTCCCGACCTGACCCGGTGACCTGGGGCCAGGGTAACCACCTGACCCGGGGACCCGGGCCGGGGACCCGGTATGACTCCGTCTCCCGGGGCCGGGGTGGTCACCTGACACTGGTACCCGGAGCAGCGACCCGACATGAACCGGTGACCCGGGGCCGGGCTAACGACCTGTCCAGGGGACCTGGGCCGGGGACCCGACAGGACCCGGTGACCTGGTTCCGGGGTGCCGACCTGACCCGGTGACCTGGGGCTGTGGTGTCGACCGGACTCGGGGACCTGGTCCGGTGTCCCGTCATGACCCGGGGACCTGGGGTCGGGGTCCCGACGTGACCCGGTCACCTGGGGCCCGGGTCCCCACGTGACCCGGTCACCTGGGGCTGGGGTCCCCACGTGACCTCGGGACCCGGGCCGGGGACCCCACGTGACCCGGGGACCTGGGGCAGGGGATGTCACCCGACACTGGTACCCGGGGCAGCGACCCGATACGACCCGGGGACCTGGGTCCGGGGTCCCGACCTGACCCGGTGACCTGGGGCCAGGGTAACCACCTGACCCGGGGACCCGGGCCGGGGACCCGGTATGACTCCGTCTCCCGGGGAGACCAGACCGTTGTACCCAGGCCGTTGAGCCGACATGACCCTGTGACCCGGGGCCTGGGTAAAAATCCAACCCGGGGACCCGGGCATGAGACGTGACATGACCCGACCTGGGTCCGGGGTCCCGACCTGACCCGCTGACCTGGGGCCGGTGTCCCCACGTGACCCGGGGTCCTGGTGCCGGGGTCCCCACGTGACCCGGGGACCCGAGCCGGGGTCCCCACGTGACCCGGTGACCTGAGGCCGGGGTCCCCACGTGACCCGGTGACCTGGGGCCGGGGTCCCCACGTGACCCGGGGTCCTGGTGCCGGGGTCCCCACGTGACCCGGGGACCCGGGCCGGGGACCCCACGTGACCCGGTGACCTGGGGCCGGGGTCCCCACGTGACCCGGGGTCCTGGTGCCTGGGTTCCCACGTGACCCGGGGACCCGGGCCGGGGTCCCTACGTGACCCGGGGTCCTGGTGCCGGTGTCCCCACGTGACCCGGGGACCCGGGCCGGGGACCCCACGTGACCCGGTGACCTGGGGCCGGGGTCCCCACGTGACCCGGGGACCCGGGCCGGGGACATCACGTGACCCGGTCACCTGGGGCCGGGGTCCCCACGTGACCCGGGGTCCTGGTGCCGGGGTCCCCACGTGACCCGGGGACCCGGGCCGGGGTCCCCACTTGACCCAGTGTCCTGGTGCCGGTGTCCCCACGTGACCCGGGGACCTGGGGCCGGGGTCCCACGTGACCCGGTGACCTGGGGCCGGGGTCCACACGTGACCCGGGGACCCGGGCCGGGGTCCCCACGTGACCCGGTCACCTGGGGCCGGGGTCCCCACGTGACCCGGGGTCCTGGTGCCGGTGTCCCCACGTGACCCGGTCACCTGGGGCCCGGGTCCCCACGTGACCCGGGGACCTGGGGCCGGGGATGTCACCCGACACTGGTACCCGGGGCAGCGACCCGATACGACCCGGGGACCTGGGTCCGGGGTCCCGACCTGACCCGGTGACCTGGGGCCAGGGTAACCACCTGACCCGGGGACCCGGGCCGGGGACTCGGTATGACTCCGTCTCCCGGGGCCGGGGTGGTCACCTGACACTGGTACCCGGGACAGCGACCCGACATGACCCGGTGACCCGGGGCCGGGGTAACGACCTGTCCAGGGGACCTGGGCCGGGGACCCGACAGGACCCGGGGACCTGGTTCCGGGGTGCCGACCTGACCCGGTGACCTGGGGCTGTGGTGTCGACCGGACTCGGGGACCTGGTCCGGTGTCCCGTCATGACCCGGGGACCTGGGGTCGGGGTGGTCACCAGACCGTTGTACCCAGGCCGTTGACCCGACATGACCCTGTGACCCGGGGCCTGGGTAAAAATCCGACCCGGGGCCTGGGTAAAAATCCAACCCGGGGACCCGGGGCCGGGTTAACGACCTGTCCAGGGGACCCGGGCCGGGGACCCGACAGGACCCGGTGATCCTTCGCTGGTGTCCCGATGCAACCCGGGGACCCGGGCCGGGGACCCCACGTGACCTGGGGACCTGGGGCCGGGGATGTCACCCGACACTGGTACCCGGGGCAGCGACCCGATACGACCCGGGGACCTGGGTCTGGGGTCCCGACCTGACCCGGTGACCTGGGGCCAGGGTAACCACCTGACCCGGGGACCCGGGCCGGGGACCCGGTATGACTCCGTCTCCCGGGGCCGGGGTGGTCACCTGACACTGGTACCCGGGACAGCGACCCGACATGACCCGGTGACCCGGGGCCGGGGTAACGACCTGTCCAGGGGACCTGGGCCGGGGACCCGACAGGACCCGGTGACCTGGTTCCGGGGTGCCGACCTGACCCGGTGACCTGGGGCTGTGGTGTCGACCGGACTCGGGGACCTGGTCCGGTGTCCCGTCATGACCCGGGGACCTGGGGTCGGGGTGGTCACCAGACCGTTGTACCCAGGCCGTTGACCCGACATGACCCTGTGACCCGGCGCCTGGGTAAAAATCCGACCCGGGGCCTGGGTAAAAATCCAACCCGGGGACCCGGGGCCGGGTTAACGACCTGTCCAGGGGACCCGGGCCGGGGACCCGACAGGACCCGGTGATCCTTCGCTGGTGTCCCGATGCAACCCGGGGACCCGGGCCGGGGACCCCACGTGACCCGGGGACCTGGGGCCGGGGATGTCACCCGACACTGGTACCCGGGGCAGCGACCCGATACGACCCGGGGACCTGGGTCCGGGGTCCCGACCTGACCCGGTGACCTGGGGCCAGGGTAACCACCTGACCCGGGGACCCGGGCCGGGGACCCGGTATGACTCCGTCTCCCGGGGCCGGGGTGGTCACCTGACACTGCTACCCGGGACAGCGACCCGACATGACCCGGTGACCCGGGGCCGGGGTAACGACCTGTCCAGGGGACCTGGGCCGGGGACCCGACAGGACCCGGTGACCTGGTTCCGGGGTGCCGACCTGACCCGGTGACCTGGGGCTGTGGTGTCGACCGGACTCGGGGACCTGGTCCGGTGTCCCGTCATGACCCGGGGACCTGGGGTCGGGGTGGTCACCAGACCGTTGTACCCAGGCCGTTGAGCCGACATGACCCTGTGACCCGGGGCCTGGGTAAAAATCCAACCCGGGGACCCGGGCATGGGACGTGACATGACCCGACCTGGGTCCGGGGTCCCGACCTGACCCGCTGACCTGGGGCCGGTGTCCCCACGTGACCCGGTGACCTGGGGCCGGGGTCCCCACGTGACCCGGTGACCTGGGGCCGGGGTCCCCACGTGACCCGGGGACCTGGGGCGAGGGTCCCCACGTGACCCGGTCACCTGGTGCCGGGGTCCCCAAGTGACCCGGGGACCCGGGCCGGGGACCCCACGTGACCCGGTCACCTGAGGCCGAGGTCTCCACGTGACCCGGTGACCTGGGGCCGGGGTCCCCACGTGACCCAGGGTCCTGGTGCCGGTGACCCCACGTGACCCGGTGACCTGGGGCCGGGGTCCCCACGTGACCCGGTGACCTGGGGCCGGGGTCCCCACGTGACCCGGGGACCTGGGGCGAGGGTCCCCACGTGACCCGGTGACCTGAGGCCGAGGTCCCCATGTGACCCGGTGACATGGGGCGAGGGTCCCCACGTGACCCGGTCACCTGGGGCCGGGGTCCCCACGTGACCCGGGGAACCGGGCCGGGGACATCACGTGACCCGGTCACCTGGGGACGGGGTCCCCACGTGACCCGGGGTCCTGGTGCCGGGGTCCCCACGTGACCCGGGGTCCTGGTGCCGGGGTCCCCACGTGACCCGGTGACCTGAGGCCGGGGTCCCCACGTGACCCGGGGACCCGGGCCGGGGACATCACGTGACCCGGTCACCTGGGTCCGGGGTCCCCACGTGACCCAGGGTCCTGGTGCCGGGGTCCCCACGTGACCCGGGGACCCGGGCCGGGGTCCCCACGTGACCCAGGGTCCTGGTGCCGGTGTCCCCACGTGACCCGGGGACCTGGGGCCGGGGTCCCCACGTGACCCGGTGACCTGGGGCCGGGGTCCCCACGTGACCCGGGGACCTGGGCCGGGGTCCCCACGTGACCCGGTCACCTGGGGCCGGGGTCCCCACGTGACCCGGGGACCTGGGGCCGGGGATGTCACCCGACACTGGTACCCGGGGCAGCGACCCGATACGACCCGGGGACCTGGGGCCAGGGTAACCACCTGACCCGGGGACCCGGGCCGGGGACTCGGTATGACTCCGTCTCCCAGGGCCGGCGTGGTCACCTGACACTGCTACCCGGGACAGCGACCCGACATGACCCGGTGACCCGGGGCCGGGGTAACGACCTGTCCAGGGGACCTGGGCCGGGGACCCGACAGGACCCGGTGACCTGGTTCCGGGGTGCCGACCTGACCCGGTGACCTGGGGCTGTGGTGTCGACCGGACTCGGGGACCTGGTCCGGTGTCCCGTCATGACCTGGGGACCTGGGGTCGGGGTGGTCACCAGACCGTTGTACCCAGGCCGTTGACCCGACATGACCCTGTGACCCGGTGCCTGGGTAAAAATCCAACCCGGGGACCCGGGAATGGGACGTGACATGACCCGACCTGGGTCCGGGGTCCCGACCTGACCCGGTGACCTGGGCCGGGGATGTCACCCGACACTGGTACCCGGGGCAGCGACCCGATACGACCCGGGGACCTGGGTCCGGGGTCCCGACCTGACCCGGTGACCTGGGGCCAGGGTAACCACTTGACCCGGGGACCCGGGCCGGGGACCCGGTATGACTCCGTCTCCCGGGGCCGGGGTGGTCACCTGACACTGGTACCCGGAGCAGCGACCCGACATGAACCGGTGACCCGGGGCCGGGCTAACGACCTGTCCAGGGGACCTGGGCCGGGGACCCGACAGGACCCGGTGACCTGGTTCCGGGGTGCCGACCTGACCCGGTGACCTGGGGCTGTGGTGTCGACCGGACTCGGGGACCTGGTCCGGTGTCCCGTCATGACCCGGGGACCTGGGGTCGGGGTCCCCACGTGACCCGGTCACCTGGGGCCCGGGTCCCCACGTGACCCGGTCACCTGGGGCTGGGGTCCCCACGTGACCTCGGGACCCGGGCCGGGGACCCCACGTGACCCGGGGACCTGGGGCAGGGGATGTCACCCGACACTGGTACCCGGGGCAGCGACCCGATACGACCCGGGGACCTGGGTCCGGGGTCCCGACCTGACCCGGTGACCTGGGGCCAGGGTAACCACCTGACCCGGGGACCCGGGCTGGGGACCCGGTATGACTCCGTCTCCCGGGGCCGGGGTGGTCACCTGACACTGGTACCCGGGACAGCGACCCGACAGGACCCGGTGACCTGGTTCCGGGGTGCCGACCTGACCCGGTGACCTGGGGCTGTGGTGTCGACCGGACTCGGGGACCTGGTCCGGTGTCCCGTCATGACCCGGGGACCTGGGGTCGGGGTGGTCACCAGACCGTTGTACCCAGGCCGTTGACCCGACATGACCCTGTGACCCGGGGCCTGGGTAAAAATCCGACCCGGGGCCTGGGTAAAAATCCAACCCGGGGACCCGGGGCCGGGTTAACGACCTGTCCAGGGGACCCGGGCCGGGGACCCGACAGGACCCGGTGATCCTTCGCTGGTGTCCCGATGCAACCCGGGGACCCGGGCCGGGGACCCCACGTGACCCGGGGACCTGGGGCCGGGGATGTCACCCGACACTGGTACCCGGGGCAGCGACCCGATACGACCCGGGGACCTGGGTCCGGGGTCCCGACCTGACCCGGTGACCTGGGGCCAGGGTAACCACCTGACCCGGGGACCCGGGCCGGGGACCCGGTATGACTCCGTTTCCCGGGGCCGGGGTGGTCACCTGACACTGCTACCCGGGACAGCGACCCGACATGAACCGGTGACCCGGGGCCGGGCTAACGACCTGTCCAGGGGACCTGGGCCGGGGACCCGACAGGACCCGGTGACCTGGTTCCGGGGTGCCGACCTGACCCGGTGACCTGGGGCTGTGGTGTCGACCGGACTCGGGGACCTGGTCCGGTGTCCCGTCATGACCCGGGGACCTGGGGTCGGGGTGGTCACCAGACCGTTGTACCCAGGCCGTTGAGCCGACATGACCCTGTGACCCGGGGCCTGGGTAAAAATCCAACCCGGGGACCCAGGCATGGGACATGACATGACCCGACCTGGGTCCGGGGTCCCGACCTGACCCGCTGACCTGGGGCCGGTGTCCCCACGTGACCCGGGGTCCTGGTGCCGGGGTCCCGACGTAACCCGGTGACCTGGTGCCGGGGTCCCCACGTGACCCGGGGTCCTGGTGCCGGGGTCCCCACGTGACCCGGGGACCCGGGCCGGGGACCCCACGTGACCCGGTGACCTGGGGCCGGGGTCCCCATGTGACCCGGGGACCCGGACCGGGGACATCACGTGACCCGGTCACCTGGGGCCGGGGTCCCCACGTGACCCGGGGTCCTGGGGCCGGGGTCCCCACGTGACCCGGGGACCCAGGCCGGGGTCCCCACGTGACCCGGTGACCTGTGGCCGGGGTCCCCACGTGACCCGGGGTCCTGGTGCCGGGGTCCCCACGTGACCCGCTGACCTGGGGCCAGGGTCCCCACGTGACCCGGGGTCCTGGTGCCGGGGTCCCCACGTGACCCGCTGACCTGTGGCCGGGGTCCCCACGTGACCCGGGGTCCTGGTGCCGGGGTCCCCACGTGACCCGCTGACCTGGGGCCGGGGTCCCCACGTGACCCGGGGTCCTGGTGCCGGGGTGGTCACCGGAACCTGGGAACCAGGCCGGGTGCGCGACATGACCCGGTGACCCAGGGCCGGGTTAACGACCTGTCCAGGGGACCCGGGCCGGGGACCCGACAGGACCCGGTGATCCTTCGCTGGTGTCCCGATGCAACCCGGGGACCCGGGCCGGGGAACCCACGTGACCCGGGGACCTGGGGCAGGGGATGTCACCCGACACTGGTACCCGGGGCAGCGAGCCGATACGACCCGGGGACCTGGGTCCGGGGTCCCGACCTGACCCGGTGACCTGGGCCGGGGATGTCACCCGACACTGGTACCCGGGGCAGCGACCCGATACGACCCGGGGACCTGGGTCCGGGGTCCCGACCTGACCCGGTGACCTGGGGCCAGGGTAACCACCTGACCCGGGGACCCGGGCCGGGGACTCGGTATGACTCCGTCTCCCGGGGCCGGGGTGGTCACCTGACACTGGTACCCGGGACAGCGACCCGACATGACCCGGTGACCCGGGGCCGGGGTAACGACCTGTCCAGGGGACCCGGGCCGGGGACCCGACAGGACCCGGTGACCTGGTTCCGGGGTGCCGACCTGACCCGGTGACCTGGGGCTGTGGTGTCGACCGGACTCGGGGACCTGGTCCGGTGTCCCGTCATGACCCGGGGACCTGGGGTCGGGGTGGTCACCAGACCGTTGTACCCAGGCCGTTGACCCGACATGACCCTGTGACCCGGGGCCTGGGTAAAAATCCAACCCGGGGCCTGGGTAAAAATCCAACCCGGGGACCCGGGCATGGGACGTGACATGACCCGACCTGGGTCCGGGGTCCCGACCTGACCCGGTGACCTGGGCCGGGGACCCCACGTGACCCGGTGACCTGGGGCCGGGGTCCCCACGTGACCCGGGGTCCTGGTGCCGGGGTCCCCACGTGACCCGGGGACCCGGGCCGGGGACATCACGTGACCCGGTCACCTGGGGCCGGGGTCCCCACGTGACCCGGGGTCCTGGTGCCGGGGACCCCACGTGACCCGGGGACCCGGGCCGGGGTCCCCACGTGACCCGGGGTCCTGGTGCCGGTGTCCCCACGTGACCCGGTCACCTGGGGCCGGGGTCCCCACGTGACCCGGGGTCCTGGTGCCGGGGTCCCCACGTGACCCGCTGACTTGGGGCCGGGGTCCCCACTTGACCCGGGGTCCTGGTGCCGGGGTCCCCACGTGACCCGGGGTCCTGGTGCCGGGGTGGTCACCGGAACCTGGGAACCAGGCCGGGTGCGCGACATGACCCGGTGACCCGGGGCCGGGTTAACGACCTGTCCAGGGGACCCGGGCCGGGGACCCGACAGGACCCAGTGATCCTTCGCTGGTGTCCCGATGCAACCCGGGGACCCGGGCCGGGGACCCCACGTGACCCGGTGACCTGGGGCCGGGGTCCCCACGTGACCTGGGGACCCGGGCCGGGGACATCACGTGACCCGGTCACCTGGGGCCGGGGTCCCCACGTGACCCGGGGTCCTGGTTCCGGGGTCCCCACGTGACCCGGGGACCCAGGCCGGGGTCCCCACGTGACCCGCTGACCTGTGGCCGGGGTCCCCACGTGACCCGGGGTCCTGGTGCCGGGGTCCCCACGTGACCCGCTGACCTGGGGCCAGGGTCCCCATGTGACCCGGGGTCCTGGTGCCGGGGTCCCCACGTGACCCGCTGACCTGTGGCCGGGGTCCCCACGTGACCCGGGGTCCTGGTGCCGGGGTCCCCACGTGACCCGCTGACCTGGGGCCGGGGTCCCCACGTGACCCGGGGTCCTGGTGCCGGGGTGGTCACCGGAACCTGGGAACCAGGCCGGGTGCGCGACATGACCCGGTGACCCGGGGCCGGGTTAACGACCTGTCCAGGGGACCCGGGCCGGGGACCCGACAGGACCCGGTGATCCTTCGCTGGTGTCCCGATGCAACCCGGGGACCCGGGCCGGGGAACCCACGTGACCCGGGGACCTGGGGCAGGGGATGTCACCCGACACTGGTACCCGGGGCAGCGAGCCGATACGACCCGGGGACCTGGGTCCGGGGTCCCGACCTGACCCGGTGACCTGGGCCGGGGATGTCACCCGACACTGGTACCCGGGGCAGCGACCCGATACGACCCGGGGACCTGGGTCCGGGGTCCCGACCTGACCCGGTGACCTGGGGCCAGGGTAACCACTTGACCCGGGGACCCGGGCCGGGGACCCGGTATGACTCCGTCTCCCGGGGCCGGGGTGGTCACCTGACACTGGTACCCGGGACAGCGACCCGACATGAACCGGTGACCCGGGGCCGGGGTAACGACCTGTCCAGGGGACCTGGGCCGGGGACCCGACAGGACCCGGTGACCTGGTTCCGGGGTGCCGACCTGACCCGGTGACCTGGGGCTGTGGTGTCGACCGGACTCGGGGACCTGGTCCGGTGTCCCGTCATGACCCGGGGACCTGGGGTCGGGGTCCCCACGTGACCCGGTCACCTGGGGCCCGGGTCCCCACGTGACCCGGTGACCTGGGGCCGGGGTCCCCATGTGACCTGGGGACCCGGGCCGGGGACCCCACGTGACCCGGGGACCTGGGGTAGGGGATGTCACCCGACACTGGTACCCGGGGCAGCGACCCGATACGACCCGGGGACCTGGGTCCGGGGTCCCGACCTGACCCGGTGACCTGGGGCCAGGGTAACCACCTGACCCGGGGACCCGGGCCGGGGACCCTGTATGACTCCGTCTCCCGGGGCCGGGGTGGTCACCTGACACTGCTACCCGGGACAGCGACCCGACATGACCCGGTGACCCGGGGCCGGGGTAACGACCTGTCCAGGGGACCTGGGCCGGGGACCCGACAGGACCCGGTGACCTGGTTCCGGGGTGCCGACCTGACCCGGTGACCTGGGGCTGTGGTGTCGACCGGACTCGGGGACCTGGTCCGGTGTCCCGTCATGACCCGGGGACCTGGGGTCGGGGTGGTCACCAGACCCTTGTACCCAGGCCGTTGACCCGACATGACCCTGTGACCCGGGGCCTGGGTAAAAATCCGACCCGGGGCCTGGGTAAAAATCCAACCCGGGGACCCGGGGCCGGGTTAACGACCTGTCCAGGGGACCCGGGCCGGGGACCCGACAGGACCCGGTGATCCTTCGCTGGTGTCCCGATGCAACCCGGGGACCCGGGCCGGGGACCCCACGTGACCCGGGGACCTGGGGCAGGGGATGTCACCCGACACTGGTACCCGGGGCAGCGACCCGATACGACCCGGGGACCTGGGTCCGGGGTCCCGACCTGACCCGGTGACCTGGGGCCAGGGTAACCACCTGACCCGGGGACCCGGGCCGGGGACCCGGTATGACTCCGTCTCCCGGGGCCGGGGTGGTCACCTGACACTGCTACCCGGGACAGCGACCCGACATGACCCGGTGACCCGGGGCCGGGGTAACGACCTGTCCAGGGGACCTGGGCCGGGGACCCGACAGGACCCGGTGACCTGGTTCCGGGGTGCCGACCTGACCCGGTGACCTGGGGCTGTGGTGTCGACCGGACTCGGGGACCTGGTCCGGTGTCCCGTCATGACCCGGGGACCTGGGGTCGGGGTGGTCACCAGACCCTTGTACCCAGGCCGTTGACCCGACATGACCCTGTGACCCGGGGCCTGGGTAAAAATCCAACCCGGGGACCCAGGCATGGGACATGACATGACCCGACCTGGGTCCGGGGTCCCGACCTGACCCGCTGACCTGGGGCCGGTGTCCCCACGTGACCCGGGGTCCTGGTGCCGGGGTCCCCACGTGACCCGGTGACCTGGGGCCGGGGTCCCCACGTGACCCGGGGTCCTGGTGCCGGGGTCCCCACGTGACCCGGGGACCCGGGCCGGGGACCCCACGTGACCCGGTGACCTGGGGCCGGGGTCCCCATGTGACCCGGGGACCCGGGCCGGGGACATCACGTAACCCGGTCACCTGGGGCCGGGGTCCCCACGAGACCCGGGGTCCTGGTTCCGGGGTCCCCACGTGACCCGGGGACCCAGGCCGGGGTCCCCACGTGACCCGCTGACCTGTGGCCGGGGTCCCCACGTGACCCGGGGTCCTGGTGCCGGGGTCCCCACGTGACCCGCTGACCTGGGGCCGGGGTCCCCACGTGACCCGGGGTCCTGGTGCCGGGGTCCCCACGTGACCCGCTGACCTGTGGCCGGGGTCCCCACGTGACCCGGGGTCCTGGTGCCGGGGTCCCCACGTGACCCGCTGACCTGGGGCCGGGGTCCCCACGTGACCCGGGGTCCTGGTGCCGGGGTGGTCACCGGAACCTGGGAACCATGCCGGGTGCGCGACATGACCCGGTGACCCGGGGCCGGGTTAACGACCTGTCCAGGGGACCCGGGCCGGGGACCCGACAGGACCCGGTGATCCTTCGCTGGTGTCCCGATGCAACCCGGGGACCCGGGCCGGGAACCCCACGTGACCCGGGGACCTGGGGCAGGGGATGTCACCCGACACTGGTACCCGGGGCAGCGACCCGATACGACCCGGGGACCTGGGTCCGGGGTCCCGACCTGACCCGGTGACCTGGGCCGGGGATGTCACCCGACACTGGTACCCGGGGCAGCGACCCAATACGACCCGGGGACCTGGGTCCGGGGTCCCGACCTGACCCGGTGACCTGGGGCCAGGGTAACCACTTGACCCGGGGACCCGGGCCGGGGACCCGGTATGACTCCGTCTCCCGGGGCCGGGGTGGTCACCTGACACTGGTACCCGGGACAGCGACCCGACATGAACCGGTGACCCGGGGCCGGGGTAACGACCTGTCCAGGGGACCTGGGCCGGGGACCCGACAGGACCCGGTGACCTGGTTCCGGGGTGCCGACCTGACCCGGTGACCTGGGGCTGTGGTGTCGACCGGACTCGGGGACCTGGTCCGGTGTCCCGTCATGACCCGGGGACCTGGGGTCGGGGTCCCCACGTGACCCGGTCACCTGGGGCCCGGGTCCCCACGTGACCCGGTCACCTGGGGCCGGGGTCCCCACGTGACCTGGGGACCCGGGCCGGGGACCCCACGTGACCCGGGGACCTGGGGTAGGGGATGTCACCCGACACTGGTACCCGGGGCAGCGACCCGATACGACCCGGGGACCTGGGTCCGGGGTCCCGACCTGACCCGGTGACCTGGGGCCAGGGTAACCACCTGACCCGGGGACCCGGGCCGGGGACTCGGTATGACTCCGTCTCCCGGGGCCGGGGTGGTTACCTGACACTGGTACCCGGGACAGCGACCCGACATGACCTGGTGACCCGGGGCCGGGGTAACGACCTGTCCAGGGGACCTGGGCCGGGGACCCGACAGGACCCGGTGACCTGGTTCCGGGGTGCCGACCTGACCCGGTGACCTGGGGCTGTGGTGTCGACCGGACTCGGGGACCTGGTCCGGTGTGCCGTCATGACCCGGGGACCTGGGGTCGGGGTGGTCACCAGACCGTTGTACCCAGGCCGTTGACCCGACATGACCCTGTGACCCGGGGCCTGGGTAAAAATCCGACCCGGGGCCTGGGTAAAAATCCAACCCGGGGACCCGGGGCCGGGTTAACGACCTGTCCAGGGGACCCGGGCCGGGGACCCGACAGGACCCGGTGATCCTTCGCTGGTGTCCCGATGCAACCCGGGGACCCGGGCCGGGGACCCCACGTGACCCGGGGACCTGGGGCAGGGGATGTCACCCGACACTGGTACCCGGGGCAGCGACCCGATACGACCCGGGGACCTGGGTCCGGGGTCCCGACCTGACCCGGTGACCTGGGGCCAGGGTAACCACCTGACCCGGGGACCCGGGCCGGGGACCCGGTATGACTCCGTCTCCCGGGGCCGGGGTGGTCACCTGACACTGCTACCCGGGACAGCGACCCGACATGACCCGGTGACCCGGGGCCGGGGTAACGACCTGTCCAGGGGACCTGGGCCGGGGACCCGACAGGACCCGGGGACCTGGTTCCGGGGTGCCGACCTGACCCAGTGACCTGGGGCTGTGGTGTCGACCGGACTCGGGGACCTGGTCCGGTGTCCCGTCATGACCCGGGGACCTGGGGTCGGGGTGGTCACCAGACCGTTGTACCCAGGCCGTTGAGCCGACATGACCCTGTGACCCGGAGCCTGGGTAAAAATCCAACCCGGGGACCCGGGCATGGGACGTGACATGACCCGACCTGGGTCCGGGGTCCCGACCTGACCCGGTGACCTGGGCCGGGGACCCCACGTGACCCGGGGACCTGGGGCCGGGGATGTCACCCGACACTGGTACCCGGGGCAGCGACCCGATACGACCCGGGGACCTGGGTCCGGGGTCCCGACCTGACCCGGTGACCTGGGGCCAGGGTAACCACTTGACCCGGGGACCCGGGCCGGGGACCCGGTATGACTCCGTCTCCCGGGGCCAGGGTGGTCACCTGACACTGGTACCCGGGACAGCGACCCGACATGACCCGGTGACCCGGGGCCTGGGTAAAAATCCAACCCGGGGACCCGGGCATGGGACATGACATGACCCGACCTGGGTCCGGGGTCCCGACCTGACCCGCTGACCTGGGGCCGGTGTCCCCACGTGACCCGGGGTCCTGGTGCCGGGGTCCCCACGTGACCCGGTGACCTGGGGCCGGGGTCCCCACGTGACCCGGGGTCCTGGTGCCGCGGTCCCCACGTGACCCTGGGACCCGGGCCGGGGACCCCACGTGACCCGGTGACCTGGGGCCGGGGTCCCCATGTGACCCGGGGACCCGGGCCGGGGACATCACGTGACCCGGTCACCTGGGGCCGGGGTCCCCACGTGACCCGGGGTCCTGGTGCCGGGGTCCCCACGTGACCCGGGGACCCAGGCCGGGGTCCCTACGTGACCCGCTGACCTGTGGCCGGGGTCCCCACGTGACCCAGGGTCCTGGTGCCGGGGTCCCCACGTGACCCGCTGACCTGGGGCCAGGGTCCCCACGTGACCCGGGGTCCTGGTGCCGGGGTCCCCACGTGACCCGCTGACCTGTGGCCGGGGTCCCCACGTGACCCGGGGTCCTGGTGCCGGGGTCCCCACGTGACCCGCTGACCTGGGGCCGGGGTCCCCACGTGACCCGGGGTCCTGGTGCCGGGGTGGTCACCGGAACCTGGGAACCAGGCCGGGTGCGCGACATGACCCGGTGACCCGGGGCCGGGTTAACGACCTGTCCAGGGGACCCGGGCCGGGGACCCGACAGGACCCGGTGATCCTTCGCTGGTGTCCCGATGCAACCCGGGGACCCGGGCCGGGGAACCCACGTGACCCGGGGACCTGGGGCAGGGGATGTCACCTGACACTGGTACCCGGGGCAGCGAGCCGATACGACCCGGGGACTTGGGTCCGGGGTCCCGACCTGACCCGGTGACCTGGGCCGGGGATGTCACCCGACACTGGTACCCGGGGCAGCGACCCGATACGACCCGGGGACCTGGGTCCGGGGTCCCGACCTGACCCGGTGACCTGGGGCCAGGGTAACCACCTGACCCGGGGACCCGGGCCGGGGACCTGGTATGACTCCGTCTCCCGGGGCCGGGGTGGTCACCTGACACTGGTACCCGGGACAGCGACCCGACATGACCCGGTGACCCGGGGCCGGGGTAACGACCTGTCCAGGGGACCTGGGCCGGGGACCCGACAGGACCCGGTGACCTGGTTCCGGGGTGCCGACCTGACCCGGTGACCTGGGGCTGTGGTGTCGACCGGACTCGGGGACCTGGTCCGGTGTCCCGTCATGACCCGGGGACCTGGGGTCGGGGTGGTCACCAGACCGTTGTACCCAGGCCGTTGAGCCGACATGACCCTGTGACCCGGGGCCTGGGTAAAAATCCAACCCGGGGACCCGGGCATGGGACGTGACATGACCCGACCTGGGTCCGGGGTCCCGACCTGACCCGGTGACCTGGGCCGGGGACCCCACGTGACCCGGGGACCTGGGGCCGGGGATGTCACCCGACACTGGTACCCGGGGCAGCGACCCGATACGACCCGGGGTCCTGGTGCCGGGGTCCCCACGTGACCCGGGGACCCGAGCCGGGGTCCCCACGTGACCCGGTGACCTGAGGCCGGGGTCCCCACGTGACCCGGTGACCTGGGGCCGGGGTCCCCACGTGACCCGGGGTCCTGGTGCCGGGGTCCCCACGTGACCCGGGGACCCGGGCCGGGGACCCCACGTGACCCGGTGACCTGGGGCCGGGGTCCCCACGTGACCCGGGGACCCGGGCCGGGGACATCACGTGACCCGGTCACCTGGGGCCGGGGTCCCCACATGACCCAGGGTCCTGGTGCCGGGGTCCCCACGTGACCCGGTGACCTGAGGCCGGGGTCCCCACGTGACCCGGTGACCTGGGGCCGGGGTCCCCACGTGACCCGGGGTCCTGGTGCCTGGGTTCCCACGTGACCCGGGGACCCGGGCCGGGGTCCCCACGTGACCCGGGGTCCTGGTGCCGGTGTCCCCACGTGACCCGGGGACCCGGGCCGGGGACCCCACGTGACCCGGTGACCTGGGGCCTGGGTCCCCACGTGACCCGGGGACCCGGGCCGGGGACATCACGTGACCCGGTCACCTGGGGCCGGGGTCCCCACGTGACCCGGGGTCCTGGTGCCGATGTCCCCACGTGACCCGGGGACCCGGGCCGGGGACCCCACGTGACCCGCTGACCTGGGGCCGGGGTCCCCACGTGACCCAGGGACCCGGGCCGGGGACATCACGTGACCCGGTCACCTGGGGCCGGGGTCCCCACGTGACCCGGGGTCCTGGTGCCGGGGTCCCCACGTGACCCGGGGACCCGGGCCGGGGTCCCCACGTGACCCAGTGTCCTGGTGCCGGTGTCCCCACGTGACCCGCTGACCTGGGGCCGGGGTCCCCACGTGACCCGGTGACCTGGGGCCGGGGTCCCCACGTGACCCGGGGACCCGGGCCGGGGTCCCCACGTGACCCAGGGTCCTGGTGCCGGTGTCCCCACGTGACCCGGTGACCTGGGGCCGGGGTCCCCACGTGACCCGGTGACCTGGGGCCGGGGTCCCCACGTGACCCGGGGACCCGGGCCGGGGACATCACGTGACCCGGTCACCTGGGGCCGGGGTCCCCACGTGACCCGGTGACCTGGGGCCGGGGTCCCCACGTGACCCGGGGTCCTGGTGCCGGTGTCCCCACGTGACCCGGTCACATGGGGCCCGGGTCCCCACGTGACCCGGTCACCTGGGGCCGGGGTCCCCACGTGACCCGGTGACCTGGGGCCGGGGTCCCCACGTGACCCGGGGACCCGGGCCGGGGACATCACGTGACCCGGTCACCTGTGGCCGGGGTCCCCACGTGAACCGGTGACCTGGGGCCGGGGTCCCCACGTGACCCGGGGTCCTGGTGCCGGTGTCCCCACGTGACCCGGTCACATGGGGCCCGGGTCCCCACGTGACCCGGTCACCTGGGGCCGGGGTCCCCACGTGACCTGGGGACCCGGGCCGGGGACCCCACGTGACCCGGGGACCTGGGGCCGGGGATGTCACCCGACACTGGTACCCGGGGCAGCGACCCGATACGACCCGGGGACCTGGGTCCGGGGTCCCGACCTGACCCGGTGACCTGGGGCCAGGGTAACCACCTGACCCGGGGACCCGGGCCGGGGACCCGGTATGACTCCGTCTCCCGGGGCCGGGGTGGTCACCTGACACTGCTACCCGGGACAGCGACCCGACATGACCCGGTGACCCGGGGCCGGGGTAACGACCTGTCCAGGGGACCTGGGCCGGGGACCCGACAGGACCCGGTGACCTGGTTCCGGGGTGCCGACCTGACCCGGTGACCTGGGGCTGTGGTGTCGACCGGACTCGGGGACCTGGTCCGCTGTCCCGTCATGACCCGGGGACCTGGGGTCGGGGTGGTCACCAGACCGTTGTACCCAGGCCGTTGAGCCGACATGACCCTGTGACCCGGAGCCTGGGTAAAAATCCAACCCGGGGACCCGGGCATGGGACGTGACATGACCCGACCTGGGTCCGGGGTCCCGACCTGACCCGGTGACCTGGGCCAGGGACCCCACGTGACCCGGGGACCTGGGGCCGGGGATGTCACCCGACACTGGTACCCGGGGCAGCGACCCGATACGACCCGGGGACCTGGGTCCGGGGTCCCGACCTGACCCGGTGACCTGGGGCCGGGGTCCCCACGTGACCCGGGGTCCTGGTGCCGGGGTCCCCACGTGACCCGGGGACCCGAGCCGGGGTCCCCACGTGACCCGGTGACCTGAGGCCGGGGTCCCCACGTGACCCGGTGACCTGGTGCCGGGGTCCCCACGTGACCCGGGGACCCGGGCCGGGGACCCCACGTGACCCGGTGACCTGGGGCCGGGGTCCCCACGTGACCCGGGGACCCGGGCCGGGGACATCACGTGACCCGGTCACCTGGGGCCGGGGTCCCCACGTGACCCGGGGTCCTGGTGCCGGGGACCCCACGTGACCCGGGGACCCGGGCCGGGGTCCCCACGTGACCCGGGGTCCTGGTGCCGGTGTCCCCACGTGACCCGGTGACCTGGGGCCGGGGTCCCCACGTGACCCGGGGTCCTGGTGCCGGGGTCCCCACGTGACCCGCTGAATTGGGGCCGGGGTCCCCACCTGACCCGGGGTCCTGGTGCCGGGGTCCCCACGTGACCCGCTGACCTGTGGCCGGGGTCCCCACGTGACCCGGGGTCCTGGTGCCGGGGTCCCCACGTGACCCGCTGACCTGGGGCCGGGGTCCCCACGTGACCCGGGGTCCTGGTGCCGGGGTGGTCACCGGAACCTGGGAACCAGGCCGGGTGCGCGACATGACCCGGTGACCCGGGGCCGGGTTAACGACCTGTCCAGGCGACCCGGGCCTGGGACCCCACGTGACCCGGGGACCTGGGGCAGGGGATGTCACCCGACACTGGTACCCGGGGCAGCGACCCGATACGACCCGGGGACCTGGGTCCGGGGTCCCGACCTGACCCGGTGACCTGGGGCCAGGGTAACCACCTGACCCGGGGACCCGGGCCGGGGACTCGGTATGACTCCGTCTCCCAGGGCCGGCGTGGTCACCTGACACTTCTACCCGGGACAGCGACCCGACATGACCCGGTGACCCGGGGCCGGGGTAAAAATCCAACCCGGGGACCCGGGCATGGGACGTGACATGACCCGACCTGGGTCCGGGGTCCCGACCTGACCCGGTGACCTTGGGCCAGGGTAACCACCTGACCCGGGGACTCGGGCCGGGGACCCGGTATGACTTCGTCTCCCGGGGCCGGGGTGGTCACCTGACACTGGTACCCGGGACAGCGACCCGACATGACCCGGTGACCCGGGGCCGGGGTAACGACCTGTCCAGGGGACCTGGGCCGGGGACCCGACATGACCCGGTGTCCTGGTTCCGGGGTGCCGACCTGACCCGGTGACCTGGGGCTGTGGTGTCGACCGGACTCGGGGACCTGGTCCGGTGTCCCGTCATGACCCGGGGACCTGGGGTAGGGGTGGTCACCAGACCGTTGTACCCAGGCCGTTGACCCGACATGACCCTGTGACCCGGGGCCTGGGTAAAAATGCGACCCGGGGCCTGGGTAAAAATCCAACCCGGGGACCCGGGGCCGGGTTAACGACCTGTCCAGGGGACCCGGGCCGGGGACCCGACAGGACCCGGTGATCCTTCGCTGGTGTCCCGATGCAACCCGGGGACCCGGGCCGGGGACCCCACGTGACCCGGGGACCTGGGGCAGGGGATGTCACCCGACACTGGTACCCGGGGCAGCGACCCGATACGACCCGGGGACCTGGGTCCGGGGTCCCGACCTGACCCGGTGACCTGGGGCCAGGGTAACCACCTGACCCGGGGACCCGGGCCGGGGACCCGGTATGACTCCGTCTCCCGGGGCCGGGGTGGTCACCTGACACTGCTACCCGGGACAGCGACCCGACATGACCCGGTGACCCGGGGCCGGGGTAACGACCTGTCCAGGGGACCTGGGCCGGGGACCCGACAGGACACGGTGACCTGGTTCCGGGGTGCCGACCTGACCCGGTGACCTGGGGCTGTGGTGTCGACCGGACTCGGGGACCTGGTCCGGTGTCCCGTCATGACCCGGGGACCTGGGGTCGGGGTGGTCACCAGACCGTTGTACCCAGGCCGTTGAGCCGACATGACCCTGTGACCCGGAGCCTGGGTAAAAATCCAACCCGGGGACCCGGGCATGGGACGTGACATGACCCGACCTGGGTCCGGGGTCCCGACCTGACCCGGTGACCTGGGCCGGGGACCCCACGTGACCCGGGGACCTGGGGCCGGGGATGTCACCCGACACTGGTACCCGGGGCAGCGACCCGATACGACCCGGGGACCTGGGTCCGGGGTCCCGACCTGACCCGGTGACCTGGGGCCAGGGTAACCACTTGACCCGGGGACCCGGGCCGGGGACTCGGTATGACTCCGTCTCCCGGGGCCAGGGTGGTCACCTGACACTGCTACCCGGGACAGCGACCCGACATGACCCGGTGACCCGGGGCCGGGGTAACGACCTGTCCAGGGGACCTGGGCCGGGGACCCGACAGGACCCGGTGACCTGGTTCCGGGGTGCCGACCTGACCCGGTGACCTGGGGCTGTGGTGTCGACCGGACTCGGGGACCTGGTCCGGTGTCCCGTCATGACCCGGGGACCTGGGGTCGGGGTGGTCACCAGACCGTTGTACCCAGGCCGTTGACCCGACATGACCCTGTGACCCGGGGCCTGGGTAAAAATCGAACCCGGGGACCTGGGCATGGGACATGACATGACCCGACTTGGGTCCGGGGTCCCGACCTGACCCGGTTACCTGGGGCCGGTGTCCCCACGTGACCCGGGGTCCTGGTGCCGGGGTCCCCACGTGACCCGGGGACCCGAGCCGGGGTCCCCACGTGACCCGGTGACCTGAGGCCGGGGTCCCCACGTGACCCGGTGACCTGGGGCCGGGGTCCCCACGTGACCCGGGGTCCTGGTGCCGGGGTCCCCACGTGACCCGGGGACCCGGGCCGGGGACCCCACGTGACCCGGTGACCTGGGGCCGGGGTCCCCACGTGACCCGGGGACCCGGGCCGGGGACATCACGTGACCCGGTCACCTGGGGCCGGGGTCCCCACGTGACCCGGGGTCCTGGTGCCGGGGACCCCACGTGACCCGGGGACCCGGGCCGGGGTCCCCACGTGACCCGGTGTCCTGGTGCCGGGGTCCCCACGTGACCCGGTCACCTGGGGCCGGGGTCCCCACGTGACCCGGGGTCCTGGTGCCGGGGTCCCCACGTGACCCGCTGACTTGGGGCCGGGGTCCCCACGTGACCCGGGGTCCTGGTGCCGGTGTCCCCACGTGACCCGCTGACCTGTGGCCGGGGTCCCCACGTGACCCGGGGTCCTGGTGCCGGGGTCCCCACGTGACCCGCTGACCTGGGGCCGGGGTCCCCACGTGACCCGGGGTCCTGGTGCCGGGGTGGTCACCGGAACCTGGGAACCAGGCCGGGTGCGCGACATGACCCGGTGACCCGGGGCCGGGTTAACGACCTGTCCAGGGGACCCGGGCCGGGGACCCCACGTGACCCGGGGACCTGGGGCAGGGGATGTCACCCGACACTGGTACCCGGGGCAGCGACCCGATACGACCCGGGGACCTGGGTCCGGGGTCCCGACCTGACCCGGTGACCTGGGGCCAGGGTAACCACCTGACCCGGGGACCCGGGCCGGGGACTCGGTATGACTCCGTCTCCCGGGGCCGGGGTGGTCACCTGACACTGCTACCCGGGACAGCGACCCGACATGACCCGGTGACCCGGGGCCGGGGTAAAAATCAAACCCGGGGACCCGGGCATGGGACGTGACATGACCCGACCTGGGTCCGGGGTCCCGACCTGACCCGGTGACCTTGGGCCAGGGTAACCACCTGACCCGGTGACCCGGGGCCGGGGTAACGACCTGTCCAGGGGACCTGGGCCGGGGACCCGACAGGACCCGGTGACCTGGTTCCGGGGTGCCGACCTGACCCGGTGACCTGGGGCTGTGGTGTCGACCGGACTCGGGGACCTGGGGTCGGGGTGGTCACCAGACCGTTGTACCCAGGCCGTTGACCCGACATGACCCTGTGACCCGGGGCCTGGGTAAAAATCCAACCCGGGGACCCGGGCATGGGACATGACATGACCCAACCTGGGTCCGGGGTCCCGACCTGACCCGCTGACCTGGGGCCGGTGTCCCCACGTGACCCGGGGTCCTGGTGCCGGGGTCCCCACGTGACCCGGGGACCCGAGCCGGGGTCCCCACGTGACCCGGTGACCTGAGGCCGGGGTCCCAACGTGACCCGGTGACCTGGGGCCGGGGTCCCCACGTGACCCGGGGTCCTGTTGCCGGGGTCCCCACGTGACCCGGGGACCCGGGCCGGGGACCCCACGTGACCCGGTGACCTGGGGCCAGGGTCCCCACGTGACCCGGGGACCCGGGCCGGGGACATCACGTGACCCGGTCACCTGGGGCCGGGGTCCCCACGTGACCCGGGGTCCTGGTGCCGGGGACCCCACGTGACCCCGGGACCCGGGCCGGGGTCCCCACGTGACCCAGGGTCCTGGTGCCGGGGTCCCCACGTGACCCGCTGACTTGGGGCCGGGGTCCCCACTTGACCCGGGGTCCTGGTGCCGGGATCCCCACGTGACCCGGGGACCCGGGCCGGGGTCCCCACGTGACCCGGTGACCTGAGGCCGAGGTCCCCACGTGACCCGGTGACCTGGGGCGAGGGTCCCCACGTGACCCGGGGTCCTGGTGCCGGGGTCCCCAAGTGACCCGGGGACCCGGGCCGGGGACCCCACGTGACCCAGTGACCTGGGGCCGGGGTCCCCACGTGACCCGGGGACCCGGGCCGGGGACATCACGTGACCCGGTCACCTGGGGCCGGGGTCCCCACGTGACCCGGGGTCCTGGTGCCGGGGTCCCCACGTGACCCGGTGACCTGAGGCCGGGGACCCCACGTGACCCGGTGACCTGGGGCCGGGGTCCCCACGTGACCCGGGGTCCTGGTGCCGGGGTTCCCACGTGACCCGGGGACCCGGGCCGGGGTCGCCACGTGACCCGGGGTCCTGTTGCCGGGGTCCCCACGTGACCCGGTGACCTGGGGCCGGGGTCCCCACGTGACCCGGGGTCCTGGTGCCGGGATCCCCACGTGACCCGGGGACCCGGGCCGGGGTCCCCACGTGACCCAGGGTCCTGGTGCCGGTGTCCCCACGTGACCCGGTGACCTGGGGCCGGGGTCCCCACGTGACCCGGGGACCCGGGCTGGGGTCCCCACGTGACCCGCTGACCTGGTGCCGGTGTCCCCACGTGACCCGGTGACCTGGGGCCGGGGTCCCCACGTGACCCGGGGACCCGGGCCGGGGACATCACGTGACCCGGTCATCTGGGGCCGGGGTCCCCACGTGACCCGGTCACCTGGGGCCGGTGTCCCCACGTGACCCGGTCACCTGGGGCCCGGGTCCCCACGTGACCCGGTCACCTGGGGCCGGGGTCCCCACGTGACCTGGGGACCCGGGCCGGGGACCCCACATGACCCGGGGACCTGGGGCCGGGGATGTCACCCGACACTGGTACCCGGGGCAGCGACCCGATACGACCCGGGGACCTGGGTCCGGGGTCCCGACCTGACCCGGTGACCTGGGGCCAGGGTAACCACTTGACCCGGGGACCCGGGCCCGGGACCCGGTATGACTCCGTCTCCCGGGGCCAGGGTGGTCACCTGACACTGCTACCCGGGACAGCGACCCGACATGACCCGGTGACCCGGGGCCGGGGTAACGACCTGTCCAGGGGACCTGGGCCGGGGACCCGACAGGACCCGGTGACCTGGTTCCGGGGTGCCGACCTGACCCGGTGACCTGGGGCTGTGGTGTCGACCGGACTCGGGGACCTGGTCCGGTGTCCCGTCATGACCCGGGGACCTGGGGTCGGGGTGGTCACCAGACCGTTGTACCCAGGCCGTTGAGCCGACATGACCCTGTGACCCGGGGCCTGGGTAAAAATCCAACCCGGGGACCCGGGCATGGGACATGACATGACCCGACCTGGGTCCGGGGTCCCGACCTGACCCGCTGACCTGGGGCCGGTGTCCCCACGTGACCCGGTGACCTGGGGCCGGGGTCCCCTCGTGACCCGGGGTCCTGGTGCCGGGGTCCCCACGTGACCCGGGGACCCGGGCCGGGCACCCCACGTGACCCGGTGACCCGGGGCCGGGGTCCCCACGTGACCCGGGGACCCGGGCCGGGGACATCACGTGACCCGGTCACCTGGGGCCGGCGTCCCCACGTGACCCGGGGTCCTGGTGCCGGGGACCCCACGTGACCCGGGGACCCGGGCCGGGGTCCCCACGTGACCCGGTGTCCTGGTGCCGGTGTCCCCACGTGACCCGGTCACCTGGGGCCGGGGTACCCACGTGACCTGGGGTCCTGGTGCCGGGGTCCCCACGTGACCCGCTGACTTGGGGCCGGGGTCCCCACCTGACCCGGGGTCCTGGTGCCGGGGTCCCCACGTGACCCGCTGACCTGTGGCCGGGGTCCCCACGTGACCCGGGGTCCTGGTGCCGGGGTCCCCACGTGACCCGCTGACCTGGGGCCGGGGTCCCCACGTGACCCGGGGTCCTGGTGCCGGGGTGGTCACCGGAACCTGGGAACCAGGCCGGGTGCGCGACATGACCCGGTGACCCGGGGCCGGGTTAACGACCTGTCCAGGGGACCCGGGCCGGGGACCCCACGTGACCCGGGGACCTGGGGCAGGGGATGTCACCCGACACTGGTACCCGGGGCAGCGACCCGATACGACCCGGGGACCTGGGTCCGGGGTCCCGACCTGACCCGGTGACCTGGGGCCAGGGTAACCACCTGACCCGGGGACCCGGGCCGGGGACTCGGTATGACTCCGTCTCCCGGGGCCGGGGTGGTCACCTGACACTGGTACCCGGGACAGCGACCCGACATGACCCGGTGACCCAGGGCCGGGGTAAAAATCCAACCCGGGGACCCGGGCATGGGACGTGACATGACCCGACCTGGGTCCGGGGTCCCGACCTGACCCGGTGACCTTGGGCCAGGGTAACCACCTGACCCGGGGACTCGGGCCGGGGACCCGGTATGACTCCGTTTCCCGGGGCCGGGGTGGTCACCTGACACTGCTACCCGGGACAGCGACCCGACATGACCCGGTGACCCGGGGCCGGGGTAACGACCTGTCCAGGGGACCTGGGCCGGGGACCCGACAGGACCCGGTGACCTGGTTCCGGGGTGCCGACCTGACCCGGTGACCTGGGGCTGTGGTGTCGACCGGACTCGGGGACCTGGTCCGCTGTCCCGTCATGACCCGGGGACCTGGGGTCGGGATGGTCACCAGACCGTTGTACCCAGGCCGTTGAGCCGACATGACCCTGTGACCCGGAGCCTGGGTAAAAATCCAACCCGGGGACCCGGGCATGGGACGTGACATGACCCGACCTGGGTCCGGGGTCCCGACCTGACCCGGTGACCTGGGCCGGGGACCCCACGTGACCCGGGGACCTGGGGCCGGGGATGTCACCCGACACTGGTACCCGGGGCAGCGACCCGATACGACCCGGGGACCTGGTTCCGGGGTCCCGACCTGACCCGGTGACCTGGGGCTGTGGTGTCGACCGGACTCGGGGACCTGGGGTCGGGGTGGTCACCAGACCGTTGTACCCAGGCCGTTGACCCGACATGACCCTGTGACCCGGGGCCTGGGTAAAAATCCAACCCGGGGACCCGGGCATGGGACATGACATGACCCAACCTGGGTCCGGGGTCCCGACCTGACCCGCTGACCTGGGGCCGGTGTCCCCACGTGACCCGGGGTCCTGGTGCCGGGGTCCCCACGTGACCCGGGGACCCGAGCCGGGGTCCCCACGTGACCCGCTGACCTGAGGCCGGGGTCCCCACGTGACCCGGTGACCTGGGGCCGGGGTCCCCACGTGACCCGGGGTCCTGTTGCCGGGGTCCCCACGTGACCCGGGGACCCGGGCCGGGGACCCCACGTGACCCGGTGACCTGGGGCCGGGGTCCCCACGTGACCCGGGGACCCGGGCCGGGGACATCACGTGACCCGGTCACCTGGGGCCGGGGTCCCCACGTGACCCGGGGTCCTGGTGCCGGGGACCCCACGTGACCCGGGGACCCGGGCCGGGGTCCCCACGTGACCCGGTGTCCTGGTGCCGGGGTCCCCACGTGACCCGCTGACTTGGGGCCGGGGTCCCCACTTGACCCGGGGTCCTGGTGCCGGGGTCCCCACGTGACCCGGGGACCCGGGCCGGGGTCCCCACGTGACCCGGTGACCTGAGGCCGAGGTCCCCACGTGACCCGGTGACCTGGGGCGAGGGTCCCCACGTGACCCGGGGTCCTGGTGCCGGGGTCCCCAAGTGACCCGGGGACCCGGGCCGGGGACCCCACGTGACCCGGTGACCTGGGGCCGGGGTCCCCACGTGACCCGGGGACCCGGGCCGGGGACATCACGTGACCCGGTCACCTGGGGCCGGGGTCCCCACGTGACCCGGGGTCCTGGGGCCGGGGTCGCCACGTGACCCGGGGTCCTGTTGCCGGGGTCCCCACGTGACCCGGTGACCTGGGGCCGGGGTCCCCACGTGACCCGGGGTCCTGGTGCCGGGGTCCCCACGTGACCCGGGGACCCGGGCCGGGGTCCCCACGTGACCCAGGGTCCTGGTGCCGGTGTCCCCACGTGACCCGGTGACCTGGGGCCGGGGTCCCCACGTGACCCGGGGACCTGGGCCGGGGTCCCCACGTGACCCAGGGTCCTGGTGCTGGTGTCCCCACGTGACCCGGTGACCTGGGGCCGGGGTCCCCACGTGACCCGGTGACCTGGGGCCGGGGTCCCCACGTGACCCGGGGACCCGGGCCGGGGACATCACGTGACCCGGTCACCTGGGGCCGGGGTCCCCACGTGACCCGGTCACCTGGGGCCGGTGTCCCCACGTGACCCGGTCACCTGGGGCCGGGGTCCCCACGTGACCTGGGGACCCGGGCCGGGGACCCCACATGACCCGGGGACCTGGGGCCGGGGATGTCACCCGACACTGGTACCCGGGGCAGCGACCCGATACGACCCGGGGACCTGGGTCCGGGGTCCCGACCTGACCCGGTGACCTGGGGCCAGGGTAACCACTTGACCCGGGGACCCGGGCCGGGGACCCGGTATGACTCCGTCTCCCGGGGCCGGGGTGGTCACCTGACACTGGTACCCGGGACAGCGACCCGACATGACCCGGTGACCCGGGGCCGGGGTAACGACCTGTCCAGGGGACCTGGGCCGGGGACCCGACAGGACCCGGTGACCTGGTTCCGGGGTGCCGACCTGACCCGGTGACCTGGGGCTGTGGTGTCGACCGGACTCGGGGACCTGGTCCGGTGTCCCGTCATGACCCGGGGACCTGGGGTCGGGGTCCCCACGTGACCCGGTCACCTGGGGCCCGGGTCCCCACGTGACCCGGTCACCTGGGGCCGGGGTCCCCACGTGACCTGGGGACCCGGGCCGGGGACCCCACGTGACCCGGGGACCTGGGGTAGGGGATGTCACCCGACACTGGTACCCGGGGCAGCGACCCGATACGACCCGGGGACCTGGGTCCGGGGTCCCGACCTGACCCGGTGACCTGGGGCCAGGGTAACCACCTGACCCGGGGACCCGGGCCGGGGACTCGGTATGACTCCGTCTCCCGGGGCCGGGGTGGTTACCTGACACTGGTACCCGGGACAGCGACCCGACATGACCTGGTGACCCGGGGCCGGGGTAACGACCTGTCCAGGGGACCTGGGCCGGGGACCCGACAGGACCCGGTGACCTGGTTCCGGGGTGCCGACCTGACCCGGTGACCTGGGGCTGTGGTGTCGACCGGACTCGGGGACCTGGTCCGGTGTGCCGTCATGACCCGGGGACCTGGGGTCGGGGTGGTCACCAGACCGTTGTACCCAGGCCGTTGACCCGACATGACCCTGTGACCCGGGGCCTGGGTAAAAATCCGACCCGGGGCCTGGGTAAAAATCCAACCCGGGGACCCGGGGCCGGGTTAACGACCTGTCCAGGGGACCCGGGCCGGGGACCCGACAGGACCCGGTGATCCTTCGCTGGTGTCCCGATGCAACCCGGGGACCCGGGCCGGGGACCCCACGTGACCCGGGGACCTGGGGCAGGGGATGTCACCCGACACTGGTACCCGGGGCAGCGACCCGATACGACCCGGGGACCTGGGTCCGGGGTCCCGACCTGACCCGGTGACCTGGGGCCAGGGTAACCACCTGACCCGGGGACCCGGGCCGGGGACCCGGTATGACTCCGTCTCCCGGGGCCGGGGTGGTCACCTGACACTGCTACCCGGGACAGCGACCCGACATGACCCGGTGACCCGGGGCCGGGGTAACGACCTGTCCAGGGGACCTGGGCCGGGGACCCGACAGGACCCGGGGACCTGGTTCCGGGGTGCCGACCTGACCCAGTGACCTGGGGCTGTGGTGTCGACCGGACTCGGGGACCTGGTCCGGTGTCCCGTCATGACCCGGGGACCTGGGGTCGGGGTGGTCACCAGACCGTTGTACCCAGGCCGTTGAGCCGACATGACCCTGTGACCCGGAGCCTGGGTAAAAATCCAACCCGGGGACCCGGGCATGGGACGTGACATGACCCGACCTGGGTCCGGGGTCCCGACCTGACCCGGTGACCTGGGCCGGGGACCCCACGTGACCCGGGGACCTGGGGCCGGGGATGTCACCCGACACTGGTACCCGGGGCAGCGACCCGATACGACCCGGGGACCTGGGTCCGGGGTCCCGACCTGACCCGGTGACCTGGGGCCAGGGTAACCACTTGACCCGGGGACCCGGGCCGGGGACCCGGTATGACTCCGTCTCCCGGGGCCAGGGTGGTCACCTGACACTGGTACCCGGGACAGCGACCCGACATGACCCGGTGACCCGGGGCCTGGGTAAAAATCCAACCCGGGGACCCGGGCATGGGACATGACATGACCCGACCTGGGTCCGGGGTCCCGACCTGACCCGCTGACCTGGGGCCGGTGTCCCCACGTGACCCGGGGTCCTGGTGCCGGGGTCCCCACGTGACCCGGTGACCTGGGGCCGGGGTCCCCACGTGACCCGGGGTCCTGGTGCCGCGGTCCCCACGTGACCCGGGGACCCGGGCCGGGGACCCCACGTGACCCGGTGACCTGGGGCCGGGGTCCCCATGTGACCCGGGGACCCGGGCCGGGGACATCACGTGACCCGGTCACCTGGGGCCGGGGTCCCCACGTGACCCGGGGTCCTGGTGCCGGGGTCCCCACGTGACCCGGGGACCCAGGCCGGGGTCCCTACGTGACCCGCTGACCTGTGGCCGGGGTCCCCACGTGACCCGGGGTCCTGGTGCCGGGGTCCCCACGTGACCCGCTGACCTGGGGCCAGGGTCCCCACGTGACCCGGGGTCCTGGTGCCGGGGTCCCCACGTGACCCGCTGACCTGTGGCCGGGGTCCCCACGTGACCCGGGGTCCTGGTGCCGGGGTCCCCACGTGACCCGCTGACCTGGGGCCGGGGTCCCCACGTGACCCGGGGTCCTGGTGCCGGGGTGGTCACCGGAACCTGGGAACCAGGCCGGGTGCGCGACATGACCCGGTGACCCGGGGCCGGGTTAACGACCTGTCCAGGGGACCCGGGCCGGGGACCCGACAGGACCCGGTGATCCTTCGCTGGTGTCCCGATGCAACCCGGGGACCCGGGCCGGGGAACCCACGTGACCCGGGGACCTGGGGCAGGGGATGTCACCTGACACTGGTACCCGGGGCAGCGAGCCGATACGACCCGGGGACTTGGGTCCGGGGTCCCGACCTGACCCGGTGACCTGGGCCGGGGATGTCACCCGACACTGGTACCCGGGGCAGCGACCCGATACGACCCGGGGACCTGGGTCCGGGGTCCCGACCTGACCCGGTGACCTGGGGCCAGGGTAACCACCTGACCCGGGGACCCGGGCCGGGGACCTGGTATGACTCCGTCTCCCGGGGCCGGGGTGGTCACCTGACACTGGTACCCGGGACAGCGACCCGACATGACCCGGTGACCCGGGGCCGGGGTAACGACCTGTCCAGGGGACCTGGGCCGGGGACCCGACAGGACCCGGTGACCTGGTTCCGGGGTGCCGACCTGACCCGGTGACCTGGGGCTGTGGTGTCGACCGGACTCGGGGACCTGGTCCGGTGTCCCGTCATGACCCGGGGACCTGGGGTCGGGGTGGTCACCAGACCGTTGTACCCAGGCCGTTGAGCCGACATGACCCTGTGACCCGGGGCCTGGGTAAAAATCCAACCCGGGGACCCGGGCATGGGACGTGACATGACCCGACCTGGGTCCGGGGTCCCGACCTGACCCGGTGACCTGGGCCGGGGACCCCACGTGACCCGGGGACCTGGGGCCGGGGATGTCACCCGACACTGGTACCCGGGGCAGCGACCCGATACGACCCGGGGTCCTGGTGCCGGGGTCCCCACGTGACCCGGGGACCCGAGCCGGGGTCCCCACGTGACCCGGTGACCTGAGGCCGGGGTCCCCACGTGACCCGGTGACCTGGGGCCGGGGTCCCCACGTGACCCGGGGTCCTGGTGCCGGGGTCCCCACGTGACCCGGGGACCCGGGCCGGGGACCCCACGTGACCCGGTGACCTGGGGCCGGGGTCCCCACGTGACCCGGGGACCCGGGCCGGGGACATCACGTGACCCGGTCACCTGGGGCCGGGGTCCCCACATGACCCAGGGTCCTGGTGCCGGGGTCCCCACGTGACCCGGTGACCTGAGGCCGGGGTCCCCACGTGACCCGGTGACCTGGGGCCGGGGTCCCCACGTGACCCGGGGTCCTGGTGCCTGGGTTCCCACGTGACCCGGGGACCCGGGCCGGGGTCCCCACGTGACCCGGGGTCCTGGTGCCGGTGTCCCCACGTGACCCGGGGACCCGGGCCGGGGACCCCACGTGACCCGGTGACCTGGGGCCTGGGTCCCCACGTGACCCGGGGACCCGGGCCGGGGACATCACGTGACCCGGTCACCTGGGGCCGGGGTCCCCACGTGACCCGGGGTCCTGGTGCCGATGTCCCCACGTGACCCGGGGACCCGGGCCGGGGACCCCACGTGACCCGCTGACCTGGGGCCGGGGTCCCCACGTGACCCAGGGACCCGGGCCGGGGACATCACGTGACCCGGTCACCTGGGGCCGGGGTCCCCACGTGACCCGGGGTCCTGGTGCCGGGGTCCCCACGTGACCCGGGGACCCGGGCCGGGGTCCCCACGTGACCCAGTGTCCTGGTGCCGGTGTCCCCACGTGACCCGCTGACCTGGGGCCGGGGTCCCCACGTGACCCGGTGACCTGGGGCCGGGGTCCCCACGTGACCCGGGGACCCGGGCCGGGGTCCCCACGTGACCCAGGGTCCTGGTGCCGGTGTCCCCACGTGACCCGGTGACCTGGGGCCGGGGTCCCCACGTGACCCGGTGACCTGGGGCCGGGGTCCCCACGTGACCCGGGGACCCGGGCCGGGGACATCACGTGACCCGGTCACCTGGGGCCGGGGTCCCCACGTGACCCGGTGACCTGGGGCCGGGGTCCCCACGTGACCCGGGGTCCTGGTGCCGGTGTCCCCACGTGACCCGGTCACATGGGGCCCGGGTCCCCACGTGACCCGGTGACCTGGGGCCGGGGTCCCCACGTGACCCGGGGACCCGGGCCGGGGACATCACGTGACCCGGTCACCTGTGGCCGGGGTCCCCACGTGAACCGGTGACCTGGGGCCGGGGTCCCCACGTGACCCGGGGTCCTGGTGCCGGTGTCCCCACGTGACCCGGTCACATGGGGCCCGGGTCCCCACGTGACCCGGTCACCTGGGGCCGGGGTCCCCACGTGACCTGGGGACCCGGGCCGGGGACCCCACGTGACCCGGGGACCTGGGGCCGGGGATGTCACCCGACACTGGTACCCGGGGCAGCGACCCGATACGACCCGGGGACCTGGGTCCGGGGTCCCGACCTGACCCGGTGACCTGGGGCCATGGTAACCACCTGACCCGGGGACCCGGGCCGGGGACCCGGTATGACTCCGTCTCCCGGGGCCGGGGTGGTCACCTGACACTGCTACCCGGGACAGCGACCCGACATGACCCGGTGACCCGGGGCCGGGGTAACGACCTGTCCAGGGGACCTGGGCCGGGGACCCGACAGGACCCGGTGACCTGGTTCCGGGGTGCCGACCTGACCCGGTGACCTGGGGCTGTGGTGTCGACCGGACTCGGGGACCTGGTCCGCTGTCCCGTCATGACCCGGGGACCTGGGGTCGGGGTGGTCACCAGACCGTTGTACCCAGGCCGTTGAGCCGACATGACCCTGTGACCCGGAGCCTGGGTAAAAATCCAACCCGGGGACCCGGGCATGGGACGTGACATGACCCGACCTGGGTCCGGGGTCCCGACCTGACCCGGTGACCTGGGCCAGGGACCCCACGTGACCCAGGGACCTGGGGCCGGGGATGTCACCCGACACTGGTACCCGGGGCAGCGACCCGATACGACCCGGGGACCTGGGTCCGGGGTCCCGACCTGACCCGGTGACCTGGGGCCAGGGTAACCACTTGACCCGGGGACCCGGGCCAGGGACCCGGTATGACTCCGTCTCCCGGTGCCAGGGTGGTCACCTGACACTGCTACCCGGGACAGCGACCCGACATGACCCGGTGACCCGGGGCCGGGGTAACGACCTGTCCAGGGGACCTGGGCCGGGGACCCGACAGGACCCGGTGACCTGGTTCCGGGGTGCCGACCTGACCCGGTGACCTGGGGCTGTGGTGTCGACCGGACTCGGGGACCTGGTCCGCTGTCCCGTCATGACCCGGGGACCTGGGGTCGGGGTGGTCACCAGACCGTTGTACCCAGGCCGTTGACCCGACATGACCCTGTGACCCGGGGCCTGGGTAAAAATCCAACCCGGGGACCCGGGCATGGGACATGACATGACCCGACCTGGGTCCGGGGTCCCGACCTGACCCGCTGACCTGGGGCCGGTGTCCCCACGTGACCCGGGGTCCTGGTGCCGGGGTCCCCACGTGACCCGGGGACCCGAGCCGGGGTCCCCACGTGACCCGGTGACCTGAGGCCGGGGTCCCCACGTGACCCGGTGACCTGGTGCCGGGGTCCCCACGTGACCCGGGGACCCGGGCCGGGGACCCCACGTGACCCGGTGACCTGGGGCCGGGGTCCCCACGTGACCCGGGGACCCGGGCCGGGGACATCACGTGACCCGGTCACCTGGGTCCGGGGTCCCCACGTGACCCGGGGTCCTGGTGCCGGGGACCCCACGTGACCCGGGGACCCGGGCCGGGGTCCCCACGTGACCCGGGGTCCTGGTGCCGGTGTCCCCACGTGACCCGGTGACCTGGGGCCGGGGTCCCCACGTGACCCGGGGTCCTGGTGCCGGGGTCCCCACGTGACCCGCTGAATTGGGGCCGGGGTCCCCACCTGACCCGGGGTCCTGGTGCCGGGGTCCCCACGTGACCCGCTGACCTGTGGCCGGGGTCCCCACGTGACCCGGGGTCCTGGTGCCGGGGTCCCCACGTGACCCGCTGACCTGGGGCCGGGGTCCCCACGTGACCCGGGGTCCTGGTGCCGGGGTGGTCACCGGAACCTGGGAACCAGGCCGGGTGCGCGACATGACCCGGTGACCCGGGGCCGGGTTAACGACCTGTCCAGGCGACCCGGGCCTGGGACCCCACGTGACCCGGGGACCTGGGGCAGGGGATGTCACCCGACACTGGTACCCGGGGCAGCGACCCGATACGACCCGGGGACCTGGGTCCGGGGTCCCGACCTGACCCGGTGACCTGGGGCCAGGGTAACCACCTGACCCGGGGACCCGGGCCGGGGACTCGGTATGACTCCGTCTCCCAGGGCCGGCGTGGTCACCTGACACTTCTACCCGGGACAGCGACCCGACATGACCCGGTGACCCGGGGCCGGGGTAAAAATCCAACCCGGGGACCCGGGCATGGGACGTGACATGACCCGACCTGGGTCCGGGGTCCCGACCTGACCCGGTGACCTTGGGCCAGGGTAACCACCTGACCCGGGGACTCGGGCCGGGGACCCGGTATGACTTCGTCTCCCGGGGCCGGGGTGGTCACCTGACACTGGTACCCGGGACAGCGACCCGACATGACCCGGTGACCCGGGGCCGGGGTAACGACCTGTCCAGGGGACCTGGGCCGGGGACCCGACATGACCCGGTGTCCTGGTTCCGGGGTGCCGACCTGACCCGGTGACCTGGGGCTGTGGTGTCGACCGGACTCGGGGACCTGGTCCGGTGTCCCGTCATGACCCGGGGACCTGGGGTAGGGGTGGTCACCAGACCGTTGTACCCAGGCCGTTGACCCGACATGACCCTGTGACCCGGGGCCTGGGTAAAAATGCGACCCGGGGCCTGGGTAAAAATCCAACCCGGGGACCCGGGGCCGGGTTAACGACCTGTCCAGGGGACCCGGGCCGGGGACCCGACAGGACCCGGTGATCCTTCGCTGGTGTCCCGATGCAACCCGGGGACCCGGGCCGGGGACCCCACGTGACCCGGGGACCTGGGGCAGGGGATGTCACCCGACACTGGTACCCGGGGCAGCGACCCGATACGACCCGGGGACCTGGGTCCGGGGTCCCGACCTGACCCGGTGACCTGGGGCCAGGGTAACCACCTGACCCGGGGACCCGGGCCGGGGACCCGGTATGACTCCGTCTCCCGGGGCCGGGGTGGTCACCTGACACTGCTACCCGGGACAGCGACCCGACATGACCCGGTGACCCGGGGCCGGGGTAACGACCTGTCCAGGGGACCTGGGCCGGGGACCCGACAGGACACGGTGACCTGGTTCCGGGGTGCCGACCTGACCCGGTGACCTGGGGCTGTGGTGTCGACCGGACTCGGGGACCTGGTCCGGTGTCCCGTCATGACCCGGGGACCTGGGGTCGGGGTGGTCACCAGACCGTTGTACCCAGGCCGTTGAGCCGACATGACCCTGTGACCCGGAGCCTGGGTAAAAATCCAACCCGGGGACCCGGGCATGGGACGTGACATGACCCGACCTGGGTCCGGGGTCCCGACCTGACCCGGTGACCTGGGCCGGGGACCCCACGTGACCCGGGGACCTGGGGCCGGGGATGTCACCCGACACTGGTACCCGGGGCAGCGACCCGATACGACCCGGGGACCTGGGTCCGGGGTCCCGACCTGACCCGGTGACCTGGGGCCAGGGTAACCACTTGACCCGGGGACCCGGGCCGGGGACTCGGTATGACTCCGTCTCCCGGGGCCAGGGTGGTCACCTGACACTGCTACCCGGGACAGCGACCCGACATGACCCGGTGACCCGGGGCCGGGGTAACGACCTGTCCAGGGGACCTGGGCCGGGGACCCGACAGGACCCGGTGACCTGGTTCCGGGGTGCCGACCTGACCCGGTGACCTGGGGCTGTGGTGTCGACCGGACTCGGGGACCTGGTCCGGTGTCCCGTCATGACCCGGGGACCTGGGGTCGGGGTGGTCACCAGACCGTTGTACCCAGGCCGTTGACCCGACATGACCCTGTGACCCGGGGCCTGGGTAAAAATCGAACCCGGGGACCTGGGCATGGGACATGACATGACCCGACTTGGGTCCGGGGTCCCGACCTGACCCGGTTACCTGGGGCCGGTGTCCCCACGTGACCCGGGGTCCTGGTGCCGGGGTCCCCACGTGACCCGGGGACCCGAGCCGGGGTCCCCACGTGACCCGGTGACCTGAGGCCGGGGTCCCCACGTGACCCGGTGACCTGGGGCCGGGGTCCCCACGTGACCCGGGGTCCTGGTGCCGGGGTCCCCACGTGACCCGGGGACCCGGGCCGGGGACCCCACGTGACCCGGTGACCTGGGGCCGGGGTCCCCACGTGACCCGGGGACCCGGGCCGGGGACATCACGTGACCCGGTCACCTGGGGCCGGGGTCCCCACGTGACCCGGTGTCCTGGTGCCGGGGTCCCCACGTGACCCGGTCACCTGGGGCCGGGGTCCCCACGTGACCCGGGGTCCTGGTGCCGGGGTCCCCACGTGACCCGCTGACTTGGGGCCGGGGTCCCCACGTGACCCGGGGTCCTGGTGCCGGTGTCCCCACGTGACCCGCTGACCTGTGGCCGGGGTCCCCACGTGACCCGGGGTCCTGGTGCCGGGGTCCCCACGTGACCCGCTGACCTGGGGCCGGGGTCCCCACGTGACCCGGGGTCCTGGTGCCGGGGTGGTCACCGGAACCTGGGAACCAGGCCGGGTGCGCGACATGACCCGGTGACCCGGGGCCGGGTTAACGACCTGTCCAGGGGACCCGGGCCGGGGACCCCACGTGACCCGGGGACCTGGGGCAGGGGATGTCACCCGACACTGGTACCCGGGGCAGCGACCCGATACGACCCGGGGACCTGGGTCCGGGGTCCCGACCTGACCCGGTGACCTGGGGCCAGGGTAACCACCTGACCCGGGGACCCGGGCCGGGGACTCGGTATGACTCCGTCTCCCGGGGCCGGGGTGGTCACCTGACACTGCTACCCGGGACAGCGACCCGACATGACCCGGTGACCCGGGGCCGGGGTAAAAATCAAACCCGGGGACCCGGGCATGGGACGTGACATGACCCGACCTGGGTCCGGGGTCCCGACCTGACCCGGTGACCTTGGGCCAGGGTAACCACCTGACCCGGTGACCCGGGGCCGGGGTAACGACCTGTCCAGGGGACCTGGGCCGGGGACCCGACAGGACCCGGTGACCTGGTTCCGGGGTGCCGACCTGACCCGGTGACCTGGGGCTGTGGTGTCGACCGGACTCGGGGACCTGGGGTCGGGGTGGTCACCAGACCGTTGTACCCAGGCCGTTGACCCGACATGACCCTGTGACCCGGGGCCTGGGTAAAAATCCAACCCGGGGACCCGGGCATGGGACATGACATGACCCAACCTGGGTCCGGGGTCCCGACCTGACCCGCTGACCTGGGGCCGGTGTCCCCACGTGACCCGGGGTCCTGGTGCCGGGGTCCCCACGTGACCCGGGGACCCGAGCCGGGGTCCCCACGTGACCCGGTGACCTGAGGCCGGGGTCCCAACGTGACCCGGTGACCTGGGGCCGGGGTCCCCACGTGACCCGGGGTCCTGTTGCCGGGGTCCCCACGTGACCCGGGGACCCGGGCCGGGGACCCCACGTGACCCGGTGACCTGGGGCCAGGGTCCCCACGTGACCCGGGGACCCGGGCCGGGGACATCACGTGACCCGGTCACCTGGGGCCGGGGTCCCCACGTGACCCGGGGTCCTGGTGCCGGGGACCCCACGTGACCCCGGGACCCGGGCCGGGGTCCCCACGTGACCCAGGGTCCTGGTGCCGGGGTCCCCACGTGACCCGCTGACTTGGGGCCGGGGTCCCCACTTGACCCGGGGTCCTGGTGCCGGGATCCCCACGTGACCCGGGGACCCGGGCCGGGGTCCCCACGTGACCCGGTGACCTGAGGCCGAGGTCCCCACGTGACCCGGTGACCTGGGGCGAGGGTCCCCACGTGACCCGGGGTCCTGGTGCCGGGGTCCCCAAGTGACCCGGGGACCCGGGCCGGGGACCCCACGTGACCCAGTGACCTGGGGCCGGGGTCCCCACGTGACCCGGGGACCCGGGCCGGGGACATCACGTGACCCGGTCACCTGGGGCCGGGGTCCCCACGTGACCCGGGGTCCTGGTGCCGGGGTCCCCACGTGACCCGGTGACCTGAGGCCGGGGACCCCACGTGACCCGGTGACCTGGGGCCGGGGTCCCCACGTGACCCGGGGTCCTGGTGCCGGGGTTCCCACGTGACCCGGGGACCCGGGCCGGGGTCGCCACGTGACCCGGGGTCCTGTTGCCGGGGTCCCCACGTGACCCGGTGACCTGGGGCCGGGGTCCCCACGTGACCCGGGGTCCTGGTGCCGGGATCCCCACGTGACCCGGGGACCCGGGCCGGGGTCCCCACGTGACCCAGGGTCCTGGTGCCGGTGTCCCCACGTGACCCGGTGACCTGGGGCCGGGGTCCCCACGTGACCCGGGGACCCGGGCTGGGGTCCCCACGTGACCCGCTGACCTGGTGCCGGTGTCCCCACGTGACCCGGTGACCTGGGGCCGGGGTCCCCACGTGACCCGGGGACCCGGGCCGGGGACATCACGTGACCCGGTCATCTGGGGCCGGGGTCCCCACGTGACCCGGTCACCTGGGGCCGGTGTCCCCACGTGACCCGGTCACCTGGGGCCCGTGTCCCCACGTGACCCGGTCACCTGGGGCCGGGGTCCCCACGTGACCTGGGGACCCGGGCCGGGGACCCCACATGACCCGGGGACCTGGGGCCGGGGATGTCACCCGACACTGGTACCCGGGGCAGCGACCCGATACGACCCGGGGACCTGGGTCCGGGGTCCCGACCTGACCCGGTGACCTGGGGCCAGGGTAACCACTTGACCCGGGGACCCGGGCCCGGGACCCGGTATGACTCCGTCTCCCGGGGCCAGGGTGGTCACCTGACACTGCTACCCGGGACAGCGACCCGACATGACCCGGTGACCCGGGGCCGGGGTAACGACCTGTCCAGGGGACCTGGGCCGGGGACCCGACAGGACCCGGTGACCTGGTTCCGGGGTGCCGACCTGACCCGGTGACCTGGGGCTGTGGTGTCGACCGGACTCGGGGACCTGGTCCGGTGTCCCGTCATGACCCGGGGACCTGGGGTCGGGGTGGTCACCAGACCGTTGTACCCAGGCCGTTGACCCGACATGACCCTGTGACCCGGGGCCTGGGTAAAAATCCAACCCGGGGACCCGGGCATGGGACATGACATGACCCGACCTGGGTCCGGGGTCCCGACCTGACCCGCTGACCTGGGGCCGGTGTCCCCACGTGACCCGGTGACCTGGGGCCGGGGTCCCCTCGTGACCCGGGGTCCTGGTGCCGGGGTCCCCACGTGACCCGGGGACCCGGGCCGGGCACCCCACGTGACCCGGTGACCCGGGGCCGGGGTCCCCACGTGACCCGGGGACCCGGGCCGGGGACATCACGTGACCCGGTCACCTGGGGCCGGCGTCCCCACGTGACCCGGGGTCCTGGTGCCGGGGACCCCACGTGACCCGGGGACCCGGGCCGGGGTCCCCACGTGACCCGGTGTCCTGGTGCCGGTGTCCCCACGTGACCCGGTCACCTGGGGCCGGGGTACCCACGTGACCTGGGGTCCTGGTGCCGGGGTCCCCACGTGACCCGCTGACTTGGGGCCGGGGTCCCCACCTGACCCGGGGTCCTGGTGCCGGGGTCCCCACGTGACCCGCTGACCTGTGGCCGGGGTCCCCACGTGACCCGGGGTCCTGGTGCCGGGGTCCCCACGTGACCCGCTGACCTGGGGCCGGGGTCCCCACGTGACCCGGGGTCCTGGTGCCGGGGTGGTCACCGGAACCTGGGAACCAGGCCGGGTGCGCGACATGACCCGGTGACCCGGGGCCGGGTTAACGACCTGTCCAGGGGACCCGGGCCGGGGACCCCACGTGACCCGGGGACCTGGGGCAGGGGATGTCACCCGACACTGGTACCCGGGGCAGCGACCCGATACGACCCGGGGACCTGGGTCCGGGGTCCCGACCTGACCCGGTGACCTGGGGCCAGGGTAACCACCTGACCCGGGGACCCGGGCCGGGGACTCGGTATGACTCCGTCTCCCGGGGCCGGGGTGGTCACCTGACACTGGTACCCGGGACAGCGACCCGACATGACCCGGTGACCCAGGGCCGGGGTAAAAATCCAACCCGGGGACCCGGGCATGGGACGTGACATGACCCGACCTGGGTCCGGGGTCCCGACCTGACCCGGTGACCTTGGGCCAGGGTAACCACCTGACCCGGGGACTCGGGCCGGGGACCCGGTATGACTCCGTTTCCCGGGGCCGGGGTGGTCACCTGACACTGCTACCCGGGACAGCGACCCGACATGACCCGGTGACCCGGGGCCGGGGTAACGACCTGTCCAGGGGACCTGGGCCGGGGACCCGACAGGACCCGGTGACCTGGTTCCGGGGTGCCGACCTGACCCGGTGACCTGGGGCTGTGGTGTCGACCGGACTCGGGGACCTGGTCCGCTGTCCCGTCATGACCCGGGGACCTGGGGTCGGGATGGTCACCAGACCGTTGTACCCAGGCCGTTGAGCCGACATGACCCTGTGACCCGGAGCCTGGGTAAAAATCCAACCCGGGGACCCGGGCATGGGACGTGACATGACCCGACCTGGGTCCGGGGTCCCGACCTGACCCGGTGACCTGGGCCGGGGACCCCACGTGACCCGGGGACCTGGGGCCGGGGATGTCACCCGACACTGGTACCCGGGGCAGCGACCCGATACGACCCGGGGACCTGGTTCCGGGGTCCCGACCTGACCCGGTGACCTGGGGCTGTGGTGTCGACCGGACTCGGGGACCTGGGGTCGGGGTGGTCACCAGACCGTTGTACCCAGGCCGTTGACCCGACATGACCCTGTGACCCGGGGCCTGGGTAAAAATCCAACCCGGGGACCCGGGCATGGGACATGACATGACCCAACCTGGGTCCGGGGTCCCGACCTGACCCGCTGACCTGGGGCCGGTGTCCCCACGTGACCCGGGGTCCTGGTGCCGGGGTCCCCACGTGACCCGGGGACCCGAGCCGGGGTCCCCACGTGACCCGCTGACCTGAGGCCGGGGTCCCCACGTGACCCGGTGACCTGGGGCCGGGGTCCCCACGTGACCCGGGGTCCTGTTGCCGGGGTCCCCACGTGACCCGGGGACCCGGGCCGGGGACCCCACGTGACCCGGTGACCTGGGGCCGGGGTCCCCACGTGACCCGGGGACCCGGGCCGGGGACATCACGTGACCCGGTCACCTGGGGCCGGGGTCCCCACGTGACCCGGGGTCCTGGTGCCGGGGACCCCACGTGACCCGGGGACCCGGGCCGGGGTCCCCACGTGACCCGGTGTCCTGGTGCCGGGGTCCCCACGTGACCCGCTGACTTGGGGCCGGGGTCCCCACTTGACCCGGGGTCCTGGTGCCGGGGTCCCCACGTGACCCGGGGACCCGGGCCGGGGTCCCCACGTGACCCGGTGACCTGAGGCCGAGGTCCCCACGTGACCCGGTGACCTGGGGCGAGGGTCCCCACGTGACCCGGGGTCCTGGTGCCGGGGTCCCCAAGTGACCCGGGGACCCGGGCCGGGGACCCCACGTGACCCGGTGACCTGGGGCCGGGGTCCCCACGTGACCCGGGGACCCGGGCCGGGGACATCACGTGACCCGGTCACCTGGGGCCGGGGTCCCCACGTGACCCGGGGTCCTGGGGCCGGGGTCGCCACGTGACCCGGGGTCCTGTTGCCGGGGTCCCCACGTGACCCGGTGACCTGGGGCCGGGGTCCCCACGTGACCCGGGGTCCTGGTGCCGGGGTCCCCACGTGACCCGGGGACCCGGGCCGGGGTCCCCACGTGACCCAGGGTCCTGGTGCCGGTGTCCCCACGTGACCCGGTGACCTGGGGCCGGGGTCCCCACGTGACCCGGGGACCTGGGCCGGGGTCCCCACGTGACCCAGGGTCCTGGTGCTGGTGTCCCCACGTGACCCGGTGACCTGGGGCCGGGGTCCCCACGTGACCCGGTGACCTGGGGCCGGGGTCCCCACGTGACCCGGGGACCCGGGCCGGGGACATCACGTGACCCGGTCACCTGGGGCCGGGGTCCCCACGTGACCCGGTCACCTGGGGCCGGTGTCCCCACGTGACCCGGTCACCTGGGGCCGGGGTCCCCACGTGACCTGGGGACCCGGGCCGGGGACCCCACATGACCCGGGGACCTGGGGCCGGGGATGTCACCCGACACTGGTACCCGGGGCAGCGACCCGATACGACCCGGGGACCTGGGTCCGGGGTCCCGACCTGACCCGGTGACCTGGGGCCAGGGTAACCACTTGACCCGGGGACCCGGGCCCGGGACCCGGTATGACTCCGTCTCCCGGGGCCAGGGTGGTCACCTGACACTGGTACCCGGGACAGCGACCCGACATGACCCGGTGACCCGGGGCCGGGGTAACGACCTGTCCAGGGGACCTGGGCCGGGGACCCGACAGGACCCGGTGACCTGGTTCCGGGGTGCCGACCTGACCCGGTGACCTGGGGCTGTGGTGTCGACCGGACTCGGGGACCTGGTCCGGTGTCCCGTCATGACCCGGGGACCTGGGGTCGGGGTGGTCACCAGACCGTTGTACCCAGGCCGTTGACCCGACATGACCCTGTGACCCGGGGCCTGGGTAAAAATCCAACCCGGGGACCCGGGCATGGGACATGACATGACCCGACCTGGGTCCGGGGTCCCGACCTGACCCGCTGACCTGGGGCCGGTGTCCCCACGTGACCCGGGGTCCTGGTGCCGGGGTCCCCACGTGACCCGGGGACCCGAGCCGGGGTCCCCACGTGACCCGGTGACCTGAGGCCGGGGTCCCCACGTGACCCGGTGACTTGGGGCGAGGGTCCCCACGTGACCCGGGGTCCTGGTGCCGGGGTCCCCAAGTGACCCGGGGACCCGGGTCGGGGACCCCACGTGACCCGGTGACCTGGGGCCGGGGTCCCCACGTGACCCGGGGACCCGGGCCGGGGACATCACGTGACCCGGTCACCTGGGGCCGGGGTCCCCACGTGACCCGGTCACCTGGGGCCGGGGTCCCCACGTGACCCGGGGTCCTGGTGCCGGGATCCCCACGTGACCCGGTGACCTGAGGCCGGGGTCCCCACGTGACCCGGTGACCTGGGGCCGGGGTCCCCACGTGACCCGGGGTCCTGGTGCCGGGGATCCCACGTGACCCGGGGACCCGGGCCGGGGTCCCCACGTGACCCGGGGTCCTGGTGCCGGTGTCCCCACGTGACCCGGGGACCCGGGCCGGGGACCCCACGTGACCCGGTGACCTGGGGCCGGGGTCCCCACGTGACCCGGGGACCCGGGCCTGGGACATCACGTGACCCGGTCACCTGGGGCCGGGGTCCCCACGTGACCCGGGGTCCTGGTGCCGGGGTCCCCACGTGACCCGGGGACCCGGGCCGGGGTCCCCACGTGACCCAGGGTCCTGGTGCCGGTGTCCCCACGTGACCCGGTGACCTGGGGCCGGGGTCCCCACGTGACCCGGGGACCCGGGCCGGGGTCCCCACGTGACCCAGGGTCCTGGTGCCGGTGTCCCCACGTGACCCGGTGACCTGGGGCCGGGGTCCCCACGTGACCCGGTGACCTGGGGCCGGGGTCCCCACGTGACCCGGGGACGCGGGCCGGGGACATCACGTGACCCGGTCACCTGGGGCCGGTGTCCCCACGTGACCCGGTCACCTGCGGCCGGGGTCCCCACGTGACCCGGGGTCCTGGTGCCGGTGTCCACACGTGACCCGGTCACCTGGGGCCCGGGTCCCCACGTGACCCGGTCACCTGGGTCGGGGTCCCCACGTGACCTGGGGACCCGGGCCGGGGACCCCACGTGACCCGGGGACCTGGGGCCGGGGATGTCACCCGACACTGGTACCCGGGGCAGCGACCCGATACGACCCGGGGACCTGGGTCCGGGGTCCCGACCTGACCCGGTGACCTGGGGCCAGGGTAACCACCTGACCCGGGGACCCGGGCCGGGGACTCGGTATGACTCCGTCTCCCGGGGCCGGGGTGGTCACCTGACACTGCTACCCGGGACAGCGACCCGACATGACCCGGTGACCCGGGGCCGGGGTAACGACCTGTCCAGGGGACCTGGGCCGGGGACCCGACAGGACCCGGTGACCTGGTTCCGGGGTGCCGACCTGACCCGGTGACCTGGGGCTGTGGTGTCGACCGGACTCGGGGACCTGGTCCGGTGTCCCGTCATGACCCGGGGACCTGGGGTCGGGGTGGTCACCAGACCGTTGTACCCAGGCCGTTGACCCGACATGACCCTGTGACCCAGGGCCTGGGTAAAAATCCGACCCGGGGCCTGGGTAAAATTCCAACCCGGGGACCCGGGGCCGGGTTAACGACCTGTCCAGGGGACCCGGGCCGGGGACCCGACAGGACAAGGTGATCCTTCGCTGGTTTCCCAATGCAACCCGGGGACCCGGGCCGGGGACCCCACGTGACCCGGGGACCTGGGGCAGGGGATGTCACCCGACACTGGTACCCGGGGCAGCGACCCAATACGACCCGGGGACCTGGGTCCGGGGTCCCGACCTGACCCGGTGACCTGGGGCCAGGGTAACCACCTGACCCGGGGACCCGGGCCGGGGACCCGGTATGACTCCGTCTCCCGGGGCCGGGGTGGTCACCTGACACTGGTACCCGGGACAGCGACCCGACATGACCCGGTGACCCGGGGCCGGGGTAACGACCTGTCCAGGGGACCTGGGCCGGGGACCCGACAGGACCCGGTGACCTGGTTCCGGGGTGCCGACCTGACCCGGTGACCTGGGGCTGTGGTGTCGACCGGACTCGGGGACCTGGTCCGGTGTCCCGTCATGACCCGGGGACCTGGGGTCGGGGTGGTCACCAGACCGTTGTACCCAGGCCGTTGAGCCGACATGACCCTGTGACCCGGAGCCTGGGTAAAAATCCAACCCGGGGACCCGGGCATGGGACGTGACATGACCCGACCTGGGTCCGGGGTCCCGACCTGACCCGGTGACCTGGGCCGGGGACCCCACGTGACCCGGGGACCTGGGGCCGGGGATGTCACCCGACACTGGTACCCGGGGCAGCGACCCGATACGACCCGGGGACCTGGGTCCGGGGTCCCGACCTGACCCGGTGACCTGGGGCCAGGGTAACCACCTGACCCGGGGACCCGGGCCGGGGACCCGGTATGACTCCGTCTCCCGGGGCCGGGGTGGTCACCTGACACTGCTACCTGGGACAGCGACCCGACATGACCCGGTGACCCGGGGCCGGGGTAACGACCTGTCCAGGGGACCTGGGCCGGGGACCCGACAGGACCCGGTGACCTGGTTCCGGGGTGCCGACCTGACCCGGTGACCTGGGGCTGTGGTGTCGACCGGACTCGGGGACCTGGTCCGGTGTCCCGTCATGACCCGGGGACCTGGGGTCGGGGTGGTCACCAGACCGTTGTACCCAGGCCGTTGACCCGACATGACCCTGTGACCCGGGGCCTGGGTAAAAATCCAACCCGGGGACCCGGGCATGGGACATGACATGACCCGACCTGGGTCCGGGGTCCCGACCTGACCCGCTGACCTGGGGTCGGTGTCCCCACGTGACCCGGGGTCCTGGTGCCGGGGTCCCCACGTGACCCGGGGACCCGAGCCGGGGACCCCACGTGACCCGGTGACCTGAGGCCGGGGTCCCCACGTGACCCGGTGACCTGGGGCCGGGGTCCCCACGTGACCCGGGGTCCTGGTGCCGGGGTCCCCACGTGACCCGGGGACCCGGGTCGGGGACCCCACGTGACCCGGTGACCTGGGGCCGGGGTCCCCACGTGACCCGGGGACCCGGGCCGGGGACATCACATGACCCGGTCACCTGGGGCCGGGGTCCCCACGTGACCCGCTGACTTGGGGCCGGGGTCCCCACGTGACCCGGGGTCCTGGTGCCGGGGTCCCCACGTGACCCGCTGACCTGGGGCCGGGGTCCCCACGTGACCCGGGGTCCTGGTGCCGGGGTGGTCACCGGAACCTGGGAACCAGGCCGGGTGCGCGACATGACCCGGTGACCCGGGGCCGGGTTAACGACCTGTCCAGGGGACCCGGGCCGGGGACCCCACGTGACCCGGGGACCTGGGGCAGGGGATGTCACCCGACACTGGTACCCGGGGCAGCGACCCGATACGACCCGGGGACCTGGGTCCGGGGTCCCGACCTGACCCGGTGACCTGGGGCCAGGGTAACCACCTGACCCGGGGACCCGGGCCGGGGACCCGGTATGACTCCGTCTCCCGGGGCCGGGGTGGTCACCTGACACTGCTACCCGGGACAGCGACCCGACATGACCCGGTGACCCGGGGCCGGGGTAACGACCTGTCCAGGGGACCTGGGCCGGGGACCCGACAGGACCCGGTGACCTGGTTCCGGGGTGCCGACCTGACCCGGTGACCTGGGGCTGTGGTGTCGACCGGACTCGGGGACCTGGTCCGGTGTCCCGTCATGACCCGGGGACCTGGGGTCGGGGTGGTCACCAGACCGTTGTACCCAGGCCGTTGAGCCGACATGACCCTGTGACCCGGAGCCTGGGTAAAAATCCAACCCGGGGACCCGGGCATGGGACGTGACATGACCCGACCTGGGTCCGGGGTCCCGACCTGACCCGGTGACCTGGGCCGGGGACCCCACGTGACTCGGGGACCTGGTGCCGGGGTCCCCACGTGACCCGGGGACCCGAGCCGGGGTCCCCACGTGACCCGGTGACCTGGGGCCGGGGTCCCCACGTGACCCGGGGTCCTGGTGCCGGGGTCCCCACGTGACCCGGGGACCCGGGCCGGGGACCCCACGTGACCCGGTGACCTGGGGCCGGGGTCCCCACGTGACCCGGGGACCCGGGCCGGGGACATCACGTGACCCGGGGTCCTGGTGCCGGGGTCCCCACGTGACCCGGGGTCCTGGTGCCGGGGACCCCACGTGACCCGGGGACCCGGGCCGGGGTCCCCACTTGACCCGGGGTCCTGGTGCCGGGGTCCCCACGTGACCCGCTGACTTGGGGCCGGGGTCCCCACTTGACCCGGGGTCCTGGTGCCGGGGTCCCCACGTGACCCGGGGACCCGGGCCGGGGTCCCCACGTGACCCGGTGACCTGAGGCCGAGGTCCCCACCTGACCCGGTGACCAGGGGCGAGGGTCCCCACGTGACCCGGGGTCCTGGTGCCGGGGTCCCCAAGTGACCCGGGGACCCGGGCCGGGGACCCCACGTGACCCGGTGACCTGGGGCCGGGGTCCCCACGTGACCCGGGGACCCGGGCCGGGGACATCACGTGACCCGGTCACCTGGGGCCGGGGTCCCCACGTGACCCGGGGTCCTGGTGCCGGGGTCCCCACGTGACCCGGGGTCCTGGTGCCGGGGTCCCCACGTTACCCGGTGACCTGAGGCCGGGGTCCCCACGTGACCCGGTGACCTGGGGCCGGGGTCCCCACGTGACCCGGGGACCCGGGCCGGGGTTCCTACGTGACCCGGGGTCCTGTTGCCGGTGTCCCCACGTGACCCGGGGACCCGGGCCGGGGACCCCACGTGACCCGGTGACCTGGGGCCGGGGTCCCCACGTGACCCGGGGACCCGGGCCGGGGACATCACGTGACCCGGTGACCTGGGGCCGGGGTCCCCACGTGACCCGGTGTCCTGGTGCCGGGGTCCCCACGTGACCCGGGGACCCGGGCCGGGGTCCCCACGTGACCCAGTGTCCTGGTGCCGGTGTCCCCTCGTGACCCGGTGACCTGGGGCCGGGGTCCGCACGTGACCCGGTGACCTGGTTCCGGGGTCCCCACGTGACCCGGGGACCCGGGCCGGGGTCCCCACGTGACCCAGGGTCCTTGTGCCGGTGTCCCCACGTGACCCGGTGACCTGGGGCCGGGGTCCCCACGTGACCCGGTGACCTGGGGCCGGGGTCAACACGTGACCCGGGGACCCGGGCCGGGGACATCACGTGACCCGGTCACCTGGGGCCGGGGTCCCCACGTGACCCGGTGACCTGGGGCCGGGGTCCCCACGTGACCCGGGGTCCTGGTGCCGGTGTCCCCACGTGACCCGGTCACCTGGGGCCCGGGTCCCCACGTGACCCGGTCACCTGGGGCCGGGGTCCCTACGTGACCTGGGGACCCGGGCCGGGGACCCCACATGACCCGGGGACCTGGGGCCGGGGATGTCACCCGACACTGGTACCCGGGGCAGCGACCCGATACGACCCGGGGACCTGGGTCCGGGGTCCCGACCTGACCCGGTGACCTGGGGCCAGGGTAACCACTTGACCCGGGGACCCGGGCCGGGGACCCGGTATGACTCCGTCTCCCGGGGCCGGGGTGGTCACCTGACACTGCTACCCGGGACAGCGACCCGACATGACCCGGTGACCCGGGGCCGGGGTAACGACCTGTCCAGGGGACCTGGGCCGGGGACCCGACAGGACCCGGTGACCTGGTTCCGGGGTGCCGACCTGACCCGGTGACCTGGGGCTGTGGTGTCGACCGGACTCGGGGACCTGGTCCGGTGTCCCGTCATGACCCGGGGACCTGGGGTCGGGGTGGTCACCAGACCGTTGTACCCAGGCCGTTGACCCGACATGACCCTGTGACCCGGGGCCTGGGTAAAAATCCAACCCGGGGACCCGGGCATGGGACATGACATGACCCGACCTGGGTCCGGGGTCCCGACCTGACCCGCTGACCTGGGGCGAGGGTCCCCACGTGACCCGAGGTCCTGGTGCCGGGGTCCCCACGTGACCCGGGTACCCGGGCCGGGGACCCCACGTGACCCGGTGACCTGGGGCCGGGGTCCCGACGTGACCCGGGGACCCGGGCCGGGGACATCACGTGACACGGTCACCTGGGGCCGGGTTCCCTACGTGACCCGGGGTCCTGGTGCCGGGGTACCCACGTGACCCGGGGACCCGGGCCGGGGTCCCCACGTAACCCGGGGTCCTGGTGCCGGTGTCCCCACGTGACCCGGTCACCTGGGGCCGGGGTCCCCACGTGACCCGGGGTCCAGGTGCCGGGGTCCCCACGTGACCCGCTGACCTGTGGCCGGGGTCCCCACGTGACCCGGGGTCCTGGTGCCGGGGTCCCCACGTGACCCGCTGACCTGTGGCCGGGGTCCCCACGTGACCCGGGGTCCTGGTGCCGGGGTCCCCACGTGACCCGCTGACCTGGGGCCGGGGTCCCCACGTGACCCGGGGTCCTGGTGCCGGGGTGGTCACCGGAACCTGGGAACCAGGCCGGGTGCGCGACATGACCCGGTGACCCGGGGCCGGGTTAACGACCTGTCCAGGGGACCCGGGCCGGGGACCCGACAGGACCCGGTGATCCTTCGCTGGTGTCCCGATGCAACCCGGGGACCCGGGCCGGGGACCCCACGTGACCCGGGGACCTGGGGCAGGGGATGTCACCCGACACTGGTACCCGGGGCAGCGACCCGATACGACCCGGGGACCTGGGTCCGGGGTCCCGACCTGACCCAGTGACCTGGGGCCGGTGTCCCCACGTGACCCGCTGACCTGGGTCCGGGGTCCCCACGTGACCCGGTGACCTAGTGCCTGGGTGGTCATCGGAACCTGGGAACCAGGCCAGGTACCCGACACGACCCGGTGACCAGGGGCTGTGGTGTCGACGGACTCGTGGACCTGGGTTCGGGGTCCCGACCTGACGCGGTGACCTGGGGCTGGTGTCCCCACGTGACCCGCTGACCTGGGGCCGGGGTCCCCACGTGACCCGGTCACCTGGGGCCGGTGTCCCCACGTGACCTGCTGACCTGGGGCCGGGGTCCCCACGTGACCCGGTCACCTGGGGCCGGGGTCCGCACGTGACCCGGTGACCTGGGGCTGGGGTCCCCACGTGACCCGGGGACCCGGGCCGGGGTCCCCACGTGACCCAGGGTCCTGGTGCCGGTGTCCCCACGTGACCCGGTGACCTGGGGCCGGGGTCCCCACGTGACCCGGTGACCTGGGGCCGGGGTCCCCACGTGACCCGGGGACCCGGGCCGGGGACATCACGTGACCCGGTCACCTGGGGCCGGGGTCCCCACGTGACCCGGTCACCTGGGGCCTAGGTCCCCACGTGACCCGGGGTCCTGGTGCCGGGGTCCCCACGTGACCCGGTCACCTGGGGCCCGGGTCCCCACGTGACCCGGTCACCTGGGGCCGGGGTCCCCACGTGACCTGGGGACCCGGGCCGGGGACCCCACGTGACCCGGGGACCTGGGGCCGGGGATGTCACCCGACACTGGTACCCGGGGCAGCGACCCGATACGACCCGGGGACCTGGGTCCGGGGTCCCGACCTGACCCGGTGACCTGGGGCCAGGGTAACCACCTGACCCGGGGACCCGGGCCGGGGACTCGGTATGACTCCGTCTCCCGGAGCCGGGGTGGTCACCTGACACTGCTACCCGGGACAGCGACCCGACATGACCCGGTGACCCGGGGCCGGGGTACCGACCTGTCCAGGGGACCTGGGCCGGGGACCCGACAGGACCCGGTGACCTGGTTCCGGGGTGCCGACCTGACCCGGTGACCTGGGGCTGTGGTGTCGACCGGACTCGGGGACCTGGTCCGGTGTCCCGTCATGACCCGGGGACCTGGGGTCGGAGTGGTCACCAGACCGTTGTACCCAGGCCGTTGACCCGACATGACCCTGTGACCCGGGGCCTGGGTAAAAATCCGACCCGGGGCCTGGGTAAAAATCCAACCCGGGGACCCGGGCATGGGACGTGACATGACCCGACCTGGGTCCGGGGTCCCGACCTGACCCGGTGACCTGGGCCGGGGACCCCACGTGACCCGGGGACCTGGGGCCGGGGATGTCACCCGACACTGGTACCCGGGGCAGCGACCCGATACGACCCGGGGACCTGGGTCCGGGGTCCCGACCTGACCCGGTGACCTGGGGCCAGGGTAACCACTTGACCCGGGGACCCGGGCCGGGGACCCGGTATGACTCCGTCTCCCGGGGCCGGGGTGGTCACCTGACACTGCTACCCGGGACAGCGACCCGACATGACCCGGTGACCCGGGGCCGGGGTAACGACCTGTCCAGGGGACCTGGGCCGGGGACCCGACAGGACCCGGTGACCTGGTTCCGGGGTGCCGACCTGACCCGGTGACCTGGGGCTGTGGTGTCGACCGGACTCGGGGACCTGGTCCGGTGTCCCGTCATGACCCGGGGACCTGGGGTCGGGGTGGTCACCAGACCGTTGTACCCAGGCCGTTGACCCGACATGACCCTGTGACCCGGGGCCTGGGTAAAAATCCAACCCGGGGACCCGGGCATGGGACATGACATGACCCGACCTGGGTCGGGGGTCCCGACCTGACCCGCTGACCTGGGGCCGGTGTCCCCACGTGACCCGGGGTCCTGGTGCCGGGGTCCCCACGTGACCCGGGGACCCGAGCCGGGGTCCCCACGTGACCCGGTGACCTGAGGCCGGGGTCCCCACGTGACCCGGTGACCTGGGGCCGGGGTCCCCACATGACCCGGGGTCCTGGTGCCGGGGTCCCCACGTGACCCGGTGACCCGGGCCGGGGACCCCACGTGACCCGGTGACCTGGGGCCGGGGTCCCCACGTGACCCGGGGTCCTGGTGCCGGGGTCCCCACGTGACCCGGTGACCTGAGGCCGGGGTCCCCACGTGACCCGTTGACCTGGGGCCGGGGTCCCCACGTGACCCGGGGTCCTGGTGCTGGGGTTCCCACGTGACCCGGGGACCCGGGCCGGGGTCCCCACGTGACCCGGGGTTCTGGTGCCGGTGTCCCCACGTGACCCGGGGACCCGGGCCGGGGACCCCACGTGACCCGGTGACCTGGGGCCGGGGTCCCCACGTGACCCGGGGACCCGGGCCGGGGACATCACGTGACCCTGTCACCTGGGGCCGGGGTCCCCACGTGACCCGGGGTCCTGGTGCCGGTGTCCCCACGTGACCCGGGGACCCGGGCCGGGGACCCCACGTGACCCGGTGACCTGGGGCCGGGGTCCCCACGTGACCCGGGGACCCGGGCCGGGGACATCACGTGACCCGGTGACCTGGGGCCGGGGTCCCCACGTGACCCGGGGTCCTGGTGCCGGGGTCCCCACGTGACCCGGGGACCCGGTCCGGGGTCCCCACGTGACCCAGGGTCCTGGTGCCGGTGTCCCCACGTGACCCGGTGACCTGGGGCCGGGGTCCCCACGTGACCCGGGGACCCGGGCCGGGGTCCCCACGTGACCCAGGGTCCTGGTGCCGGTGTCCCCACGTGACCCGGTGACCTGGGGCCAGGGTAACCACCTGACCCGGGGACCCGGGCCGGGAGCCCGGTATGACTCCGTTTCCCGGGGCCGGGGTGGTCACCTGACACTGGTACCCGGGACAGCGACCCGACATGACCCGGTGACCCGGGGCCGGGGTAACGACCTGTCCAGGGGACCTGGGCCGGGGACCCGACAGGACCCGGTGACCTGGTTCCGGGGTGCCGACCTGACCCGGTGACCTGGGGCTGTGGTGTCGACCGGACTCGGGGACCTGGTCCGGTGTCCCGTCATGACCCGGGGACCTGGGGTCGGGGTGGTCACCAGACCGTTGTACCCAGGCCGTTGACCCGACATGACCCTGTGACCCGGGGCCTGGGTAAAAATCCAACCCGGGGACCCGGGCATGGGACGTGACATGACCCGACCTAGGTCCGGGGTCCCGACCTGACCCGGTGACCTTGGGCCAGGGTAACCACCTGACCCGGGGACTCGGGCCGGGGACCCGGTATGACTCCGTCTCCCGGGGCCGGGGTGGTCACCTGACACTGGTACCCGGGACAGCGACCCGACATGACCCGGTGACCCGGGGCCGGGGTAACGACGTGTCCAGGGGACCTGGGCCGGGGACCCGACATGACCCGGTGACCTGGTTCCGGGGTGCCGACCTGACCCGGTGACCTGGGGCTGTGGTGTCGACCGGACTCGGGGACCTGGTCCGGTGTCCCGTCATGACCCGGGGACCTGGGGTCGGGGTGGTCACCAGACCGTTGTACCCAGGCCGTTGAGTCGACATGACCCTGTGACCCGGAGCCTGGGTAAAAATCCAACCCGGGGACCCGGGCATGGGACGTGACATGACCCGACCTGGGTCCGGGGTCCCGACCTGACCCGGTGACCTGGGCCGGGGACCCCACGTGACCCGGGGACCTGGGGCCGGGGATGTCACCCGACACTGGTACCAGGGGCAGCGAGCCGATACGACCCGGGGACCTGGGTCCGGGGTCCCGACCTGACCCGGTGACCTGGGGCCAGGGTAACCACCTGACCCGGGGACCCGGGCCGGGGACCCGGTATGACTCCGTCTCCCGGGGCCGGGGTGGTCACCTGACACTGCTACCCGGGACAGCGACCCGACATGACCCGGTGACCCGGGGCCGGGGTAAAAATCCAACCCGGGGACCCGGGCATGGGACGTGACATGACCCGACCTGGGTCCGGGGTCCCGACCTGACCCGGTGACCTTGGGCCAGGGTAACCACCTGACCCGGGGACTCGGGCCGGGGACCCGGTATGACTTCGTCTCCCGGGGCCGGGGTGGTCACCTGACACTGGTACCCGGGACAGCGACCCGACATGACCCGGTGACCCGGGGCCGGGGTAACGACCTGTCCAGGGGACCTGGGCCGGGGACCCGACATGACCCGGTGTCCTGGTTCCGGGGTGCCGACCTGACCCGGTGACCTGGGGCTGTGGTGTCGACCGGACTCGGGGACCTGGTCCGGTGTCCCGTCATGACCCGGGGACCTGGGGTAGGGGTGGTCACCAGACCGTTGTACCCAGGCCGTTGATCCGACATGACCCTGTGACCCGGGGCCTGGGTAAAAATCCGACCCGGGGCCTGGGTAAAAATCCAACCCGGGGACCCGGGGCCGGGTTAACGACCTGTCCAGGGGACCCGGGCCGGGGACCCGACAGGACCCGGTGATCCTTCGCTGGTGTCCCGATGCAACCCGGGGACCCGGGCCGGGGACCCCACGTGACCCGGGGACCTGGGGCAGGGGATGTCACCCGACACTGGTACCCGGGGCAGCGACCCGATACGACCCGGGGACCTGGGTCCGGGGTCCCGACCTGACCCGGTGACCTGGGGCCAGGGTAACCACCTGACCCGGGGACCCGGGCCGGGGACCCGGTATGACTCCGTCTCCCGGGGCCGGGGTGGTCACCTGACACTGCTACCCGGGACAGCGACCCGACATGACCCGGTGACCCGGGGCCGGGGTAACGACCTGTCCAGGGGACCTGGGCCGGGGACCCGACAGGACCCGGTGACCTGGTTCCGGGGTGCCGACCTGACCCGGTGACCTGGGGCTGTGGTGTCGACCGGACTCGGGGACCTGGTCCGGTGTCCCGTCATGACCCGGGGACCTGGGGTCGGGGTGGTCACCAGACCGTTGTACCCAGGCCGTTGAGCCGACATGACCCTGTGACCCGGAGCCTGGGTAAAAATCCAACCCGGGGACCCGGGCATGGGACGTGACATGACCCGACCTGGGTCCGGGGTCCCGACCTGACCCGGTGACCTGGGCCGGGGACCCCACTTGACCCGGGGACCTGGTGCCGGGGTCCCCACGTGACCCGGGGACCCGAGCCGGGGTCCCCACGTGACCCGGTGACCTGAGGCCGGGGTCCCCACGTGACCCGGTGACCTGGGGCCGGGGTCCCCACGTGACCCGGGGTCCTGGTGCCGGTGTCCCCACGTGACCCGGGGACCCGGGCCGGGGACCCCACGTGACCCGGTGACCTGGGGCCAGGGTCCCCACGTGACCCGGGGACCCGGGCCGGGGACATCACGTGACCCGGTCACCTGGGGCCGGGGTCCCCACGTGACCCGGGGTCCTGGTGCCGGGGACCCCACGTGACCCGGGGACCCGGGCCGGGGTCCCCACGTGACCCGGGGTCCTGGTGCCGGGGTCCCCACGTGACCCGCTGACTTGGGGCCGGGGTCCCCACTTGACCCGGGGTCCTGGTGCCGGGGTCCCCACGTGACCCGGGGACCCGGGCCGGGGTCCCCACGTGACCCGGTGACCTGAGGCCGAGGTCCCCACGTGACACGTTGACCTGGGGCGAGGATTCCCACGTGACCCGAGGTCCTGGTGCCGGGGTCCCCAAGTGACCCGGGGACCCGGACCGGGGTACCCACGTGACCCGGTGACCTGGGGCCGGGGTCCCCACGTGACCCGGGGACCCGGGCCGGGGACTTCACGTGACCCGGTCACCTGGGGCCGGGGTCCCCACGTGACCCGGGGTCCTGGTGCCGGGGTCCCCACGTGACCCGGGGTCCTGGTGCCGGGGTCCCCACGTGATCCGGTGACCTGAGGCCGGGGTCCCCACGTGACCCGGTGACCTGGGGCCGGGGTCCCCACGTGACCCGGGGTCCTGGTGCCGGGGTTCCCACGTGACCCGGGGACCCGGGCCGGGGTCCCCACGTGACCCGGGGTCCTGTTGCCGATGTCCCCACGTGACCCAGGGACCCGGGCCATGGACCCCACGTGACCCGGTGACCTGGGGCCGGGGTCCCCACGTGACCCGGGGACCCGGGCCGGGGACATCACGTGACCCGGTCACCTGGGGCCGGGGTCCCCACGTGACCCGGGGTCCTGGTGCCGGGGTCCCCACGTGAACCGGGGACCCGGGCCGGGGTCCCCACGTGACCCAGGGTCCTGGTGCCGGTGTCCCCACGTGACCCGGTGACCTGGGGCCGGGGTCCGCACCTGACCCGGTGACCTGGGGCCGGGGTCCCCACGTGACCCGGGGACCCGGGCCGGGGTCCCCACGTGACCCAGGGTCCTGGTGCCTGTGTCCCCACGTGACCCGGTGACCTGGGGCCGGGGTCCCCACGTGACCCGGTGACCTGGGGCCGGGGTCCCCACGTGACCCGGGGACCCGGGCCGGGGACATCACGTGACCCGGTCACCTGGGGCCGGGGTCCCCACGTGACCCGGTCACCTGGGTCCGAGGTCCCCACGTGACCCGGGGTCCTGGTGCCGGTGTCCCCACGTGACCCGGTCACCTGGGGCCCGGGTCCCCACGTGACCCGGTCACCTGGGGCCGGTGTCCCCACGTGACCTGGGGACCCGGGCCGGGGATCCCACATGACCCGGGGACCTGGGGCCGGGGATGTCACCCGACACTGGTACCCGGGGCAGCGACCCGATACGACCCGGGGACCTGGGTCCGGGGTCCCGACCTGACCCGGTGACCTGGGGCCAGGGTAACCACCTGACCCGGGGACCCGGGCCGGGGACCCGGTATGACTCCATCTCCCGGGGCCGGGGTGGTCACCTGACACTGCTACCCGGGACAGCGACCCGACATGACCCGGTGACCCGGGGCCGGGGTAACGACCTGTCCAGGGGACCTGGGCCGGGGACCCGACAGGACCCGGTGACCTGGTTCCGGGGTGCCGACCTGACCCGGTGACCTGGGGCTGTGGTGTAGACCGGACTCGGGGACCTGGTCCGGTGTCCCGTCATGACCCGGGGACCTGGGGTCGGGGTGGTCACCAGACCGTTGTACCCAGGCCGTTGACCCGACATGACCCTGTGACCCGGGGCCTGGGTAAAAATCCAACCCGGGGACCCGGGCATGGGACATGACATGACCCGACCTGGGTCCGGGGTCCCGACCTGACCCGCTGACCTGGGGCCGGTGTCCCCACGTGACCCGGGGTCCTGGTGCCGGTGTCCCCACGTGACCCGGTGACCTGGGCCCGGGGTCCCCACGTGACCCGGTGACCTGGGGCCGGGGTCCCCACGTGACCCGGGGACCCGGGCCGGGGACATCACGTGACCCGGTCACCTGGGGCCGGGGTCCCCACGTGACCAGGGGTCCTGGTGCCGGGGTCCCCACGTAACCCGGGGACCCGGGCCGGGGTCCCCACGTGACCCGGGGTCCTGGTGCCGGTGTCCCCACGTGACCCGGTCACCTGGGGCCGGGGTCCCCACGTGACCCGGGGTCCAGGTGCCGGGGTCCGCACGTGACCCGCTGACCTGTGGCCGGGGTCCCCACGTGACCCGGGGTCCTGGTGCCGGGGTCCCCACGTGACCCGCTGACCTGTGGCCGGGGTCCCCACGTGACCCGGGGTCCTGGTGCCGGGGTCCCCACGTGACCCGCTGACCTGGGGCCGGGGTCCCCACGTGACCCGGGGTCCTGGTGCCGGGGTGGTCACCGGAACCTGGGAACCAGGCCGGGTGCGCGACATGACCCGGTGACCCGGGGCCGGGTTAACGACCTGTCCAGGGGACCCGGGCCGGGGACCCGACAGGACCCGGTGATCCTTCGCTGGTGTCCCGATGCAACCCGGGGACCCGGGCCGGGGACCCGACGTGACCCGGGGACCTGGGGCAGGGGATGTCACCCGACACTGGTACCCGGGGCAGCGACACGATACGACCCGGGGACCTGGGTCCGGGGTCCCGACCTGACCCAGTGACCTGGGGCCGGTGTCCCCACGTGACCCGCTGACCTGGGTCCGGGGTCCCCACGTGACCCGGTGACCTAGTGCCTGGGTGGTCATCGGAACCTGGGAACCAGGCCAGGTACCCGACATGACCCGGTGACCCGGGGCTGTGGTGTCGACGGACTCGTGGACCTGGGTTCGGGGTCCCGACCTGACGCGGTGACCTGGGGCCGGTGTCCCCACGTGACCCGCTGACCTGGGGCCGGGGTCCCCACGTGACCCGGTCACCTGGGGCTGGTGTCCCCACGTAACCTGCTGACCTGGGGCCGGGGTCCCCACGTGACCCGGTCACCTGGGGCCGAGGTCCGCACGTGACCCGGTGACCTGGGGCCGGGGTCCCCACGTGACCCGGGGACCCGGGCCGGGGACCCCACGTGACCCAGGGTCCTGGTGCCGGTGTCCCCACGTGACCCGGTGACCTGGGGCCGGGGTCCCCACGTGACCCGGTGACCTGGGGCCGGGGTCCCCACGTGACCCGGGGACCCGGGCCGGGGACATCACGTGACCCGGTCACCTGGGGCCGGGGTCCCCACGTGACCCGGTCACCTGGGGCCGGGGTCCCCCACGTGACCGGGGGTCCTGGTGCCGGTGTCCCCACGTGACCCGGTCACCTGGGGCCCGGGTCCCCACGTGACCCGGTCACCTGGGGCCGGGGTCCCCACGTGACCTGGGGACCCGGGCCGGGGACCCCACGTGACCCGGGGACCTGGGGCCGGGGATGTCACCCGACACTGGTACCCGGGGCAGCGACCCGATACGACCCGGGGTCCTGGTGCCGGGGTCCCCACGTGACCCGGGGACCCGGGCCGGGGACCCCACGTGACCCGGTGACCTGGGGCCGGGGTCCCCACGTGACCCGGGGACCCGGGCCGGGGACATCACGTGACCCGGTCACCTGGGGCCGGGGTCCCCACGTGACCCGGGGTCCTGGTGCCGGGGACCCCACGTGACCCGGGGACCCGGGCCGGGGTCCCCACGTGACCCGGGGTCCTGGTGCCGGGGTCCCCACGTGACCCGGTCACCTGGGGCCGGGGTCCCCACGTGACCCGGGGTCCTGGTGCCGGGGTCCCCACGTGACCCGCTGACTTGGGGCCGGGGTCCCCACTTGACCCGGGGTCCTGGTGCCGGGGTCCCCACGTGACCCGGGGACCCGGGCCGGGGTCCCCACGTGACCCGGTGACCTGAGGCCGGGGTCCCCACGTGACCCGGTGACCTGGGGCGAGGGTCCCCACGTGACCCGGGGTCCTGGTGCCGGGGTCGCCAAGTGACCCGGGGACCCGGGCCGGGGACCCCACGTGACCCGGTGACCTGGGGCCAGGGTCCCCACGTGACCCGGGGACCCGGGCCGGGGACATCACGTGACCCGGTCAACTGGGGCCGGGGTCCCCACGTGACCCGGTCACCTGGGGCCGGGGTCCCCACGTGACCCGGTGACCTCAGGCCGGGGTCCCCACGTGACCCGGTGACCTGGGCCGGGGTCCCCACGTGACCCGGTGACCTGGGGCCGGGGTCCCTACGTGACCCGGGGACCCGGGCCGGGGTCCCCACGTGACCCGGGGTCCTGGTGCCGGGGTTCCCACGTGACCCGGGGACCCGGGCCGGGGTCCCCACGTGACCCGGGGTCCTGGTGCCGGTGTCCCCACGTGACCCGGGGACCCGTGCCGGGGACCCCACGTGACCCGGGGACCCGGGCCGGGGACATCACGTGACCCGGTCACCTGGGGCCGGGGTCCCCACGTGACCCGGGGTCCTGGTGCCGGGGTCCCCACGTGACCCGGGGACCCGGGCCGGGGTCCCCACGTGACCCAGGGTCCTGGTGCCGGTGTCCCCACGTGACCCGGTGACCTGGGGCCGGGGTCCCCACGTGACCCGGTGACCTGGGGCCGGGGTCCAAACGTGACCCGGGGACCCGGGCCGGGGTCCCCACGTGACCCAGGGTCCTGGTGCCGGTGTCCCCACGTGACCCGGTGACCTGGGGCCGGGGTCCCCACGTGACCCGGTGACCTGGGGCCGGGGTCCCCACGTGACCCGGGGACCTGGGCCGGGGACATCACGTGACCCGGTCACCTGGGGCCGGGGTCCCCACGTGACCCGGTGACCTGGGGCCGGGGTCCCCACGTGACCCGGGGTCCTGGTGCCGGTGTCCCCACGTGACCCGGTCACCTGGGGCCCGGTCCCCACGTGACCCGGTCACCTGGGGCCGGGGTCCCCACGTGACCTGGGGACCCGGGCCGGGGACCCCACGTGACCCGGGGACCTGGGGCCGGGGATGTCACCCGACACTGGTACCCGGGGCAGCGACCCGATACGACCCGGGGACCTGGGGCCGGGGTCCCGACCTGACCCGGTGACCTGGGGCCAGGGTAACCACCTGACCCGGGGACCCGGGCCGGGGACTCGGTATGACTCCGTCTCCCGGGGCCGGGGTGGTCACCTGACACTGCTACCCGGGACAGCGACCCGACATGACCCGGTGACCCGGGGCCGGGGTAACGACCTGTCCAGGGGACCTGGGCCGGGGACCCGACAGGACCCGGTGACCTGGTTCCGGGGTGCCGACCTGACCCGGTGACCTGGGGCTGTGGTGTCGACCGGACTCGGGGACCTGGTCCGGTGTCCCGTCATGACCCGGGGACCTGGGGTCGGGGTGGTCACCAGACCGTTGTACCCAGGCCGTTGACCCGACATGACCCTGTGACCCGGGGCCTGGGTACAAATCCAACCCGGGGACCCGGGCATGGGACGTGACATGACCCGACCTAGGTCCGGGGTCCCGACCTGACCCGGTGACCTGGGGCCAGGTTAACCACCTGACCCGGGGACTCGGGCCGGGGACCCGGTATGACTCCATCTCCCGGGGCCGGGGTGGTCACCTGACACTGCTACCCGGGACAGCGACCCGACATGACCCGGTGACCCGGGGCCGGGGTAACGACCTGTCCAGGGGACCTGGGCCGGGGACCCGACAGGACCCGGTGACCTGGTTCCGGGGTGCCGACCTGACCCGGTGACCTGGGGCTGTGGTGTCGACCGGACTCGGGGACCTGGTCCGGTGTCCCGTCATGACCCGGGGACCTGGGGTCGGAGTGGTCACCAGACCGTTGTACCCAGGCCGTTGACCCGACATGACCCTGTGACCCGGGGCCTGAGTAAAAATCCGACCCGGGGCCTGGGTAAAAATCCAACCCGGGGACCCGGGGCCGGGTTAACGACCTGTCCAGGGGACCTGGGCCGGGGACCCGACAGGACCCGGTGATCCTTCGCTGGTGTCCCGATGCAACCCGGGGACCCGGGCCGGGGACCCCACGTGACCCGGGGACCTGGGGCCGGGGATGTCACCCGACACTGGTACCCGGGGCAGCGACCCGATACGACCCGGGGACCTGGGTCCGGGGTCCCGACCTGACCCGCTGACCTGGGGCCGGTGTCCCCACGTGACCCGGGGTCCTGATGCCGGGGTCCCCACGTGACCCGGGGAACCGGGCCGGGGTCCCCACGTGACCCGGTGACCTGAGGCCGGGGTCCCCACGTGACCCGGTGACCTGGGGCGAGGGTCCCCACGTGACCCGGTCACCTGGGGCCGGGGTCCCCACGTGACCTGGGGACCCGGGCCGGGGACCCCACGTGACCCGGGGACCTGGGGCCGGGGATGTCACCCGACACTGGTACCCGGGGCAGCGACCCGATACGACCCGGGGACCTGGGTCCGGGGTCCCGACCTGACCCGGTGACCTGGGGCCAGGGTAACCACCTGACCCGGGGACCCGGGCCGGGGACTCGGTATGACTCCGTCTCCCGGGGCCGGGGTGGTCACCTGACACTGCTACCCGGGACAGCGACCCGACATGACCCGGTGACCCGGGGCCGGGGTAACGACCTGTCCAGGGGACCATGGCCGGGGACCCGACAGGACCCGGTGACCTGGTTCCGGGGTGCCGACCTGACCCGGTGACCTGGGGCTGTGGTGTCGACCGGACTCGGGGACCTGGTCCGGTGTCCCGTCATGACCCGGGGACCTGGGGTCGGGGTGGTCACCAGACCGTTGTACCCAGGCCGTTGACCCGACATGACCCTGTGACCCGGTGCCTGGGTAAAAATCCAACCCGGGGACCCGGGCATGGGACGTGACATGACCCGACCTGGGTCCAGGGTCCCGACCTGACCCGGTGACCTTGGGCCAGGGTAACCACCTGACCCGGGGACTCGGGCCGGGGACCCGGTATGACTCCGTCTCCCGGGGCCGGGGTGGTCACCTGACACTGCTACCCGGGACAGCGACCCGACATGACCCGGTGACCCGGGGCCGGGGTAACGACCTGTCCAGGGGACCTGGGCCGGGGACCCGACATGACCCGGTGACCTGGGCCGGGGACCCCACGTGACCCGGGGACCTGGGGCCGGGGATGTCACCCGACACTGGTACCCGGGGCAGCGACCCGATACGACCCGGGGACCTGGGTCCGGGGTCCCGACCTGACCCGGTGACCTGGGGCCAGGGTAACCACTTGACCCGGGGACCCGGGCCGGGGACCCGGTATGACTCCGTCTCCCGGGGCCGGGGTGGTCACCTGACACTGGTACCCGGGACAGCGACCCGACATGACCCGGTGACCCGGGGCCGGGGTAACGACCTGTCCAGGGGACCTGGGCCGGGGACCCGACAGGACCCGGTGACCTGGTTCCGGGGTGCCGACCTGACCCGGTGACCTGGGGCTGTGGTGGCGACCGGACTCGGGGACCTGGGGTCGGGGTGGTCACCAGACCGTTGTACCCAGGCCGTTGACCCAACATGACCCTGTGACCCGGGGCCTGGGTAAAAATCCAACCCGGGGACCCGGGCATGGGACATGACATGACCCAACCTGGGTCCGGGGTCCCGACCTGACCCGCTGACCTGGTGCCGGGATCCCCACGTGACCCGGGGACCCGAGCCGGGGTCCCCACGTGACCCGGGGACCCGGGCTGGGGACATCACGTGACCCGGTCACCTGGGGCCGGGGTCCCCACGTGACCCGGTCACCTGGGGCCCGGGTCCCCACGTGACCCGGTCACCTGGGGCCGGGATCCCCACTTGACCTGGGGACCCGGGCCGTGGACCCCACGTGACCCGGGGACCTGGGGCCGGGGATGTCACCCGACACTGGTACCCGGGGCAGCGACCCGATACGACCCGGGGACCTGGGTCCGGGGTCCCGACCTGACCCGGTGACCTGGGGCCAGGGTAACCACCTGACCCGGGGACCCGGGCCGGGGACTCGGTATGACTCCGTCTCCCGGGGCCGGGGTGGTCACCTGACACTGCTACCCGGGACAGCGACCCGACATGACCCGGTGACCCGGGGCCGGGGTAACGACCTGTCCAGGGGACCTGGGCCGGGGACCCGACAGGACCCGGTGACCTGGTTCCGGGGTGCCGACCTGACCCGGTGACCTGGGGCTGTGGTGTCGACCGGACTCGGGGACCTGGTCCGGTGTCCCGTCATGACCCGGGGACCTGGGGTCGGGGTGGTCACCAGACCGTTGTACCCAGGCCGTTGACCCGACATGACCCTGTGACCCGGGGCCTGGGTAAAAATCCGACCCGGGGCCTGGGTAAAAATCCAACCCGGGGACCCGGGGCCGGGTTAACGACCTGTCCAGGGGACCCGGGCCGGGGACCCGACAGGACCCGGTGATCCTTCGCTGGTGTCCCGATGCAACCCGGGGACCCGGGCCGGGGACCCCACGTGACCCGGGGACCTGGGGCAGGGGATGTCACCCGACACTGGTACCCGGGGCAGCGACCCGATACGACCCGGGGACCTGGGTCCGGGGTCCCGACCTGACCCGGTGACCTGGGGCCAGGGTAACCACCTGACCCGGGGACCCGGGCCGGGGACCCGGTATGACTCCGTCTCCCGGGGCCGGGGTGGTCACCTGACACTGCTACCCGGGACAGCGACCCGACATGACCCGGTGACCCGGGGCCGGGGTAACGACCTGTCCAGGGGACCTGGGCCGGGGACCCGACAGGACCCGGTGACCTGGTTCCGGGGTGCCGACCTGACCCGGTGACCTGGGGCTGTGGTGTCGACCGGACTCGGGGACCTGGTCCGGTGTCCCGTCATGACCCGGGGACCTGGGGTCGGGGTGGTCACCAGACCGTTGTACCCAGGCCGTTGAGCCGACATGACCCTGTGACCCGGAGCCTGGGTAAAAATCCAACCCGGGGACCCGGGCATGGGACGTGACATGACCCGACCTGGGTCCGGGGTCCCGACCTGACCCGGTGACCTGGGCCGGGGACCCCACGTGACCCGGGGACCTGGGGCCGGGGATGTCACCCGACACTGGTACCCGGGGCAGCGACCCGATACGACCCGGGGACCTGGGTCCGGGGTCCCGACCTGACCCGGTGACCTGGGGCCAGGGTAACCACTTGACCCGGGGACCCGGGCCGGGGACCCGGTATGACTCCGTCTCCCGGGGCCGGGGTGGTCACCTGACACTGCTACCCGGGACAGCGACCCGACATGACCCGGTGACCCGGGGCCGGGGTAACGACCTGTCCAGGGGACCTGGGCCGGGGACCCGACAGGACCCGGTGACCTGGTTCCGGGGTGCCGACCTGACCCGGTGACCTGGGGCTGTGGTGGCGACCGGACTCGGGGACCTGGGGTCGGGGTGGTCACCAGACCGTTGTACCCAGGCCGTTGACCCGACATGACCCTGTGACCCGGGGCCTGGGTAAAAATCCAACCCGGGGACCCGGGCATGGGACATGACATGACCCAACCTGGGTCCGGGGTCCCGACCTGACCCGCTGACCTGGGGCCGGGGTCCCCACGTGACCCGGGGTCCTGGTGCCGGGGTCCCCACGTGACCCGGGGACCCGAGCCGGGGTCGCAACGTGACCGGGTGACCTGAGGCCGGGGTCCCCACGTGACCCTGTGACCTGGGGCCGGGGTCCCCACGTGACCCGGGGTCCTTGTGCCGGGGTCCCCACGTGACCCGGGGACCCGGGCCGGGGACCCCACGTGACCCGGTGACCTGGGGCCGGGGTCCCCACGTGACCCGGGGACCCGGGCCGGGGACATCACGTGACCCGGTCACCTGGGGCCGGGGTCCCCACGTGACCCGGGGTCCTGGTGCCGGGGACCCCACGTGACCCAGGGACCCGGGCCGGGGTCCCCACGTGACCCGGGGTCCTGGTGCCGGGGTCCCCACGTGACCCGCTGACTTGGGGCCGGGGTCCCCACTTGACCCGGGGTCCTGGTGCCGGGGTCCCCACGTGACCCGGGGACCCGGGCCGGGGTCCCCACGTGACCCGGTGACCTGAGGCCGAGGTCCCCAAGTGACCCGGTGACCTGGGGCGAGGGTCCCCACGTGACTCGGTGACCTGGGGCCGGGGTCCCCACGTGACCCGGGGACCCGGGCCGGGGACATCACGTGACCCGGTCACCTGGGGCCGGGGTCCCCACGTGACCCGGGGTCCTGGTGCCGGGGTCACCACGTGACCCGGGGACCCGGGCCGGGGTCCCCACGTGACCCAGGGACCTGGGGCCGGGGTCCGCACGTGACCCGGTGACCTGGGGCCGGGGTCCCCACGTGACCCGGGGACCCGGGCCGGGGTCCCCACGTGACCCAGGGTCCTGGTGCCGGTGTCCCCACGTGACCCGGTGACCTGGGGCCGGGGTCCCCACGTGACCCGGTGACCTGGGGCCGGGGTCCCCACGTGACCCGGGGACCCGGGCCGGGGACATCACATGACCCGGTCACCTGGGGCCGGTGTCCCCACGTGACCCGGTCACCTGGGGCCGGGGTCCCCACGTGACCCGGGGTCCTGGTGCCGGTGTCCCTACGTGACCCGGTCACCTGGGGCCCGGGTCCCCACGTGACCCGGTCACCTGGGGCCGGGGTCCCCACGTGACCTGGGGACCCGGGCCGGGGACCCCACATGACCCGGGGACCTGGGGCCGGGGATGTCACCCGACACTGGTACCCGGGGCAGCGACCCGATACGACCCGGGGACCTGGGCCGGGGACCCGACAGGACCCGGTGACCTGGTTCCGGGGTGCCGACCTGACCCGGTGACCTGGGGCTGTGGTGTCGACTGGACTCGGGGACCTGGTCCGGTGTCCCGTCATGACCCGGGGACCTGGGGTCGGGGTGGTCACCAGACCGTTATACCCAGGCCGTTGACCCGACATGACCCTGTGACCCGGGGCCTGGGTAAAAATCCAACCCGCGGACCCGGGCATGGGACATGACATGACCCGACCTGGGTCCGGGGTCCCGACCTGACCCGCTGACCTGGGGCCGGTGTCCCCACGTGACCCGGGGTCCTGGTGCCTGGGTCCCCACGTGACCCGGGGACCCGGGCCGGGGTCCCCACGTGACCCGGTGACCTGAGGCCGGGGTCCCCACGTGACCCGGTGACCTGGGGCGAGGGTCCCCACGTGACCCGGGGTCCTGGTGCCGGGGTCCCCAAGTGACCCGGGGACCCGGGTCGGGGACCCCACGTGACCCGGTGACCTGGGGCCGGGATCCCCACGTGACCCGGGGACCCGGGCCGGGGACATCACGTGACCCGGTCACCTGAGGCCGGGGTCCCCACGTGACCCGGTGACCTGGGGCGAGGGTCCCCACGTGACCCGGGGTCCTGGTGCCGGGGTCCCCACGTGACCCGGGGTCCTGGTGCCGGGGTCCCCACGTGACCCGGTGACCTGAGGCCGGGGTCCCTACGTGACCCGGTGACCTGGGGCCGGGGTCCCCACGTGACCGGGGGACCCGGGCCGGGGACATAACGTGACCCGGTCACCTGGGGCCGGGGTCCCCACGTGACCCGGGGTCCTGGTGCCGGGGTCCCCACGTGACCCGGGGACCCGGGCCGGGGTCCCCATGTGACCCAGGGTCCTGGTGCCGGTGTCCCCACGTGACCCGGTGACCTGGGGCCGGGGTCCCCACGTGACCCGGGAACCCGGGCCGGGGACATCACGTGACCCGGTCACCTGGGGCCGGGGTCCCCACGTGACCCGGTCACCTGGGGCCGGGGTCCCCACGTGACCCGGGGTCCTGGTGCCGGTGTCCCTACGTGACCCGGTCACCTGGGGCCCGGGTCCCCACGTGACCCGGTCACCTGGGGCCGGGGTCCCCAAGTGACCCGGGGACCCGGGTCGGAGACCCCACGTGACCCGGTGACCTGGGGCCGGGGTCCCCACGTGACCCGGGGACCCGGGCCGGGGACATCACGTGACCCGGTCACCTGGGGCCGGGGTCCCCACGTGACATGGTCACCTGGGGCCGGTGTCCCCACGTGACCAGGGGTCCTGGTGCCGGGGTCCCCACGTGACCCGGTGACCTGAGGCCGGGGTCCCCACGTGACCCGGTGACCTGGGGCAGGGGTCCCCACGTGACCCGGGGACCCGGGCCGGGGACATAACATGACCCGGTCACCTGGGGCCGGGGTCCCCACGTGACCCGGGGTCCTGGTGCCGGGGTCCCCACGTGACCCGGGGACCCGGGCCGGGGTCCCCACGTGACCCAGGGTCCTGGTGCCGGTGTCCCCACGTGACCCGGTGACCTGGGGCCGGGGTCCCCACGTGACCCGGTGACCCGGGGCCGGGTTAACGACCTGTCCAGGGGACCCGGGCCGGGGACCCGACAGGACCCGGTGATCCTTCGCTGGTGTCCCGATGCAACCCGGGGACCCGGGCCGGGGAACCCACGTGACCCGGGGACCTGGGGCAGGGGATGTCACCCGACACTGGTACCCGAGGCAGCGACCCGATATGACCCGGGGACCTGGGTCCGGGGTCCCGACCTGACCCGGTGACCTTGGCCGGGGATGTCACCCGACACTGGTACCCGGGGCAGCGACCCGATACGACCCGGGGACCTGGGTCCGGGGTCCCGAACTGACCCGGTGACCTGGGGCCAGGGTAACCACTTGACCCGGGGACCCGGGCCGGGGACCCGGTATGACTCCGTCTCCCGGGGCCGGGGTGGTCACCTGACACTGGTACCCGGGACAGCGACCCGACATGAACCGGTGACCCGGGGCCGGGGTAACGACCTGTCCAGGGGACCTGGGCCGGGGACCCGACAGGACCCGGTGACCTGGTTCCGGGGTGCCGACCTGACCCGGTGACCTGGGGCTGTGGTGTCGACCGGACTCGGGGACCTGGTCCGGTGTCCCGTCATGACCCGGGGACCTGGGGTCGGGGTGGTCACCAGACCGTTGTACCCAGGCCGTTGACCCGACATGACCCTGTGACCCGGGGCCTGGGTAAAAATCCAACCCGGGGACCCGGGCATGGGACATGACATGACCCGACCTGGGTCCGGGGTCCCGACCTGACCCGGTGACCTGGGCCGGGGACCCCACGTGACCCGGGGACCTGGGGCCGGGGATGTCACCCGACACTGGTACCCGGGGCAGCGACCCGATACGACCCGGGGACCTGGGTCCGGGGTCCCGACCTGACCCGGTGACCTGGGGCCAGGGTAACCACTTGACCCGGGGACCCGGGCCGGGGACCCGGTATGACTCCGTCTCCCGGGGCCGGGGTGGTCACCTGACACTGGTACCCGGGACAGCGACCCGACATGACCCGGTGACCCGGGGCCGGGGTAACGACCTGTCCAGGGGACCTGGGCCGGGGACCCGACAGGACCCGGTGACCTGGTTCCTGGGTGCCGACCTGACCCGGTGACCTGGGGCTGTGGTGTCGACCGGACTCGGGGACCTGGTCCGGTGTCCCGTCATGACCCGGGGACCTGGGGTCGGGGTGGTCACCAGACCGTTGTACCCAGGCCGTTGACCCGACATGACCCTGTGACCCGGGGACTGGGTAAAAATCCAACCCGGGGACCCGGGCATGGGACATGACATGACCCGACCTGGGTCCGGGGTCCCGACCTGACCCGCTGACCTGGGGCCGGTGTCCCCACGTGACCCGGGGTCCTGGTGCCGGGGTCCCCACGTGACCCGGGGACCCGGGCCGGGGTCCCCACGTGACCCGGTGACCTGAGGCCGGGGTCCCCACGTGACCCGGTGACCTGGGGCGAGGGTCCCCACGTGACCCGGGGTCCTGGTGCCGGGGTCCCCACGTGACCCGGGGACCCGGGCCGGGGACCCCACGTGACCCGGTGACCTGGGGCCGGGGTCCCCACGTGACCCGGGGACCCGGGCCGGGGACATCACGTGACCCGGTCACCTGGGGCCGATGTCCCCACGTGACCCGGGGTCCTGGTGCCGGGGTCCCCACGTGACCCGGTGACCTGAGGCCGGGGTCCCTACGTGACCCGGTGACCTGGGGCAGGGGTCCCCACGTGACCCGGGGACCCGGGCCGGGGACATAACGTGACCCGGTCACCTGGGGCCGGGGTCCCCACGTGACCCGGGGTCCTGGTGCCGGGGTCCCCACGTGACCCGGGGACCCGGGCCGGGGTCCCCACGTGACCCAGGGTCCTGGTGCCGGTGTCCCCACGTGACCCGGTGACCTGGGTCCGGGGTCCCCACGTGACCCGGTGACCTGGGTCCGGGGTCCCCACGTGACCCGGGGACCCGGGCCGGGGTCCCCACGTGACCCAGGGTCCTGGTGCCGGTGTCCCCACGTGACCCGGTGACCTGGGGCCGGGGTCCCCACGTGACCCGGTGACCTGGGGCCGAGGGCCCCACGTGACCCGGGGACCCGGGCCGGGGACATCACGTGACCCGGTCACCTGGGGCCGGGGTCCCCACGTGACCCGGGGTCCTGGTGCCGGTGTCCCTACGTGACTCGGTCACCTGGGGCCCTGGTCCCCACGTGACCCGGTGACCTGGGGCCGGGGTACCCACGTGACCTGGGGACCCGGGCCAGGGACCCCACGTGACCCGGGGACCTGGGGCCGGGGATGTCACCCGACACTGGTACCCGGGGCAGCGACCCGATACGACCCGGGGACCTGGGTCCGGGGTCCCGACCTGACCCGGTGACCTGGGGCCAGGGTAACCACCTGACCCGGGGACCCGGGCCGGGGACTCGGTATGACTCCGTCTCCCGGGGCCGGGGTGGTCACCTGACACTGCTACCCGGGACAGCGACCCGACATGACCCGGTGACCCGGGGCCGGGGTAACGACCTGTCCAGGGGACCTGGGCCGGGGACCCGACAGGACCCGGGGACCTGGTTCCGGGGTGCCGACCTGACCCGGTGACCTGGGGCTGTGGTGTCGACCGGACTCGGGGACCTGGTCCGGTGTCCCGTCATGACCCGGGGACCTGGGGTAGGGGTGGTCACCAGACCGTTGTACCCAGGCCATTGACCCGACATGACCCTGTGACCCGGTGCCTGGGTAAAAATCCAACCCGGGGACCCGGGCATGGGACGTGACATGACCCGACCTGGGTCCGGGGTCCCGACCTGACCCGGTGACCTTGGGCCAGGGTAACCACCTGACCCGGGGACTCGGGCCGGGGACCCGGTATGACTCCGTCTCCCGGGGCCGGGGTGGTCACCTGACACTGCTACCCGGGACAGCGACCCGACATGACCCTGTGACCCGGGGCCGGGGTAACGACCTGTCCAGGGGACCTGGGCCGGGGACCCGACAGGACCCGGTGACCTGGTTCCGGGGTGCCGACCTGACCCGGTGACCTGGGGCTGTGGTGTCGACCGGACTCGGGGACCTGGTCCGGTGTCCCGTCATGACCCGGGGACCTGGGGTCGGGGTGGTCACCAGACCGTTGTACCCAGGCCGTTGACCCGACATGACCCTGTGACCCGGGGCCTGGGTAAAAATCCGACCCGGGGCCTGGGTAAAAATCCAACCCGGGGACCCGGGGCCGGGTTAACGACCTGTCCAGGGGACCCGGGCCGGGGACCCGACAGGACCCGGTGATCCTTCGCTGGTGTCCCGATGCAACCCGGGGACCCGGGCCGGGGACCCCACGTGACCCGGGGACCTGGGGCAGGGGATGTCACCCGACACTGGTACCCGGGGCAGCGACCCAATACGACCCGGGGACCTGGGTCCGGGGTCCCGACCTGACCCGGTGACCTGGGGCCAGGGTAACCACCTGACCCGGGGACCCGGGCCGGGGACCCGGTATGACTCCGTCTCCCGGGGCCGGGGTGGTCACCTGACACTGCTACCCGGGACAGCGACCCGACATGACCCGGTGACCCGGGGCCGGGGTAACGACCTGTCCAGGGGACCTGGGCCGGGGACCCGACAGGACCCGGTGACCTGGTTCCGGGGTGCCGACCTGACCCGGTGACCTGGGGCTGTGGTGTCGACCGGACTCGGGGACCTGGTCCGGTGTCCCGTCATGACCCGGGGACCTGGGGTCGGGGTGGTCACCAGACCGTTGTACCCAGGCCGTTGAGCCGACATGACCCTGTGACCCGGGGCCTGGGTAAAAATCCAACCCGGGGACCCGGGCATGGGACGTGACATGACCCGACCTGGGTCCGGGGTCCCGACCTGACCCGGTGACCTGGGCCGGGGACCCCACGTGACCCGGTCACCTGGGGCCGGGGATGTCACCCGACACTGGTACCCGGGGCAGCGACCCGATACGACCCGGGGACCTGGGTCCGGGGTCCCGACCTGACCCGGTGACCTGGGGCCAGGGTAACCACTTGACCCGGGGACCCGGGCCGGGGACCCGGTATGACTCCGTCTCCCGGGGCCAGGGTGGTCACCTGACACTGCTACCCGGGACAGCGCCCCGACATGACCCGGTGACCCGGGGCCGGGGTAACGACCTGTCCAGGGGACCTGGGCCGGGGACCCGACAGGACCCGGTGACCTGGTTCCGGGGTGCCGACCTGACCCGGTGACCTGGGGCTGTGGTGTCGACCGGACTCGGGGACCTGGTCCGGTGTCCCGTCATGACCCGGGGACCTGGGGTCGGGGTGGTCACCAGACCGTTGTACCCAGGCCGTTGACCCGACATGACCCTGTGACCCGGGGCCTGGGTAAAAATCCAACCCGGGGAACCGGGCATGGGACATGACATGACCCGACCTGGGTCCGGGGTCCCGACCTGACCCGCTGACCTGGGGCCGGTGTCCCCACGTGACCCGGGGTCCTGGTGCCGGGGTCCCCACGTGACCCGGGGACCCGAGCCGGGGTCCCCACGTGACCCGGTGACCTGAGGCCGGGGTCCCCACGTGACCTGGGGTCCTGGTGCCGGGGTCCCCACGTGACCCGGGGACCCGGGCCGGGGACCCCACGTGACCCGGTGACCTGGGGCCGGGGTCCCCACGTGACCCGGGGACCTGGGCCGGGGACATCACGTGACCCGGTCACCTGGGGCCGGGGTCCCCACGTGACCCGGGGTCCTGGTGCCGGGGACCCCACGTGACCCCCGGACCCGGGCTGGGGTCCCCACGTGACCCGGGGTCCTGGTGCCGGTGTTCCCACGTGACCCGGTCACATGGGGCCGGGGGTCCCCACGTGACCCGGGGTCCTGGTGCCGGGGTCCCGACCTGACCCGCTGACTTGGGGCCAGGGTCCCCACTTGACCCGGGGTCCTGGTGCCGGGGTCCCCACGTGACCCGGGGACCCGGGCCGGGGTCCCCACGTGACCCGGTGACCTGAGGCCGGGGTCCCCACGTGACCCGGTGACCTGGGGCGAGGGTCCCCACGTGACCCGGGGTCCTGGTGCCGGGGTCCCCAAGTGACCCGGGGACCCGGGCCGGGGACCCCACGTGACCCGGTGACCTGGGGCCGGGGTCCCCACGTGACCCGGGGACCCGGGCCGGGGACATCACGTGACCCGGTCACCTGGGGCCGGGGTCCCCACGTGACCCGGTCACCTGGGGCCGGGGTCCCCACGTGACCTGGGTTCCTGGTGCCGGGGTCCCCACGTGACCCGGTGACCTGAGGCCGGGGTCCCGACGTGACCCGGTGACCTGGGGCCGGGGTCCCCACGTTACCCGGGGTCATGGTGCCGGGGTCCCCACGTGACCCGGGGACCCGGGCCGGGGTCCCCACGTGACCCAGGGTCCTGGTGCAGGTGTCCCCACGTGACCCGGTGACCTGGGGCCGGGGTCCCCACGTGACCCGGTGACCTGGGGCCGGGGTCCCCACGTGACCCGGGGACCCGGGCCGGGGTCCCCACGTGACCCAGGGTCCTGGTGCCGGTGTCCCCACGTGACCCGGTGACCTGGGGCCGGGGTCCCCATGTGACCCGGGGACCTGGGGTCCGGGTGGTCACCAGACCGTTGTACCCAGGCCGTTGACCCGACATGACCCTGTGACCCGGGGCCTGGGTAAAAATCCAACCCGGGGACCCGGGCATGGGACGTGACATGACCCGACCTGGTTCCGGGGTCCCGACCTGACCCGGTGACCTTGGGCCAGGGTAACCACCTGACCCGGGGACCCGGGCCGGGGACCCGGTATGACTCCGTCTCCCGGGGCCGGGGTGGTCACCTGACACTCCTACCCGGGACAGCGACCCGACATGACCCGGTGACCCGGGGCCGGGGGTAACGACCTGTCCAGGGGACCTGGGCCGGGGACCCGAGATGACCCGGTGACCTGGTTCCGGGGTGCCGACCTGACCCGGTGACCTGGGGCTGTGGTGTCGACCGGACTCGGGGACCTGGTCCGGTGTCCCGTCATGACCCGGGGACCTGGGGTCGGGGTGGTCACCAGACCGTTGTACCCAGGCCGTTGACCCGACATGACCCTGTGACCCGGGGCCTGGGTAAAAATCCGACCCGGGGCCTGGGTAAAAATCCAACCCGGGGACCCGGGGCCGGGTTAACGACCTGTCCAGGGGACCCGGGCCGGGGACCCGACAGGACCCGGTGATCCTTCGCTGGTGTCCCGATGCAACCCGGGGACCCGGGCCGGGGACCCCACGTGACCCGGGGACCTGGGGCCGGGGATGTCACCCGACACTGGTACCCGGGGCAGCGACCCGATACGACCCGGGGACCTGGGTCCGGGGTCCCGACCTGACCCGGTGACCTGGGGCCAGGGTAACCACCTGACCCGGGGACCCGGGCCGGGGACCCGGTATGACTCCGTTTCCCGGGGCCGGGGTGGTCACCTGACACTGCTACCCGGGACAGCGACCCGACATGACCCGGTGACCCGAGGCCGGGGGTAACGACCTGTCCAGGGGACCTGGGCCGGGGACCCGACAGGACCCGGTGACCTGGTTCCGGGGGTGCCGACCTGACCCGGTGACCTGGGGCTGTGGTGTCGACCGGACTCGGGGACCTGGTCCGGTGTCCCGTCATGACCCGGGGACCTGGGGTCGGGGTGGTCACCAGACCCTTGTACCCAGGCCGTTGACCCGACATGACCCTGTGACCCGGGACCTGGGTAAAAATCCAACCCGGGGACCCAGGCATGGGACATGACATGACCCGACCTGGGTCCGGGGTCCCGACCTGACCCGCTGACCTGGGGCCGGTGTCCCCACGTGACCCGGGGTCCTGGTGCCGGGGGTCCCCACGTGACCCGGTGACCTGGGGCCGGGGTCCCCACGTGACCCGGGGTCCTGGTGCCGGGGTCCCCACGTGACCCGGGGACCCGGGCCGGGGACCCCACGTGACCCGGTGACCTGGGGCCGGGGTCCCCATGTGACCCGGGGACCCGGGCCGGGGACATCACGTGACCCGGTCACCTGGGGCCGGGGGTCCCCACGTGACCCGGGGTCCTGGTGCCGGGGGTCCCCACGTGACCCGGGGACCCAGGCCGGGGTCCCCACGTGACCTGCTGACCTGGGGCCGGGGTCCCCACGTGACCCGGGGTCCTGGTGCCGGGGTCCCCACGTGACCCGCTGACCTGGGGCCAGGGTCCCCACGTGACCCGGGGTCCTGGTGCCGGGGTCCCCCACGTGACCCGCTGACCTGTGGCCGGGGTCCCCACGTGACCCGGGGTCCTGGTGCCGGGGGTCCCCACGTGACCCGCTGACCTGGGGCCGGTGTCCCCACGTGACCCGGGGTCCTGGTGCCGGGGTGGTCACCGGAACCTGGGAACCAGGCCGGGTGCGCGACATGACCCGGTGACCCGGGGCCGGGTTAACGACCTGTCCAGGGGACCCGGGCCGGGGACCCGACAGGACCCGGTGATCCTTCGCTGGTGTCCCGATGCAACCCGGGGACCCGGGCCGGGGAACCCACGTGACCCGGGGACCTGGGGCAGGGGATGTCACCCGACACTGGTACCCGGGGCAGCGACCCGATACGACCCGGGGACCTGGGTCCGGGGTCCCGACCTGACCCGGTGACCTGGGCCGGGGATGTCACCCGACACTGGTACCCGGGGCAGCGACCCGATACGACCCGGGGACCTGGGTCCGGGGTCCCGACCTGACCCGGTGACCTGGGGCCAGGGTAACCACTTGACCCGGGGACCCGGGCCGGGGACCCGGTATGACTCCGTCTCCCGGGGCCGGGGTGGTCACCTGACACTGCTACCCGGGACAGCGACCCGACATGACCCGGTGACCCGGGGCCGGGGGTAACGACCTGTCCAGGGGACCTGGGCCGGGGACCCGACAGGACCCGGTGACCTGGTTCCGGGGTGCCGACCTGACCCGGTGACCTGGGGCTGTGGTGTCGACCGGACTCGGGGACCTGGTCCGGTGTCCCGTCATGACCCGGGGACCTGGGGTCGGGGTGGTCACCAGACCGTTGTACCCAGGCCGTTGACCCGACATGACCCTGTGACCCGGGGCCTGGGTAAAAATCCGACCCGGGGCCTGGGTAAAAATCCAACCCGGGGACCCGGGCATGGGACGTGACATGACCCGACCTGGGTCCGGGGTCCCGACCTGACCCGGTGACCTGGGCCGGGGACCCCACGTGACCCGGGGACCTGGGGCCGGGGTCCCCACGTGACCCGGGGTCCTGGTGCCGGGGTCCCCACGTGACCCGGGGACCCGGGCCGGGGACATCACGTGACCCGGTCACCTGGGGCCGGGGTCCCCACGTGACCCGGGGTCCTGGTGCCGGGGACCCCACGTGACCCGGGGACCCGGGCCGGGGTCCCCACGTGACCCGGGGTCCTGGTGCCGGTGTCCCCACGTGACCCGGTCACCTGGGGCCGGGGTCCCCACGTGACCCGGGGTCCTGGTGCCGGGGTCCCCACCTGACCCGCTGACTTGGGGCCGGGGTCCCCACTTGACCCGGGGTCCTGGTGCCGGGGTCCCCACGTGACCCGCTGACCTGTGGCCGGGGTCCCCACGTGACCCGGGGTCCTGTTGCCGGGGTACCCACGTGACCCGCTGACCTGGGGCCGGGGGTCCCCACGTGACCCGGGGTCCTGGTGCCGGGGTGGTCACCGGAACCTGGGAACCAGGCCGGGTGCGCGACATGACCCGGTGACCCGGGGCCGGGTTAACGACCTGTCCAGGGGACCCGGGCCGGGGACCCGACAGGACCCGGTGATCCTTCGCTGGTGTCCCGATGCAACCCGGGGACCCGGGCCGGGGACCCCACGTGACCCGGGGACCTGGGGCAGGGGATGTCACCCGACACTGGTACCCGGGGCAGCGACCCGATACGACCCGGGGACCTGGGTCCGGGGTCCCGACCTGACCCGGTGACCTGGGGCCAGGGTAACCACCTGACCCGGGGACCCGGGCCGGGGACTCGGTATGACTCCGTCTCCCAGGGCCGGCGTGGTCACCTGACACTGCTACCCGGGACAGCGACCCGACATGACCCGGTGACCCGGGGCCGGGGTAACGACCTGTCCAGGGGACCTGGGCCGGGGACCCGACAGGACCCGGTGACCTGGTTCCGGGGTGCCGACCTGACCCGGTGACCTGGGGCTGTGGTGTCGACCGGACTCGGGGACCTGGTCCGGTGTCCCGTCATGACCCGGGGACCTGGGGTCGGGGTGGTCACCAGACCGTTGTACCCAGGCCGTTGACCCGACATGACCCTGTGACCCGGGGCCTGGGTAAAAATCCAACCCGGGGACCCGGGCATGGGACGTGACATGACCCGACCTGGGTCCGGGGTCCCGACCTGACCCGGTGACCTGAGGCTGGGGGACACAACGTGACCCGGGACCTGGGGCCGGGGATGTCACCCGACACTGGTACCCGGGGCAGCGACCCGATACGACCCGGGGACCTGGGTCCGGGGTCCCGACCTGACCCGGTGACCTGGGGCCAGGGTAACCACCTGACCCGAGGACCCGGGCCGGGGACCCGGTATGACTCCGTCTCCCGGGGCCAGGGTGGTCACCTGACACTGCTACCCGGGACAGCGACCCGACATGACCCGGTGACCCGGGGCCGGGGGTAACGACCTGTCCAGGGGACCTGGGCCGGGGACCCGACAGGACCCGGTGACCTGGTTCCGGGGGTGCCGACCTGACCCGGTGACCTGTGGCTGTGGTGTTGACCGGACTCGGGGACCTGGTCCGGTGTCCCGTCATGACCCGGGGACCTGGGGTCGAGGTCCCCACGTGACCCGGTCACCTGGGGCCCGGGTCCCCACGTGACCCGGTCACCTGGGGCCGGGGTCCCCACGTGACCTGGGGACCCGGGCCGGGGACCCCACGTGACCCGGGGACCTGGGGTAGGGGATGTCACCCGACACTGGTACCCGGGGCAGCGACCCGATACGACCCGGGGACCTGGGTCCGGGGTCCCGACCTGACCCGGTGACCTGGGGCCAGGGTAACCACCTGACCCGGGGACCCGGGCCGGGGACCCGGTATGACTCCGTCTCCCGGGTCCGGGGTGGTCACCTGACACTGGTACCCGGGACAGCGACCCGACATGACCCGGTGAACCGGGGCCGGGCTAACGACCTGTCCAGGGGACCTGGGCCGGGGACCCGACAGGACCCGGTGACCTGGTTCCGGGGTGCCGACCTGACCCGGTGACCTGGGGCTGTGGTGTCGACCGGACTCGGGGACCTGGTCCGGTGTCCCGTCATGACCCGGGGACCTGGGGTCGGGGTGGTCACCAGACCGTTGTACCCAGGCCGTTGACCCGACATGACCCTGTGACCCGGGGCCTGGGTAAAAATCCGACCCGGGGCCTGGGTAAAAATCCAACCCGGGGACCCGGGGCCGGGTTAACGACCTGTCCAGGGGACCCGGGCCGGGGACCCGACAGGACCCGGTGATCCTTCGCTGGTGTCCCGATGCAACCCGGGGACCCGGGCCGGGGACCCCACGTGACCCGGGGACCTGGGGCCGGGGATGTCACCCGACACTGGTACCCGGGGCAGCGACCCGATACGACCCGGGGACCTGGGTCCGGGGTCCCGACCTGACCCGGTGACCTGGGGCCAGGGTAACCACCTGACCCGGGGACCCGGGCCGGGGACCCGGTATGACTCCGTCTCCCGGGGCCAGGGTGGTCACCTGACACTGCTACCCGGGACAGCGACCCGACATGACCCGGTGACCCGGGGCCGGGGTAACGACCTGTCCAGGGGACCTGGGCCGGGGACCCGACAGGACCCGGTGACCTGGTTCCGGGGTGCCGACCTGACCCGGTGACCTGGGGCTGTGGTGTCGACCGGACTCGGGGACCTGGTCCGGTGTCCCGTCATGACCCGGGGACCTGGGGTCGGGGTGGTCACCAGACCGTTGTACCCAGGCCGTTGACCCGACATGACCCTGTGACCCGGGGCCTGGGTAAAAATCCAACCCGGGGACCCGGGCATGGGACATGACATGACCCGACCTGAGTCCGGGGTCTAGACCTGACCCGCTGACCTGGGGCCGGTGTCCCCACGTGACCCGGGGTCCTGGTGCCGGGGTCCCCACGTGACCCGGGGACCCGGGCCGGGGACATCACGTGACCCGGTCACCTGGGGCCGGGGTCCCCACTTGACCCGGGGTCCTGGTGCCGGGGTCCCCACGTGACCCGCTGACTTGGGGCCGGGGTCCCCACTTGACCCGGGGTCCTGGTGCCGGGGTCCCCACGTGACCCGCTGACCTGTGGCCGGGGTCCCCACGTGACCCGGGGTCCTGGTGCCGGGGTCCCCACGTGACCCGCTGACCTGGGGCCGGGGTCCCCACGTGACCCGGGGTCCTGGTGCCTGGGTGGTCACCGGAACCTGGGAACCAGGCCGGGTGCGCGACATGACCCGGTGACCCGGGGCCGGGTTAACGACCTGTCCAGGGGACCCGGGCCGGGGACCCGACAGGACCCGGTGATCCTTCGCTGGTGTCCCGATGCAACCCGGGGACCCGGGCCGGGGACCCCACGTGACCCGGGGACCTGGGGCAGGGGATGTCACCCGACACTGGTACCCGGGGCAGCGACCCGATACGACCCGGGGACCTGGGTCCGGGGTCCCGACCTGACCCGGTGACCTGGGCCGGGGATGTCACCCGACACTGGTACCCGGGGCAGCGACCCGATACGACCCGGGGACCTGGGTCCGGGGTCCCGACCTGACCCGGTGACCTGGGGCCAGGGTAACCACTTGACCCGGGGACCCGGGCCGGGGACCCGGTATGACTCCGTCTCCCGGGGCCGGGGTGGTCACCTGACACTGGTACCCGGGACAGCGACCCGACATGAACCGGTGACCCGGGGCCGGGGGTAACGACCTGTCCAGGGGACCTGGGCCGGGGACCCGACAGGACCCGGTGACCTGGTTCCGGGGTGCCGACCTGACCCGGTGACCTGGGGCTGTGGTGTCGACCGGACTCGGGGACCTGGTCCGGTGTCCCGTCATGACCCGGGGACCTGGGGTCGGGGTCCCCACGTGACCCGGTCACCTGGGGCCCGGGTCCCCACGTGACCCGGTCACCTGGGGCCGGGGTCCCCACGTGACCTGGGGACCCGGGCCGGGGACCCCACGTGACCCGGGGACCTGGGGTAGGGGATGTCACCCGACACTGGTACCCGGGGCAGCGACCCGATACGACCCGGGGACCTGGGTCCGGGGTCCCGACCTGACCCGGTGACCTGGGGCCAGGGTAACCACCTGACCCGGGGACCAGGGCCGGGGACCCGGTATGACTCCGTCTCCCGGGGCCAGGGTGGTCACCTGACACTGGTACCCGGGACAGCGACCCGACATGACCCGGTGACCCGGGGCCGGGGTAACGACCTGTCCAGGGGACCTGGGCCGGGGACCCGACAGGACCCGGTGACCTGGTTCCGGGGTGCCGACCTGACCCGGTGACCTGGGGCTGTGGTGTCGACCGGACTCGGGGACCTGGTCCGGTGTCCCGTCATGACCCGGGGACCTGGGGTCGGGGTGGTCACCAGACCGTTGTACCCAGGCCGTTGACCCGACATGACCCTGTGACCCGGGGCCTGGGTAAAAATCCGACCCGGGGCCTGGGTAAAAATCCAACCCGGGGACCCGGGGCCGGGTTAACGACCTGTCCAGGGGACCCGGGCCGGGGACCCGACAGGACCCGGTGATCCTTCGCTGGTGTCCCGATGCAACCCGGGGACCCGGGCCGGGGACCCCACGTGACCCGGGGACCTGGGGCCGGGGATGTCACCCGACACTGGTACCCGGGGCAGCGACCCGATACGACCCGGGGACCTGGGTCCGGGGTCCCGACCTGACCCGGTGACCTGGGGCCAGGGTAACCACTTGACCCGGGGACCCGGGCCGGGGACCCGGTATGACTCCGTCTCCCGGGGCCAGGGTGGTCACCTGACACTGCTACCCGGGACAGCGACCCGACATGACCCGGTGACCCGGGGCCGGGGTAACGACCTGTCCAGGGGACCTGGGCCGGGGACCCGACAGGACCCGGTGACCTGGTTCCGGGGTGCCGACCTGACCCGGTGACCTGGGGCTGTGGTGTCGACCGGACTCGGGGACCTGGTCCGGTGTCCCGTCATGACCCGGGGACCTGGGGTCGGGGTGGTCACCAGACCGTTGTACCCAGGCCGTTGACCCGACATGACCCTGTGACCCGGGGCCTGGGTAAAAATCCAACCCGGGGACCCGGGCATGGGACATGACATGACCCGACCTGTGTCCGGGGTCCCGACCTGACCCGCTGACCTGGGGCCGGTGTCCCCACGTGACCCGGGGTCCTGGTGCCGGGGTCCCCACATGACCCGGTGACCTGGGGCCGGGGTCCCCACGTGACCCGGGGTCCTGGTGCCGGGGTCCCCACGTGACCCGGGGACCCGGGCCGGGGACCCCACGTGACCCGGTGACCTGGGGCCGGGGTCCCCATGTGACCCGCGGACCCGGGCCGGGGACCCCACGTGACCCGGTCACCTGGGGCCGGGGTCCCCACGTGACCCGGGGTCCTGGTGCCGGGGTCCCCACGTGACCCGGGGACCCAGGCCGGGGTCCCCACGTGACCCGCTGACCTGTGGCCGGGGTCCCCACGTGACCCGGGGTCCTGGTGCCGGGGTCCCCACGTGACCCGCTGACCTGGGGCCGGGGTCCCCACGTGACCCGGGGTCCTGGTGCCGGGGTCCCCACGTGACCCGCTGACCTGGGGCCGGGGTCCCCACGTGACCCGGGGTCCTGGTGCCGGGGTCCCCACGTGACCCGCTGACCTGGGGCCGGTTTCCCCACGTGACCCGGGGTCCTGGTGCCGGGGTGGTCACCGGAACCTGGGAACCAGGCCGGGTGCGCGACATGACCCGGTGACCCGGGGCCGGGTTAACGACCTGACCAGGGGACCCGGGCCGGGGACCCGACAGGACCCGGGGACCTGGGCCGGGGATGTCACCCGACACTGGTACCCGGGGCAGCGACCCGATACGACCCGGGGACCTGGGTCCGGGGTCCCGACCTGACCCGGTGACCTGGGGCCAGGGTAACCACTTGACCCAGGGACCCGGGCCGGGGACCCGGTATGACTATGTCTCCCGGGGCCGGGGTGGTCACCTGACACTGGTACCCGGGACAGCGACCCGACATGAACCGGTGACCCGGGGCCGGGCTAACGACCTGTCCAGGGGACCTGGGCCGGGGACCCGACAGGACCCGGTGACCTGGTTCCGGGGTGCCGACCTGACCCGGTGACCTGGGGCTGTGGTGTCGACCGGACTCGGGGACCTGGTCCGGTGTCCCGTCATGACCCGGGGACCTGGGGTCGGGGTGGTCACCAGACCGTTGTACCCAGGCCGTTGACCCGACATGACCCTGTGACCCGGGGCCTGGGTAAAAATCCAACCCGGGGACCCAGGCATGGGACATGACATGACCCGACCTGGGTCCGGGGTCCCGACCTGACCCGCTGACCTGGGGCCGGTGTCCCCACGTGACCCGGGGTCCTGGTGCCGGGGTCCCCACGTGACCCGGTGACCTGGGGCCGGGGTCCCCACGTGACCCGGGGTCCTGGTGCCGGGGTCCCCACGTGACCCGGGGACCCGGGCCGGGGACCCCACGTGACCCGGTGACCTGGGGCCGGGGTCCCCATGTGACCCAGGGACCCGGGCCGGGGACATCACGTGACCCGGTCACCTGGGGCCGGGGTCCCCACGTGACCCGGGGTCCTGGTGCCGGGGTCCCCACGTGACCCGGGGACCCAGGCCGGGGTCCCCACGTGACCCGCTGACCTGTGGCCGGGGTCCCCACGTGACCCGGGGTCCTGGTGCCGGGGTCCCCACGTGACCCGCTGACCTGGGGCCGGGGTCCCCACGTGACCCGGGGTCCTGGTGCCGGGGTCCCCACGTGACCCGCTGACCTGTGGCCGGGGTCCCCACGTGACCCGGGGTCCTGGTGCCGGGGTCCCCACGTGACCCGCTGACCTGGGGCCGGGGTCCCCACGTGACCCTGGGTCCTGGTGCCGGGGTGGTCACCGGAACCTGGGAACCAGACCGGGTGCGCGACATGACCCGGTGACCCGGGGCCGGGTTAACGACCTGTCCAGGGGACCCGGGCCGGGGACCCGACAGGACCCGGTGATCCTTCGCTGGTGTCCCAATGCAACCCGGGGACCCGGGCCGGGGACCCCACGTGACCCGGGGACCTGGGGCAGGGGATGTCACCCGACACTGGTACCCGGGGCAGCGACCCGATACGACCCGGGGACCTGGGTCCGGGGTCCCGACCTGACCCGGTGACCTGGGCCGGGGATGTCACCCGACACTGGTACCCGGGACAGCGACCCGACATGACCCGGTGACCCGGGGCCGGGGTAACGACCTGTCCAGGGGACCTGGGCCGGGGACCCGACAGGACCCGGTGACCTGGTTCCGGGGTGCCGACCTGACCCGGTGACCTGGGGCTGTGGTGTCGACCGGACTCGGGGACCTGGTCCGGTGTCCCGTCATGACCCGGGGACCTGGGGTCGGGGTCCCCACGTGACCCGGTCACCTGGGGCCCGGGTCCCCACGTGACCCGGTCACCTGGGGCCGGGGTCCCCACGTGACCTGGGGACCCGGGCCGGGGACCCCACGTGACCCGGGGACCTGGGGTAGGGGATGTCACCCAACACTGGTACCCGGGGCAGCGACCCGATACGACCCGGGGACCTGGGTCCGGGTTCCCGACCTGACCTGGTGACCTGGGGCCAGGGTAACCACCTGACCCGGGGACCCGGGCCGGGGACCCGGTATGACTCCGTCTCCCGGGGCCGGGGTGGTCACCTGACACTGGTACCCGGGACAGCGACCCGACATGACCCGGTGACCCGGGGCCGGGGGTAACGACCTGTCCAGGGGACCTGGGCCGGGGACCCGACATGACCCGGTGACCTGGTTCCGGGGTGCCGACCTGACCCGGTGACCTGGGGCTGTGGTGTCGACCGGACTCGGGGACCTGGTCCGGTGTCCCGTCATGACCCGGGGACCTGGGGTCGGGGTGGTCACCAGACCGTTGTACCCAGGCCGTTGAGCCGACATGACCCTGTGACCCGGGGCCTGGGTAAAAATCCAACCCGGGGACCCGGGCATGGGACGTGACATGACCCGACCTGGGTCCGGGGTCCCGACCTGACCCGGTGACCTGGGCCGGGGACCCGACGTGACCTGCGGACCTGGGGCCGGGGATGTCACCCGACACTGGTACCCGGGGCAGCGACCCGATACGACCCGGGGACCTGGGTCCGGGGTCCCGACCTGACCCGGTGACCTGGGGCCAGGGTAACCACTTGACCCGGGGACCCGGGCCGGGGACCCGGTATGACTCCGTCTCCCGGGGCCGGGGTGGTCACCTGACACTGGTACCCGGGACAGCGACCCGACATGACCCGGTGACCCGGGGCCGGGGTAACGACCTGTCCAGGGGACCTGGGCCGGGGACCCGACAGGACCCGGTGACCTGGTTCCGGGGTGCCGACCTGACCCGGTGACCTGGGGCTGTGGTGTCGACCGGACTCGGGGACCTGGTCCGGTGTCCCGTCATGACCCGGGGACCTGGGGTCGGGGTGGTCACCAGACCGTTGTACCCAGGCCGTTGACCCGACATGACCCTGTGACCCGGGGCCTGGGTAAAAATCCAACCCGGGGACCCGGGCATGGGACATGACATGACCCGACCTGTGTCCGGGGTCCCGACCTGACCCGCTGACCTGGGGCCGGTGTCCCCACATGACCCGGGGTCCTGGTGCCGGGGTCCCCACGTGACCCGGGGACCCGAGCCGGGGTCCCCACGTGACCCGGTGACCTGAGGCCGGGGTCCCCACGTGACCCGGTGACCTGGGGCCGGGGTCCCCACGTGACCCGGGGTCCTGTTGCCGGGGTCCCCACGTGACCCGGGGACCCGGGCCGGGGACCCCACGTGACCCGGTGACCTGGGGCCGGGGTCCCCACGTGACCCGGGGACCCGGGCCGGGGACATCACGTGACCCGGTCACCTGGGGCCGGGGTCCCCACGTGACCCGGTCACCTGGGGCCGGGGTCCCCACGTGACCCGGGGTCCTGGTGCCGGGGTCCCCACGTGACCCGGTGACCTGAGGCCGGGGTCCCCATGTGACCCGGGGACCTGGGGCCGGGGTCCCCACGTGACCCGGGGTCCTGGTGCCTGGGTTCCCACGTGACCCGGGGACCCGGGCCGGGGTCCCCACGTGACCCGGGGTCCTGGTGCCGGTGTCCCCTCGTGACCCGGGGACCCGGGCCGGGGACCCCACGTGACCCGGTGACCTGGGGCCGGGGTCCCCACGTGACCCGGGGACCCGGGCCGGGGACATCACGTGACCCGGTCACCTGGGGCCGGGGTCCCCACGTGACCCGGGGTCCTGGTGCCGGTGTCCCCACGTGACCCGGGGACACGGGCCGGGGACCCCACGTGACCCGGTGACCTGGGGCCGGGGTCCCCACGTGACCCGGGGACCCGGGCCGGGGTCCCCACGTGACCCAGGGTCCTGGTGCCGGTGTCCCCACGTGACCCGGTGACCTGGGTCCGGGGTCCCCACGTGACCCGGTGACCTGGGGCCGGGGTCCCCACGTGACCTGGGGACCCGGGCCGGGGTCCCCACGTGACCCAGGGTCCTGGTGCCGGTGTCCCCACGTGACCCGGTGACCTGGGGCCGGGGTCCCCACGTGACCCGGTGACCTGGGGCCGGGGTCCCCACGTGACCCGGGGACCCGGGCCGGGGACATCACGTGACCCGGTCACCTGGGGCCGGGGTCCCCACGTGACCCGGTGACCTGGGGCCGGGGTCCCCACGTGACCCGGGGTCCTGGTGCCGGTGTCCCCACGTGACCCGGTCACCTGGGGCCCGGGTCCCCACGTGACCCGGTCACCTGGGGCCGGGGTCCCCACGTGACCTGGGGACCCGGGCCGGGGACCCCACGTGACCCGGGGACCTGGGGCCGGGGATGTCACCCGACACTGGTACCCGGGGCAGCGACCCGATACGACCCGGGGACCTGGGTCCGGGGTCCCGACCTGACCCGGTGACCTGGGGCCAGGGTAACCACCTGACCCGGGGACCCGGGCCGGGGACCCGGTATGACTCCGTCTCCCGGGGCCGGGGTGGTCACCTGACACTGGTACCCGGGACAGCGACCCGACATGACCCGGTGACCCGGGGCCGGGGTAACGACTTCTCCAGGGGACCTGGGCCGGGGACCCGACAGGACCCGGTGACCTGGTTCCGGGGTGCCGACCTGACCCGGTGACCTGGGGCTGTGGTGTCGACCGGACTCGGGGACCTGGTCCGGTGTCCCGTCATGACCCGGGGACCTGGGGTCGGGGTGGTCACCAGACCGTTGTACCCAGGCAGTTGAGCCGACATGACCCTGTGACCCGGAGCCTGGGTAAAAATCCAACCCGGGGACCCGGGCATGGGACGTGACATGACCCGACCTGGGTCCGGGGTCCCGACCTGACCCGGTGACCTGGGCCGGGGACCCCACGTGACCCGGGGACCTGGGGCCGGGGATGTCACCCGACACTGGTACCCGGGGCAGCGACCCGATACGACCCGGGGACCTGGGTCCGGGGTCCCGACCTGACCCGGTGACCTGGGGCCAGGGTAACCACTTGACCCGGGGACCCGGGCCGGGGACCCGGTATGACTCCGTCTCCCGGGGCCGGGGTGGTCACCTGACACTGGTACCCGGGACAGCGACCCGACATGACCCGGTGACCCGGGGCCGGGGTAACGACCTGTCTAGGGGACCTGGGCCGGGGACCCGACATGACCCGGTGACCTGGTTCCGGGGTGCCGACCTGACCCGGTGACCTGGGGCTGTGGTGTCGACCGGACTCGGGGACCTGGTCCGGTGTCCCGTCATGACCCGGGGACCTGGGGTCGGGGTGGTCACCAGACCGTTGTACCCAGGCCGTTGACCCGACATGACCCTGTGACCCGGGGCCTGGGTAAAAATCCAACCCGGGGACCAGGGCATGGGACATGACATGACCCGACCTGGGTCCGGGGTCCCGACCTGACCCGGGGTCCTGGTGCCGGGGTCCCCACGTGACCCGGGGACCCGAGCCGGGGTCCCCACGTGACCCGGTGACCTGAGGCCGGGGTCCCCACGTGACCCGGTGACCTGGGGCCGGGGTCCCCACGTGACCCGGGGTCCTGGTGCCGGGGTCCCCACGTGACCCGGGGACCCGGGCCGGGGACCCCACGTGACCCGGTGACCTGGGGCCGGGGTCCCCACGTGACCCGGGGACCCGGGCCGGGGACATCACGTGACCGGTCACCTGGGGCCGGGGTCCCCACGTGACCCGGGGTCCTGGTGCCGGGGACCCCACGTGACCCGCGGACCCGGGCCGGGGTCCCCACGTGACCCGGGGTCCTGGTGCCGGTGTCCCCACGTGACCCGGTCACCTGGGGCCGGGGTCCCCACGTGACCCGGGGTCCTGGTGCCGGGGTCCCCACGTGACCCGCTGACTTGGGGCCGGGGTCCCCACCTGACCCGGGGTCCTGGTGCCGGGGTCCCTACGTGACCCGCTGACCTGTGACCGGGGTCCCCACGTGACCCGGGGTCCTGGGGCCGGGGTCCCCACGTGACCCGCTGACCTGGGGCCGGGGTCCCCACGTGACCCGGGGTCCTGGTGCCGGGGTGGTCACCGGAACCTGGGAACCAGGCCGGGTGCGCGACATGACCCCGTGACCCGGGGCCGGGTTAACGACCTGACCAGGGGACCCGGGCCGGGGACCCCACGTGACCCGGGGACCTGGGGCAGGGGATGTCACCCGACACTGGTACCCGGGTCAGCGAGCCGATACGACCCGGGGAACTGGGTCCGGGGTCCCGACCTGACCCGGTGACCTGGGGCCAGGGTAACCACCTGACCCGGGGACCCGGGCCGGGGACTCGGTATGACTCCGTCTCCCAGGGCCGGCGTGGTCACCTGACACTGCTACCCGGGACAGCGACCCGACATGACCCGGTGACCCGGGGCCGGGGTAAAAATCCAACCCGGGGACCCGGGCATGGGACGTGACATGACCCGACCTGGGTCCGGGGTCCCGACCTGACCCGGTGACCTTGGGCCAGGGTAACCACCTGACCCGGGGACTCGGGCCGGGGACCCGGTATGACTTCGTCTCCCGGGGCCGGGGTGTTCACCTGACACTGGTACCCGGGACAGCGACCCGACATGACCCGGTGACCCGGGGCCGGGGTAACGACCTGTCCAGGGGACCTGGGCCGGGGACCCGACATGACCCGGTGACCTGGTTCCGGGGTGCCGACCTGACCCGGTGACCTGGGGCTGTGGTGTCGACCGGACTCGGGGACCTGGTCCGGTGTCCCGTCATGACCCGGGGACCTGGGGTCGGGGTGGTCACCAGACCGTTGTACCCAGGCCGTTGACCCGACATGACCCTGTGACCCGGGGCCTGGGTAAAAATCCGACCCGGGGCCTGGGTAAAAATCCAACCCGGGGACCCGGGCATGGGACGTGACATGACCCGACCTGGGTCCGGGGTCCCGACCTGACCCGGTGACCTGGGCCGGGGACCCCACGTGACCCGGGGACCTGGGGCCGGGGTCCCCACGTGACCCGGGGTCCTGGTGCCGGGGTCCCCACGTGACCCGGGGACCCGGGCCGGGGACATCACGTGACCCGGTCACCTGGGGCCGGGGTCCCCACGTGACCCGGGGTCCTGGTGCCGGGGACCCCACGTGACCCGGGGACCCGGGCCGGGGTCCCCACGTGACCCGGGGTCCTGGTGCCGGTGTCCCCACGTGACCCGGTCACCTGGGGCCGGGGTCCCCACGTGACCCGGGGTCCTGGTGCCGGGGTCCCCACCTGACCCGCTGACTTGGGGCCGGGGTCCCCACTTGACCCGGGGTCCTGGTGCCGGGGTCCCCACGTGACCCGCTGACCTGTGGCCGGGGTCCCCACGTGACCCGGGGTCCTGGTGCCGGGGTCCCCACGTGACCCGCTGACCTGGGGCCGGGGTCCCCACGTGACCCGGGGTCCTGGTGCCGGGGTGGTCACCGGAACCTGGGAACCAGGCCGGGTGCGCGACATGACCCGGTGACCCGGGGCCGGGTTAACGACCTGTCCAGGGGACCCGGGCCGGGGACCCGACAGGACCCGGTGATCCTTCGCTGGTGTCCCGATGCAACCCGGGGACCCGGGCCGGGGACCCCACGTGACCCGGGGACCTGGGGCAGGGGATGTCACCCGACACTGGTACCCGGGGCAGCGACCCGATACGACCCGGGGACCTGGGTCCGGGGTCCCGACCTGACCCGGTGACCTGGGGCCAGGGTAACCACCTGACCCGGGGACCCGGGCCGGGGACTCGGTATGACTCCGTCTCCCAGGGCCGGCGTGGTCACCTGACACTGCTACCCGGGACAGCGACCCGACATGACCCGGTGACCCGGGGCCGGGGTAACGACCTGTCCAGGGGACCTGGGCCGGGGACCCGACAGGACCCGGTGACCTGGTTCCGGGGTGCCGACCTGACCCGGTGACCTGGGGCTGTGGTGTCGACCGGACTCGGGGACCTGGTCCGGTGTCCCGTCATGACCTGGGGACCTGGGGTCGGGGTGGTCACCAGACCGTTGTACCCAGACCGTTGACCCGACATGACCCTGTGACCCGGTGCCTGGGTAAAAATCCAACCCGGGGACCCGGGCATGGGACGTGACATGACCCGACCTGGGTCCGGGGTCCCGACCTGACCCGGTGACCTGGGGCTGGGGACACAACGTGACCCGGGACCTGGGGCCGGGGATGTCACCCGACACTGGTACCCGGGGCAGCGACCCGATACGACCCGGGGACCTGGGTCCGGGGTCCCGACCTGACCCGGTGACCTGGGGCCAGGGTAACCACCTGACCCGAGGACCCGGGCCGGGGACCCGGTATGACTCCGTCTCCCGGGGCCAGGGTGGTCACCTGACACTGCTACCCGGGACAGCGACCCGACATGACCCGGTGACCCGGGGCCGGGGTAACGACCTGTCCAGGGGACCTGGGCCGGGGACCCGACAGGACCCGGTGACCTGGTTCCGGGGTGCCGACCTGACCCGGTGACCTGGGGCTGTGGTGTCGACCGGACTCGGGGACCTGGTCCGGTGTCCCGTCATGACCCAGGGACCTGGGGTCGGGGTGGTCACCAGACCCTTGTACCCAGGCCGTTGACCCGACATGACCCTGTGACCCGGGGCCTGTGTAAAAATCCAACCCGGGGACCCAGGCATGGGACATGACATGACCCGACCTGGGTCCGGGGTCCCGACCTGACCCGCTGACCTGGGGCCGGTGTCCCCACGTGACCCGGGGTCCTGGTGCCGGGGTCCCCACGTGACCCGGTGACCTGGGGCCGGGGTCCCCACGTGACCCGGGGTCCTGGTGCCGGGGTCCCCACGTGACCCGGGGACCCGGGCCGGGGACCCCACGTGACCCGGTGACCTGGGGCCGGGGTCCCCATGTGACCCGGGGACCCGGGCCGGGGACATCACGTGACCCGGTCACCTGGGGCCGGGGTCCCCACGTGACCCGGGGTCCTGGTGACGGGGTCCCCACGTGACCCGGGGACCCAGGGCGGGGTCCCCATGTGACCCGCTGACCTGTGGCCGGGGTCCCCACGTGACCCGGGGTCCTGGTGCCGGGGTCCCCACGTGACCCGCTGACCTGGGGCCGGGGTCCCCACGTGACCCGGGGTCCTGGTGACGGGGTCCCCACGTGACCCGCTGACCTGGGGCCGGGGTCCCCACGTGACCCGGGGTCCTGGTGCCGGGGTGGTCACCGGAACCTGGGAACCAGGCCGGGTGCGCGACATGACCCGGTGACCCGGGGCCGGGTTAACGACCTGTCCAGGGGACCCGGGCCGGGGACCCGACAGGACCCGGTGATCCTTCGCTGGTGTCCCGATGCAACCCGGGGACCCGGGCCGGGGACCCCACGTGACCCGGGGACCTGGGGCAGGGGATGTCACCCGACACTGGTACCCGGGGCAGCGACCCGATACGACCCGGGGACCTGGGTCCGGGGTCCCGACCTGACCCGGTGACCTGGGTCCATGGTAACCACTTGACCCGGGGACCCGGGCCGGGGACCCGGTATGACTCCGTCTCCCGGGGCCGGGGTGGTCACCTGACACTGGTACCCGGGACAGCGACCCGACATGACCCGGTGAACCGGGGCCGGGCTAACGACCTGTCCAGGGGACCTGGGCCGGGGACCCGACAGGACCCGGTGACCTGGTTCCGGGGTGCCGACCTGACCCGGTGACCTGGGGCTGTGGTGTTGACCGGACTCGGGGACCTGGTCCGGTGTCCCGTCATGACCCGGGGACCTGGGGTCGAGGTCCCCACGTGACCCGGTCACCTGGGGCCCGGGTCCCCACGTGACCCGGTCACCTGGGGCCGGGGTCCCCACGTGACCTGGGGACCCGGGCCGGGGATCCCACGTGACCCGGGGACCTGGGGTAGGGGATGTCACCCGACACTGGTACCCGGGGCAGCGACCCGATACGACCCGGGGACCTGGGTCCGGGGTCCCGACCTGACCCGGTGACCTGGGGCCAGGGTAACCACCTGACCCGGGGACCCGGGCCGGGGACCCGGTATGACTCCGTCTCCCGGGTCCGGGGTGGTCACCTGACACTGGTACCCGGGACAGCGACCCGACATGACCCGGTGAACCGGGGCCGGGCTAACGACCTGTCCAGGGGACCTGGGCCGGGGACCCGACAGGACCCGGTGACCTGGTTCCGGGGTGCCGACCTGACCCGGTGACCTGGGGCTGTGGTGTCGACCGGACTCGGGGACCTGGTCCGGTGTCCCGTCATGACCCGGGGACCTGGGGTCGGGGTGGTCACCAGACCGTTGTACCCAGGCCGTTGACCCGACATGACCCTGTGACCCGGGGCCTGGGTAAAAATCCGACCCGGGGCCTGGGTAAAAATCCAACCCGGGGACCCGGGGCCGGGTTAACGACCTGTCCAGGGGACCCGGGCCGGGGACCCGACAGGACCCGGTGATCCTTCGCTGGTGTCCCGATGCAACCCGGGGACCCGGGCCGGGGACCCCACGTGACCCGGGGACCTGGGGCCGGGGATGTCACCCGACACTGGTACCCGGGGCAGCGACCCGATACGACCCGGGGACCTGGGTCCGGGGTCCCGACCTGACCCGGTGACCTGGGGCCAGGGTAACCACCTGACCCGGGGACCCGGGCCGGGGACCCGGTATGACTCCGTCTCCCGGGGCCAGGGTGGTCACCTGACACTGCTACCCGGGACAGCGACCCGACATGACCCGGTGACCCGGGGCCGGGGTAACGACCTGTCCAGGGGACCTGGGCCGGGGACCCGACAGGACCCGGTGACCTGGTTCCGGGGTGCCGACCTGACCCGGTGACCTGGGGCTGTGGTGTCGACCGGACTCGGGGACCTGGTCCGGTGTCCCGTCATGACCCGGGGACCTGGGGTCGGGGTGGTCACCAGACCGTTGTACCCAGGCCGTTGACCCGACATGACCCTGTGACCCGGGGCCTGGGTAAAAATCCAACCCGGGGACCCGGGCATGGGACATGACATGACCCGACCTGAGTCCGGGGTCTAGACCTGACCCGCTGACCTGGGGCCGGTGTCCCCACGTGACCCGGGGTCCTGGTGCCGGGGTCCCCACGTGACCCGGGGACCCGAGCCGGGGTCCCCACGTGACCCGGTGACCTGAGGCCGGGGTCCCCACGTGACCCGGTGACCTGGGGCCGGGGTCCCCACGTGACCCGGGGTCCTGGTGCCGGGGTCCCCACGTGACCCGGGGACCCGGGCCGGGGACATCACGTGACCCGGTCACCTGGGGCCGGGGTCCCCACTTGACCCGGGGTCCTGGTGCCGGGGTCCCCACGTGACCCGGTCACCTGGGGCCGGGGTCCCCACGTGACCCGGGGTCCTGGTGCCGGGGTCCCCACGTGACCCGCTGACTTGGGGCCGGGGTCCCCACTTGACCCGGGGTCCTGGTGCCGGGGTCCCCACGTGACCCGCTGACCTGTGGCCGGGGTCCCCACGTGACCCGGGGTCCTGGTGCCGGGGTCCCCACGTGACCCGCTGACCTGGGGCCGGGGTCCCCACGTGACCCGGGGTCCTGGTGCCTGGGTGGTCACCGGAACCTGGGAACCAGGCCGGGTGCGCGACATGACCCGGTGACCCGGGGCCGGGTTAACGACCTGTCCAGGGGACCCGGGCCGGGGACCCGACAGGACCCGGTGATCCTTCGCTGGTGTCCCGATGCAACCCGGGGACCCGGGCCGGGGACCCCACGTGACCCGGGGACCTGGGGCAGGGGATGTCACCCGACACTGGTACCCGGGGCAGCGACCCGATACGACCCGGGGACCTGGGTCCGGGGTCCCGACCTGACCCGGTGACCTGGGCCGGGGATGTCACCCGACACTGGTACCCGGGGCAGCGACCCGATACGACCCGGGGACCTGGGTCCGGGGTCCCGACCTGACCCGGTGACCTGGGGCCAGGGTAACCACTTGACCCGGGGACCCGGGCCGGGGACCCGGTATGACTCCGTCTCCCGGGGCCGGGGTGGTCACCTGACACTGGTACCCGGGACAGCGACCCGACATGAACCGGTGACCCGGGGCCGGGGTAACGACCTGTCCAGGGGACCTGGGCCGGGGACCCGACAGGACCCGGTGACCTGGTTCCGGGGTGCCGACCTGACCCGGTGACCTGGGGCTGTGGTGTCGACCGGACTCGGGGACCTGGTCCGGTGTCCCGTCATGACCCGGGGACCTGGGGTCGGGGTCCCCACGTGACCCGGTCACCTGGGGCCCGGGTCCCCACGTGACCCGGTCACCTGGGGCCGGGGTCCCCACGTGACCTGGGGACCCGGGCCGGGGACCCCACGTGACCCGGGGACCTGGGGTAGGGGATGTCACCCGACACTGGTACCCGGGGCAGCGACCCGATACGACCCGGGGACCTGGGTCCGGGGTCCCGACCTGACCCGGTGACCTGGGGCCAGGGTAACCACCTGACCCGGGGACCCGGGCCGGGGACCCGGTATGACTCCGTCTCCCGGGGCCAGGGTGGTCACCTGACACTGGTACCCGGGACAGCGACCCGACATGACCCGGTGAACCGGGGCCGGGGTAACGACCTGTCCAGGGGACCTGGGCCGGGGACCCGACAGGACCCGGTGACCTGGTTCCGGGGTGCCGACCTGACCCGGTGACCTGGGGCTGTGGTGTCGACCGGACTCGGGGACCTGGTCCGGTGTCCCGTCATGACCCGGGGACCTGGGGTCGGGGTGGTCACCAGACCGTTGTACCCAGGCCGTTGACCCGACATGACCCTGTGACCCGGGGCCTGGGTAAAAATCCGACCCGGGGCCTGGGTAAAAATCCAACCCGGGGACCCGGGGCCGGGTTAACGACCTGTCCAGGGGACCCGGGCCGGGGACCCGACAGGACCCGGTGATCCTTCGCTGGTGTCCCGATGCAACCCGGGGACCCGGGCCGGGGACCCCACGTGACCCGGGGACCTGGGGCCGGGGATGTCACCCGACACTGGTACCCGGGGCAGCGACCCGATACGACCCGGGGACCTGGGTCCGGGGTCCCGACCTGACCCGGTGACCTGGGGCCAGGGTAACCACTTGACCCGGGGACCCGGGCCGGGGACCCGGTATGACTCCGTCTCCCGGGGCCAGGGTGGTCACCTGACACTGCTACCCGGGACAGCGACCCGACATGACCCGGTGACCCGGGGCCGGGGTAACGACCTGTCCAGGGGACCTGGGCCGGGGACCCGACAGGACCCGGTGACCTGGTTCCGGGGTGCCGACCTGACCCGGTGACCTGGGGCTGTGGTGTCGACCGGACTCGGGGACCTGGTCCGGTGTCCCGTCATGACCCGGGGACCTGGGGTCGGGGTGGTCACCAGACCGTTGTACCCAGGCCGTTGACCCGACATGACCCTGTGACCCGGGGCCTGGGTAAAAATCCAACCCGGGGACCCGGGCATGGGACATGACATGACCCGACCTGTGTCCGGGGTCCCGACCTGACCCGCTGACCTGGGGCCGGTGTCCCCACGTGACCCGGGGTCCTGGTGCCGGGGTCCCCACATGACCCGGTGACCTGGGGCCGGGGTCCCCACGTGACCCGGGGTCCTGGTGCCGGGGTCCCCACGTGACCCGGGGACCCGGGCCGGGGACCCCACGTGACCCGGTGACCTGGGGCCGGGGTCCCCATGTGACCCGCGGACCCGGGCCGGGGACCCCACGTGACCCGGTCACCTGGGGCCGGGGTCCCCACGTGACCCGGGGTCCTGGTGCCGGGGTCCCCACGTGACCCGGGGACCCAGGCCGGGGTCCCCACGTGACCCGCTGACCTGTGGCCGGGGTCCCCACGTGACCCGGGGTCCTGGTGCCGGGGTCCCCACGTGACCCGCTGACCTGGGGCCGGGGTCCCCACGTGACCCGGGGTCCTGGTGCCGGGGTCCCCACGTGACCCGCTGACCTGGGGCCGGGGTCCCCACGTGACCCGGGGTCCTGGTGCCGGGGTCCCCACGTGACCCGCTGACCTGGGGCCGGTTTCCCCACGTGACCCGGGGTCCTGGTGCCGGGGTGGTCACCGGAACCTGGGAACCAGGCCGGGTGCGCGACATGACCCGGTGACCCGGGGCCGGGTTAACGACCTGACCAGGGGACCCGGGCCGGGGACCCGACAGGACCCGGGGACCTGGGCCGGGGATGTCACCCGACACTGGTACCCGGGGCAGCGACCCGATACGACCCGGGGACCTGGGTCCGGGGTCCCGACCTGACCCGGTGACCTGGGGCCAGGGTAACCACTTGACCCGGGGACCCGGGCCGGGGACCCGGTATGACTCTGTCTCCCGGGGCCGGGGTGGTCACCTGACACTGGTACCCGGGACAGCGACCCGACATGAACCGGTGACCCGGGGCCGGGCTAACGACCTGTCCAGGGGACCTGGGCCGGGGACCCGACAGGACCCGGTGACCTGGTTCCGGGGTGCCGACCTGACCCGGTGACCTGGGGCTGTGGTGTCGACCGGACTCGGGGACCTGGTCCGGTGTCCCGTCATGACCCGGGGACCTGGGGTCGGGGTGGTCACCAGACCGTTGTACCCAGGCCGTTGACCCGACATGACCCTGTGACCCGGGGCCTGGGTAAAAATCCAACCCGGGGACCCAGGCATGGGACATGACATGACCCGACCTGGGTCCGGGGTCCCGACCTGACCCGCTGACCTGGGGCCGGTGTCCCCACGTGACCCGGGGTCCTGGTGCCGGGGTCCCCACGTGACCCGGTGACCTGGGGCCGGGGTCCCCACGTGACCCGGGGTCCTGGTGCCGGGGTCCCCACGTGACCCGGGGACCCGGGCCGGGGACCCCACGTGACCCGGTGACCTGGGGCCGGGGTCCCCATGTGACCCAGGGACCCGGGCCGGGGACATCACGTGACCCGGTCACCTGGGGCCGGGGTCCCCACGTGACCCGGGGTCCTGGTGCCGGGGTCCCCACGTGACCCGGGGACCCAGGCCGGGGTCCCCACGTGACCCGCTGACCTGGTGCCGGGGTCCCCACGTGACCCGGGGTCCTGGTGCCGGGGTCCCCACGTGACCCGCTGACCTGGGGCCGGGGTCCCCACGTGACCCGGGGTCCTGGTGCCGGGGTCCCCACGTGACCCGCTGACCTGTGGCCGGGGTCCCCACGTGACCCGGGGTCCTGGTGCCGGGGTCCCCACGTGACCCGCTGACCTGGGGCCGGGGTCCCCACGTGACCCTGGGTCCTGGTGCCGGGGTGGTCACCGGAACCTGGGAACCAGACCGGGTGCGCGACATGACCCGGTGACCCGGGGCCGGGTTAACGACCTGTCCAGGGGACCCGGGCCGGGGACCCGACAGGACCCGGTGATCCTTCGCTGGTGTCCCGATGCAACCCGGGGACCCGGGCCGGGGACCCCACGTGACCCGGGGACCTGGGGCAGGGGATGTCACCCGACACTGGTACCCGGGGCAGCGACCCGATACGACCCGGGGACCTGGGTCCGGGGTCCCGACCTGACCCGGTGACCTGGGCCGGGGATGTCACCCGACACTGGTACCCGGGACAGCGACCCGACATGACCCGGTGACCCGGGGCCGGGGTAACGACCTGTCCAGGGGACCTGGGCCGGGGACCCGACAGGACCCGGTGACCTGGTTCCGGGGTGCCGACCTGACCCGGTGACCTGGGGCTGTGGTGTCGACCGGACTCGGGGACCTGGTCCGGTGTCCTGTCATGACCCGGGGACCTGGGGTCGGGGTCCCCACGTGACCCGGTCACCTGGGGCCCGGGTCCCCACGTGACCCGGTCACCTGGGGCCGGGGTCCCCACGTGACCTGGGGACCCGGGCCGGGGACCCCACGTGACCCGGGGACCTGGGGTAGGGGATGTCACCCGACACTGGTACCCGGGGCAGCGACCCGATACGACCCGGGGACCTGGGTCCGGGGTCCCGACCTGACCTGGTGACCTGGGGCCAGGGTAACCACCTGACCCGGGGACCCGGGCCGGGGACCCGGTATGACTCCGTCTCCCGGGGCCGGGGTGGTCACCTGACACTGGTACCCGGGACAGCGACCCGACATGACCCGGTGACCCGGGGCCGGGGTAACGACCTGTCCAGGGGACCTGGGCCGGGGACCCGACATGACCCGGTGACCTGGTTCCGGGGTGCCGACCTGACCCGGTGACCTGGGGCTGTGGTGTCGACCGGACTCGGGGACCTGGTCCGGTGTCCCGTCATGACCCGGGGACCTGGGGTCGGGGTGGTCACCAGACCGTTGTACCCAGGCCGTTGAGCCGACATGACCCTGTGACCCGGGGCCTGGGTAAAAATCCAACCCGGGGACCCGGGCATGGGACATGACATGACCCGACCTGGGTCCGGGGTCCCGACCTGACCCGGTGACCTGGGCCGGGGACCCCACGTGACCCGGGGACCTGGGGCCGGGGATGTCACCCGACACTGGTACCCGGGGCAGCGACCCGATACGACCCGGGGACCTGGGTCCGGGGTCCCGACCTGACCCGGTGACCTGGGGCCAGGGTAACCACTTGACCCGGGGACCCGGGCCGGGGACCCGGTATGACTCCGTCTCCCGGGGCCGGGGTGGTCACCTGACACTGGTACCCGGGACAGCGACCCGACATGACCCGGTGACCCGGGGCCGGGGTAACGACCTGTCCAGGGGACCTGGGCCGGGGACCCGACAGGACCCGGTGACCTGGTTCCGGGGTGCCGACCTGACCCGGTGACCTGGGGCTGTGGTGTCGACCGGACTCGGGGACCTGGTCCGGTGTCCCGTCATGACCCGGGGACCTGGGGTCGGGGTGGTCACCAGACCGTTGTACCCAGGCCGTTGACCCGACATGACCCTGTGACCCGGGGCCTGGGTAAAAATCCAACCCGGGGACCCGGGCATGGGACATGACATGACCCGACCTGTGTCCGGGGTCCCGACCTGACCCGCTGACCTGGGGCCGGTGTCCCCACATGACCCGGGGTCCTGGTGCCGGGGTCCCCACGTGACCCGGGGACCCGAGCCGGGGTCCCCACGTGACCCGGTGACCTGAGGCCGGGGTCCCCACGTGACCCGGTGACCTGGGGCCGGGGTCCCCACGTGACCCGGGGTCCTGTTGCCGGGGTCCCCACGTGACCCGGGGACCCGGGCCGGGGACCCCACGTGACCCGGTGACCTGGGGCCGGGGTCCCCACGTGACCCGGGGACCCGGGCCGGGGACATCACGTGACCCGGTCACCTGGGGCCGGGGTCCCCACGTGACCCGGTCACCTGGGGCCGGGGTCCCCACGTGACCCGGGGTCCTGGTGCCGGGGTCCCCACGTGACCCGGTGACCTGAGGCCGGGGTCCCCATGTGACCCGGGGACCTGGGGCCGGGGTCCCCACGTGACCCGGGGTCCTGGTGCCTGGGTTCCCACGTGACCCGGGGACCCGGGCCGGGGTCCCCACGTGACCCGGGGTCCTGGTGCCGGTGTCCCCTCGTGACCCGGGGACCCGGGCCGGGGACCCCACGTGACCCGGTGACCTGGGGCCGGGGTCCCCACGTGACCCGGGGACCCGGGCCGGGGACATCACGTGACCCGGTCACCTGGGGCCGGGGTCCCCACGTGACCCGGGGTCCTGGTGCCGGTGTCCCCACGTGACCCGGGGACCCGGGCCGGGGACCCCACGTGACCCGGTGACCTGGGGCCGGGGTCCCCACGTGACCCGGGGACCCGGGCCGGGGTCCCCACGTGACCCAGGGTCCTGGTGCCGGTGTCCCCACGTGACCCGGTGACCTGGGTCCGGGGTCCCCACGTGACCCGGTGACCTGGGGCCGGGGTCCCCACGTGACCTGGGGACCCGGGCCGGGGTCCCCACGTGACCCAGGGTCCTGGTGCCGGTGTCCCCACGTGACCCGGTGACCTGGGGCCGGGGTCCCCACGTGACCCGGTGACCTGGGGCCGGGGTCCCCACGTGACCCGGGGACCCGGGCCGGGGACATCACGTGACCCGGTCACCTGGGGCCGGGGTCCCCACGTGACCCGGTGACCTGGGGCCGGGGTCCCCACGTGACCCGGGGTCCTGGTGCCGGTGTCCCCACGTGACCCGGTCACCTGGGGCCCGGGTCCCCACGTGACCCGGTCACCTGGGGCCGGGGTCCCCACGTGACCTGGGGACCCGGGCCGGGGACCCCACGTGACCCGGGGACCTGGGGCCGGGGATGTCACCCGACACTGGTACCCGGGGCAGCGACCCGATACGACCCGGGGACCTGGGTCCGGGGTCCCGACCTGACCCGGTGACCTGGGGCCAGGGTAACCACCTGACCCGGGGACCCGGGCCGGGGACCCGGTATGACTCCGTCTCCCGGGGCCGGGGTGGTCACCTGACACTGCTACCCGGGACAGCGACCCGACATGACCCGGTGACCCGGGGCCGGGGTAACGACTTCTCCAGGGGACCTGGGCCGGGGACCCGACAGGACCCGGTGACCTGGTTCCGGGGTGCCGACCTGACCCGGTGACCTGGCGCTGTGGTGTCGACCGGACTCGGGGACCTGGTCCGGTGTCCCGTCATGACCCGGGGACCTGGGGTCGGGGTGGTCACCAGACCGTTGTACCCAGGCAGTTGAGCCGACATGACCCTGTGACCCGGAGCCTGGGTAAAAATCCAACCCGGGGACCCGGGCATGGGACGTGACATGACCCGACCTGGGTCCGGGGTCCCGACCTGACCCGGTGACCTGGGCCGGGGACCCCACGTGACCCGGGGACCTGGGGCCGGGGATGTCACCCGACACTGGTACCCGGGGCAGCGACCCGATACGACCCGGGGACCTGGGTCCGGGGTCCCGACCTGACCCGGTGACCTGGGCCGGGGATGTCACCCGACACTGGTACCCGGGGCAGCGACCCGATACGACCCGGGGACCTGGGTCCGGGGTCCCGACCTGACCCGGTGACCTGGGGCCAGGGTAACCACTTGACCCGGGGACCCGGGCCGGGGACCCGGTATGACTCCGTCTCCCGGGGCCGGGGTGGTCACCTGACACTGGTACCCGGGACAGCGACCCGACATGAACCGGTGACCCGGGGCCGGGGTAACGACCTGTCCAGGGGACCTGGGCCGGGGACCCGACAGGACCCGGTGACCTGGTTCCGGGGTGCCGACCTGACCCGGTGACCTGGGGCTGTGGTGTCGACCGGACTCGGGGACCTGGTCCGGTGTCCCGTCATGACCCGGGGACCTGGGGTCGGGGTCCCCACGTGACCCGGTCACCTGGGGCCCGGGTCCCCACGTGACCCGGTCACCTGGGGCCGGGGTCCCCACGTGACCTGGGGACCCGGGCCGGGGACCCCACGTGACCCGGGGACCTGGGGTAGGGGATGTCACCCGACACTGGTACCCGGGGCAGCGACCCGATACGACCCGGGGACCTGGGTCCGGGGTCCCGACCTGACCCGGTGACCTGGGGCCAGGGTAACCACCTGACCCGGGGACCCGGGCCGGGGACCCGGTATGACTCCGTCTCCCGGGGCCAGGGTGGTCACCTGACACTGGTACCCGGGACAGCGACCCGACATGACCCGGTGAACCGGGGCCGGGCTAACGACCTGTCCAGGGGACCTGGGCCGGGGACCCGACAGGACCCGGTGACCTGGTTCCGGGGTGCCGACCTGACCCGGTGACCTGGGGCTGTGGTGTCGACCGGACTCGGGGACCTGGTCCGGTGTCCCGTCATGACCCGGGGACCTGGGGTCGGGGTGGTCACCAGACCGTTGTACCCAGGCCGTTGACCCGACATGACCCTGTGACCCGGGGCCTGGGTAAAAATCCGACCCGGGGCCTGGGTAAAAATCCAACCCGGGGACCCGGGGCCGGGTTAACGACCTGTCCAGGGGACCCGGGCCGGGTACCCGACAGGACCCGGTGATCCTTCGCTGGTGTCCCGATGCAACCCGGGGACCCGGGCCGGGGACCCCACGTGACCCGGGGACCTGGGGCCGGGGATGTCACCCGACACTGGTACCCGGGGCAGCGACCCGATACGACCCGGGGACCTGGGTCCGGGGTCCCGACCTGACCCGGTGACCTGGGGCCAGGGTAACCACTTGACCCGGGGACCCGGGCCGGGGACCCGGTATGACTCCGTCTCCCGGGGCCAGGGTGGTCACCTGACACTGCTACCCGGGACAGCGACCCGACATGACCCGGTGAACCGGGGCCGGGGGTAACGACCTGTCCAGGGGACCTGGGCCGGGGACCCGACAGGACCCGGTGACCTGGTTCCGGGGTGCCGACCTGACCCGGTGACCTGGGGCTGTGGTGTCGACCGGACTCGGGGACCTGGTCCGGTGTCCCGTCATGACCCGGGGACCTGGGGTCGGGGTGGTCACCAGACCGTTGTACCCAGGCCGTTGACCCGACATGACCCTGTGACCCGGGGCCTGGGTAAAAATCCAACCCGGGGACCCGGGCATGGGACATGACATGACCCGACCTGTGTCCGGGGTCCCGACCTGACCCGCTGACCTGGGGCCGGTGTCCCCACGTGACCCGGGGTCCTGGTGCCGGGGTCCCCACATGACCCGGTGACCTGGGGCCGGGGTCCCCACGTGACCCGGGGTCCTGGTGCCGGGGTCCCCACGTGACCCGGGGACCCGGGCCGGGGACCCCACGTGACCCGGTGACCTGGGGCCGGGGTCCCCATGTGACCCGCGGACCCGGGCCGGGGACCCCACGTGACCCGGTCACCTGGGGCCGGGGTCCCCACGTGACCCGGGGTCCTGGTGCCGGGGTCCCCACGTGACCCGGGGACCCAGGCCGGGGTCCCCACGTGACCCGCTGACCTGTGGCCGGGGTCCCCACGTGACCCGGGGTCCTGGTGCCGGGGTCCCCACGTGACCCGCTGACCTGGGGCCGGGGTCCCCACGTGACCCGGGGTCCTGGTGCCGGGGTCCCCACGTGACCCGCTGACCTGGGGCCGGGGTCCCCACGTGACCCGGGGTCCTGGTGCCGGGGTCCCCACGTGACCCGCTGACCTGGGGCCGGTTTCCCCACGTGACCCGGGGTCCTGGTGCCGGGGTGGTCACCGGAACCTGGGAACCAGGCCGGGTGCGCGACATGACCCGGTGACCCGGGGCCGGGTTAACGACCTGACCAGGGGACCCGGGCCGGGGACCCGACAGGACCCGGGGACCTGGGCCGGGGATGTCACCCGACACTGGTACCCGGGGCAGCGACCCGATACGACCCGGGGACCTGGGTCCGGGGTCCCGACCTGACCCGGTGACCTGGGGCCAGGGTAACCACTTGACCCGGGGACCCGGGCCGGGGACCCGGTATGACTCTGTCTCCCGGGGCCGGGGTGGTCACCTGACACTGGTACCCGGGACAGCGACCCGACATGACCCGGTGACCCGGGGCCGGGGTAACGACCTGTCCAGGGGACCTGGGCCGGGGACCCGACAGGACCCGGTGACCTGGTTCCGGGGTGCCGACCTGACCCGGTGACCTGGGGCTGTGGTGTCGACCGGACTCGGGGACCTGGTCCGGTGTCCCGTCATGACCCGGGGACCTGGGGTCGGGGTGGTCACCAGACCGTTGTACCCAGGCCGTTGACCCGACATGACCCTGTGACCCGGGGCCTGGGTAAAAATCCAACCCGGGGACCCAGGCATGGGACATGACATGACCCGACCTGGGTCCGGGGTCCCGACCTGACCCGCTGACCTGGGGCCGGTGTCCCCACGTGACCCGGGGTCCTGGTGCCGGGGTCCCCACGTGACCCGGTGACCTGGGGCCGGGGTCCCCACGTGACCCGGGGTCCTGGTGCCGGGGTCCCCACGTGACCCGGGGACCCGGGCCGGGGACCCCACGTGACCCGGTGACCTGGGGCCGGGGTCCCCATGTGACCCAGGGACCCGGGCCGGGGACATCACGTGACCCGGTCACCTGGGGCCGGGGTCCCCACGTGACCCGGGGTCCTGGTGCCGGGGTCCCCACGTGACCCGGGGACCCAGGCCGGGGTCCCCACGTGACCCGCTGACCTGTGGCCGGGGTCCCCACGTGACCCGGGGTCCTGGTGCCGGGGTCCCCACGTGACCCGCTGACCTGGGGCCGGGGTCCCCACGTGACCCGGGGTCCTGGTGCCGGGGTCCCCACGTGACCCGCTGACCTGTGGCCGGGGTCCCCACGTGACCCGGGGTCCTGGTGCCGGGGTCCCCACGTGACCCGCTGACCTGGGGCCGGGGTCCCCACGTGACCCTGGGTCCTGGTGCCGGGGTGGTCACCGGAACCTGGGAACCAGACCGGGTGCGCGACATGACCCGGTGACCCGGGGCCGGGTTAACGACCTGTCCAGGGGACCCGGGCCGGGGACCCGACAGGACCCGGTGATCCTTCGCTGGTGTCCCGATGCAACCCGGGGACCCGGGCCGGGGACCCCACGTGACCCGGGGACCTGGGGCAGGGGATGTCACCCGACACTGGTACCCGGGGCAGCGACCCGATACGACCCGGGGACCTGGGTCCGGGGTCCCGACCTGACCCGGTGACCTGGGCCGGGGATGTCACCCGACACTGGTACCCGGGACAGCGACCCGACATGACCCGGTGACCCGGGGCCGGGGTAACGACCTGTCCAGGGGACCTGGGCCGGGGACCCGACAGGACCCGGTGACCTGGTTCCGGGGTGCCGACCTGACCCGGTGACCTGGGGCTGTGGTGTCGACCGGACTCGGGGACCTGGTCCGGTGTCCCGTCATGACCCGGGGACCTGGGGTCGGGGTGGTCACCAGACCGTTGTACCCAGGCCGTTGAGCCGACATGACCCTGTGACCCGGGGCCTGGGTAAAAATCCAACCCGGGGACCCGGGCATGGGACATGACATGACCCGACCTGGGTCCGGGGTCCCGACCTGACCCGGTGACCTGGGCCGGGGACCCCACGTGACCCGGGGACCTGGGGCCGGGGATGTCACCCGACACTGGTACCCGGGGCAGCGACCCGATACGACCCGGGGACCTGGGTCCGGGGTCCCGACCTGACCCGGTGACCTGGGGCCAGGGTAACCACTTGACCCGGGGACCCGGGCCGGGGACCCGGTATGACTCCGTCTCCCGGGGCCGGGGTGGTCACCTGACACTGGTACCCGGGACAGCGACCCGACATGACCCGGTGACCCGGGGCCGGGGTAACGACCTGTCCAGGGGACCTGGGCCGGGGACCCGACAGGACCCGGTGACCTGGTTCCGGGGTGCCGACCTGACCCGGTGACCTGGGGCTGTGGTGTCGACCGGACTCGGGGACCTGGTCCGGTGTCCCGTCATGACCCGGGGACCTGGGGTCGGGGTGGTCACCAGACCGTTGTACCCAGGCCGTTGACCCGAAATGACCCTGTGACCCGGGGCCTGGGTAAAAATCCAACCCGGGGACCCGGGCATGGGACATGACATGACCCGACCTGTGTCCGGGGTCCCGACCTGACCCGCTGACCTGGGGCCGGTGTCCCCACATGACCCGGGGTCCTGGTGCCGGGGTCCCCACGTGACCCGGGGACCCGAGCCGGGGTCCCCACGTGACCCGGTGACCTGAGGCCGGGGTCCCCACGTGACCCGGTGACCTGGGGCCGGGGTCCCCACGTGACCCGGGGTCCTGTTGCCGGGGTCCCCACGTGACCCGGGGACCCGGGCCGGGGACCCCACGTGACCCGGTGACCTGGGGCCGGGGTCCCCACGTGACCCGGGGACCCGGGCCGGGGACATCACGTGACCCGGTCACCTGGGGCCGGGGTCCCCACTTGACCCGGTCACCTGGGGCCGGGGTCCCCACGTGACCCGGGGTCCTGGTGCCGGGGTCCCCACGTGACCCGGTGACCTGAGGCCGGGGTCCCCATGTGACCCGGGGACCTGGGGCCGGGGTCCCCACGTGACCCGGGGTCCTGGTGCCTGGGTTCCCACGTGACCCGGGGACCCGGGCCGGGGTCCCCACGTGACCCGGGGTCCTGGTGCCGGTGTCCCCTCGTGACCCGGGGACCCGGGCCGGGGACCCCACGTGACCCGGTGACCTGGGGCCGGGGTCCCCACGTGACCCGGGGACCCGGGCCGGGGACATCACGTGACCCGGTCACCTGGGGCCGGGGTCCCCACGTGACCCGGGGTCCTGGTGCCGGTGTCCCCACGTGACCCGGGGACCCGGGCCGGGGACCCCATGTGACCCGGTGACCTGGGGCCGGGGTCCCCACGTGACCCGGGGACCCGGGCCGGGGTCCCCACGTGACCCAGGGTCCTGGTGCCGGTGTCCCCACGTGACCCGGTGACCTGGGTCCGGGGTCCCCACGTGACCCGGTGACCTGGGGCCGGGGTCCCCACGTGACCTGGGGACCCGGGCCGGGGTCCCCACGTGACCCAGGGTCCTGGTGCCGGTGTCCCCACGTGACCCGGTGACCTGGGGCCGGGGTCCCCACGTGACCCGGTGACCTGGGGCCGGGGTCCCCACGTGACCCGGGGACCCGGGCCGGGGACATCACGTGACCCGGTCACCTGGGGCCGGGGTCCCCACGTGACCCGGTGACCTGGGGCCGGGGTCCCCACGTGACCCGGGGTCCTGGTGCCGGTGTCCCCACGTGACCCGGTCACCTGGGGCCCGGGTCCCCACGTGACCCGGTCACCTGGGGCCGGGGTCCCCACGTGACCTGGGGACCCGGGCCGGGGACCCCACGTGACCCGGGGACCTGGGGCCGGGGATGTCACCCGACACTGGTACCCGGGGCAGCGACCCGATACGACCCGGGGACCTGGGTCCGGGGTCCCGACCTGACCCGGTGACCTGGGGCCAGGGTAACCACCTGACCCGGGGACCCGGGCCGGGGACCCGGTATGACTCCGTCTCCCGGGGCCGGGGTGGTCACCTGACACTGCTACCCGGGACAGCGACCCGACATGACCCGGTGACCCGGGGCCGGGGTAACGACTTCTCCAGGGGACCTGGGCCGGGGACCCGACAGGACCCGGTGACCTGGTTCCGGGGTGCCGACCTGACCCGGTGACCTGGCGCTGTGGTGTCGACCGGACTCGGGGACCTGGTCCGGTGTCCCGTCATGACCCGGGGACCTGGGGTCGGGGTGGTCACCAGACCGTTGTACCCAGGCAGTTGAGCCGACATGACCCTGTGACCCGGAGCCTGGGTAAAAATCCAACCCGGGGACCCGGGCATGGGACGTGACATGACCCGACCTGGGTCCGGGGTCCCGACCTGACCCGGTGACCTGGGCCGGGGACCCCACGTGACCCGGGGACCTGGGGCCGGGGATGTCACCCGACACTGGTACCCGGGGCAGCGACCCGATACGACCCGGGGACCTGGGTCCGGGGTCCCGACCTGACCCGGTGACCTGGGGCCAGGGTAACCACTTGACCCGGGGACCCGAGCCGGGGTCCCCACGTGACCCGGTGACCTGAGGCCGGGGTCCCCACGTGACCCGGTGACCTGGGGCCGGGGTCCCCACGTGACCCGGGGTCCTGGTGCCGGGGTCCCCACGTGACCCGGGGACCCGGGCCGGGGACCCCACGTGACCCGGTGACCTGGGGCCGGGGTCCCCACGTGACCCGGGGACCCGGGCCGGGGACATCACGTGACCGGTCACCTGGGGCCGGGGTCCCCACGTGACCCGGGGTCCTGGTGCCGGGGACCCCACGTGACCCGCGGACCCGGGCCGGGGTCCCCACGTGACCCGGGGTCCTGGTGCCGGTGTCCCCACGTGACCCGGTCACCTGGGGCCGGGGTCCCCACGTGACCCGGGGTCCTGGTGCCGGGGTCCCCACGTGACCCGCTGACTTGGGGCCGGGGTCCCCACCTGACCCGGGGTCCTGGTGCCGGGGTCCCTACGTGACCCGCTGACCTGTGACCGGGGTCCCCACGTGACCCGGGGTCCTGGGGCCGGGGTCCCCACGTGACCCGCTGACCTGGGGCCGGGGTCCCCACGTGACCCGGGGTCCTGGTGCCGGGGTGGTCACCGGAACCTGGGAACCAGGCCGGGTGCGCGACATGACCCCGTGACCCGGGGCCGGGTTAACGACCTGACCAGGGGACCCGGGCCGGGGACCCCACGTGACCCGGGGACCTGGGGCAGGGGATGTCACCCGACACTGGTACCCGGGTCAGCGAGCCGATACGACCCGGGGAACTGGGTCCGGGGTCCCGATCTGACCCGGTGACCTGGGGCCAGGGTAACCACCTGACCCGGGGACCCGGGCCGGGGACTCGGTATGACTCCGTCTCCCAGGGCCGGCGTGGTCACCTGACACTGCTACCCGGGACAGCGACCCGACATGACCCGGTGACCCGGGGCCGGGGTAAAAATCCAACCCGGGGACCCGGGCATGGGACGTGACATGACCCGACCTGGGTCCGGGGTCCCGACCTGACCCGGTGACCTTGGGCCAGGGTAACCACCTGACCCGGGGACTCGGGCCGGGGACCCGGTATGACTTCGTCTCCCGGGGCCGGGGTGGTCACCTGACACTGGTACCCGGGACAGCGACCCGACATGACCCGGTGACCCGGGGCCGGGGTAACGACCTGTCCAGGGGACCTGGGCCGGGGACCCGACATGACCCGGTGACCTGGTTCCGGGGTGCCGACCTGACCCGGTGACCTGGGGCTGTGGTGTCGACCGGACTCGGGGACCTGGTCCGGTGTCCCGTCATGACCCGGGGACCTGGGGTCGGGGTGGTCACCAGACCGTTGTACCCAGGCCGTTGACCCGACATGACCCTGTGACCCGGGGCCTGGGTAAAAATCCGACCCGGGGCCTGGGTAAAAATCCAACCCGGGGACCCGGGGCCGGGTTAACGACCTGTCCAGGGGACCCGGGCCGGGGACCCGACAGGACCCGGTGATCCTTCGCTGGTGTCCCGATGCAACCCGGGGACCCGGGCCGGGGACCCCACGTGACCCGGGGACCTGGGGCAGGGGATGTCACCCGACACTGGTACCCGGGGCAGCGACCCGATACGACCCGGGGACCTGGGTCCGGGGTCCCGACCTGACCCGGTGACCTGGGGCCAGGGTAACCACCTGACCCGGGGACCCGGGCCGGGGACCCGGTATGACTCCGTTTCCCGGGGCCGGGGTGGTCACCTGACACTGCTACCCGGGACAGCGACCCGACATGACCCGGTGACCCGGGGCCGGGGTAACGACCTGTCCAGGGGACCTGGGCCGGGGACCCGACAGGACCCGGTGACCTGGTTCCGGGGTGCCGACCTGACCCGGTGACCTGGGGCTGTGGTGTCGACCGGACTCGGGGACCTGGTCCGGTGTCCCGTCATGACCCGGGGACCTGGGGTCGGGGTGGTCACCAGACCGTTGTACCCAGGCCGTTGAGCCGACATGACCCTGTGACCCGGGGCCTGGGTAAAAATCCAACCCGGGGACCCGGGCATGGGACATGACATGACCCGACCTGGGTCCGGGGTCCCGACCTGACCCGCTGACCTGGGGCCGGTGTCCCTACGTGACCCGGGGTCCTGGTGCCGGGGTCCCCACGTGACCCGGGGACCCGAGCCGGGGTCCCCACGTGACCCGGTGACCTGAGGCCGGGGTCCCCACGTGACCCGGTGACCTGGGGCCGGGGTCCCCACGTGACCCGGAGACCTGGGGCCGGTGTCCACACGTGACCCGGGGTCCTGGTGCCGGGGTCCCCACGTGACCCGGGGACCCGAGCCGGGGTCCCCACGTGACCCGGTGACCTGAGGCCGGGGTCCCCACGTGACCCGGGGACCTGGGTCCGGGGTCCCGACCTGACCCGCTGACCTGGGGCCGGTGTCCACACGTGACCCGGGGTCCTGGTGCCGGGGTCCCCACGTGACCCGCTGACCTGGGGCCGGTGTCCCCACGTGACCCGGGGTCCTGGTGCTTGGGTCCCCACTTGACCCGGGGACCCGAGCCGGGGTCCCCACGTGACCCGGTGACCTGAGGCCGTCGTCCCCACGTGACCCGGGGACCTGGGTCCGGGGTCCCGACCTGACCCGCTGACCTGGGGCCGGTGTCCACACGTGACCCGGGGTCCTGGTGCCGGGGTCCCCACGTGACCCGGGGACCCGAGCCGGGGTCCCCACGTGACCCGGTGACCTGAGGCCGGGGTCCCCACGTGACCCGGAGACCTGTTGCCGGGGTCCCCACGTGACCCGGGGTCCTGGTGCCGGGGTCCCCACGTGACCCGGGGACCCGGGCCGGGGACCCCACGTGACCCGGTGACCTGGGGCCGGGGTCCCCACGTGACCCGGAGACCTGGGGCCGGTGTCCACACGTGACCCGGAGACCTGTTGCCGGGGTCCCCACGTGACCCGGGGACCCGAGCCGAGGTCCCCACGTGACCCGGTGACCTGAGGCCGGGGTCCCCACGTGACCCGGGGACCTGGGTCCGGGGTCGCCACGTGACCCGCTGACCTGGGGCCGGGGTCCCCACGTGACCCGGGGTCCTGGTGCCGGGGTCCCCACGTGACCCGCTGACCTGGGGCCGGTGTCCCCACGTGACCCGGGGTCCTGGTGCCGGGGTCCCCACGTGACCCGGGGACCCGAGCCGGGGTCCCCACGTGACCCGGAGACCTGTTGCCGGGGTCCCCACGTGACCCGGGGTCCTGGTGCCGGGGTCCCCACGTGACCCGGGGACTCGGGTCGGGGACCCCACGTGACCCGGTGACCTGGGGCCGGGGTCCCCACGTGACCCGGGGACCCGGGACGGGAACATCACGTGACCCGGTCACCTGGGGCCGGGGTCCCCACGTGACCCGGGGTCCTGGTGCCGGGGACCCCACGTGACCCGGGGACCCGGGCCGGGGTCCCCACGTGACCCGGGGTCCTGGTGCCGGTGTCCCCACGTGACCCGGTCACCTGGGGCCGGGGTCCCCACGTGACCCGGGGTCCTGGGGCCGGGGTCCCCACGTGACCCGGTGACCTGGGGCGAGGGTCCCCACGTGACCCAGGGTCCTGGTGCCGGGGTCCCCAAGTGACCCGGGGACCCGGGTCGGGGACCCCACGTGACCCGGTGACCTGGGGCCGGGGTCCCCACGTGACCCGGGGACCCGGGCCGGGGACATCACGTGACCCGGTCACCTGGGGCCGGGGTCCCCACGTGACCCGGTCACCTGGGGCCGGGGTCCCCACGTGACCCGGGGTCCTGGTGCCGGTGTCCCCACGTGACCCGGTGACCTGAGGCCGGGGTCCCCACGTGACCCGGTGACCTGGGGCCGGGGTCCCCACGTGACCCGGGGTCCTGGTGCCGGGGTTCCCACGTGACCCGGGGACCTGGGCCGGGGTCCCCACGTGACCCGGGGTCCTGGTGCCGGTGTCCCCACGTGACCCGGGGACCCGGGCCGGGGACCCCACGTGACCCGGTGACCTGGGGCCGGGGTCCCCACGTGACCCGGGGACCCGGGCCGGGGACATCACGTGACCCGGTCACCTGGGGCCGGGGTCCCCACGTGACCCGGGGTCCTGGTGCCGGGGTCCCCACGTGACCCGGGGACCCGGGCCGGGGTCCCCACATGACCCAGGGTCCTGGTGCCGGTGTCCCCATGTGACCCGGTGACCTGGGTCCGGGGTCCCCACATGACCCGGTGACCTGGGGCCGGGGTCCCCACGTGACCCGGGGACCCGGGCCGGGGTCCCCACGTGACCCAGGGTCCTGGTGCCGGTGTCCCCACGTGACCCGGTGACCTGGGGCCGGGGTCCCCACGTGACCCGGTGACCTGGGGCCGGGGTCCCCACGTGACCCGGGGACCCGGGCCGGGGACATCACGTGACCCGGTCACCTGGGGCCGGGGTCCCCACGTGACCCGGTCACCTGGGGCCGGGGTCCCCACGTGACCCGGGGCCCTGGTGCCGGTGTCCCTACGTGACCCGGTCACCTGGGGCCCGGGTCCCCACGTGACCCGGTCACCTGGGGCCGGGGTCCCCACGTGACCTGGGGACCCGGGCCGGGGACCCCACGTGACCCGGGGACCTGGGGCCGTGGATGTCACCCGACACTGGTACCCGGGGCAGCGACCCGATACGACCCGGGGACCTTGGTCCGGGGTCCCGACCTGACCCGGTGACCTGGGGCCAGGGTAACCACCTGACCCGGGGACCCTGGCCGGGGTCTCGGTATGACTCCGTCTCCCGGGGCCGGGGTGGTCACCTGACACTGCTACCCGGGACAGCGACCCGACATGACCCGGTGACCCGGGGCCGGGGTAACGACCTGTCCAGGGGACCTGGGCCGGGGACCCGACAGGACCCGGTGACCTGGTTCCGGGGTGCCGACCTGACCCGGTGACCTGGGGCTGTGGTGTCGACCGGACTCGGGGACCTGGTCCGGTGTCCCGTCATGACCCGGGGACCTGGGGTAGGGGTGGTCACCAGACCGTTGTACCCAGGCCGTTGAGCCGACATGACCCTGTGACCCGGTGCCTGGGTAAAAATCCAACCCGGGGACCCGGGCATGGGACGTGACATGACCCGACCTGGGTCCGGGGTCCCGACCTGACCCGGTGACCTTGGGCCAGGGTAACCACCTGACCCGGGGACTCGGGCTGGGGACCCGGTATGACTCCGTCTCCCTGGGCCGGGGTGGTCACCTGACACTGGTACCCGGGACAGCGACCCGACATGACCCGGTGACCCGGGGCCGGGGTAACGACCTGTCCAGGGGACCTGGGCCGGGGACCCGACAGGACCCGGTGACCTGGTTCCGGGGTGCCGACCTGACCCGGTGACCTGGGGCTGTGGTGTCGACCGGACTCGGGGACCTGGTCCGGTGTCCCGTCATGACCCTGGGACCTGGGGTCGGGGTGGTCACCAGACCGTTGTACCCAGGCCGTTGACCCGACATGACCCTGTGACCCGGGGCCTGGGTAAAAATGCGACCCGGGGCCTGGGTAAAAATCCAACCCGGGGACCCGGGGCCGGGTTAACGACCTGTCCAGGGGACCCGGGCCGGGGACCCGACAGGACCCGGTGATCCTTCGCTGGTGTCCCGATGCAACCCGGGGACCCGGGCCGGGGACCCCACGTGACCCGGGGACCTGGGGCAGGGGATGTCACCCGACACTGGTACCCGGGGCAGCGACCCGATACGACCCGGGGACCTGGGTCCGGGGTCCCGACCTGACCCGGTGACCTGGGGCCAGGGTAACCACCTGACCCGGGGACCCGGGCCGGGGACCCGGTATGACTCCGTCTCCCGGGGCCGGCGTGGTCACCTGACACTGGTACCCGGGACAGCGACCCGACATGAACCGGTGACCCGGGGCCGGGGTAACGACCTGTCCAGGGGACCTGGGCCGGGGACCCGACAGGACCCGGTGACCTGGTTCCGGGGTGCCGACCTGACCCGGTGACCTGGGGCTGTGGTGTCGACCGGACTCGGGGACCTGGTCCGGTGTCCCGTCATGACCCGGGGACCTGGGGTCGGGGTGGTCACCAGACCGTTGTACCCAGGCCGTTGAGCCGACATGACCCTGTGACCCGGGGCCTGGGTAAAAATCCAACCCGGGGACCCGGGCATGGGACGTGACATGACCCGACCTGGGTCCGGGGTCCCGACCTGACCCGCTGACCTGGGCCGGGGACCCCACGTGACCCGGGGTCCTGGTGCCGGGGTCCCCACGTGACCCGGGGACCCGGGCCGGGGTCCCCACGTGACCCGGTGACCTGAGGCCGGGGTCCCCACGTGACCCGGTGACCTGGGGCCAGGATCCCCACGTGACCCGGTGACCTGGGGCCGGGGTCCCCACGTGACCCGGGGACCCGGGCCGGGGACATCACGTGACCCGGTCACCTGGGGCCGGGGTCCCCACGTGACCCGGGGTCCTGGTGCCGGGGTCCCCACGTGACCCGGGGACCCAGGCCGGGGTACCCACGTGACCCAGGGTCCTGGTGCCGGTGTCCCCACGTGACCCGGTCACCTGGGGCCGGGGTCCCCACGTGACCCGGGGTCCTGGTGCCGGGGTCCCCACGTGACCCGGTGACCTGGGGCCGGGGTCCCCACGTGACCCGGGGTCCTGGTGCCGGGGTCCCCACGTGACCCGCTGACCTGTGGCCGGGGTCCCCACGTGACCCGGGGTCCTGGTGCCGGGGTCCCCACGTGACCCGCTGACCTGGGGCCGGGGTCCCCACGTGACCCGGGGTCCTGGTGCCGGGGTGGTCACCGGAACCTGGGAACCAGGCCGGGTGCGCGACATGACCCTGTGACCCAGGGCCGGGTTAACGACCTGTCCAGGGGACCCGGGCCGGGGACCCGACAGGACCCGGTGATCCTTCGCTGGTGTCCCGATGCAACCCGGGGACCCGGGCCGGGGACCCCACGTGACCCGGGGACCTGGGGCAGGGGATGTTACCCGACACTGGTACCCGGGGCAGCGACCCGATATGACCCGGGGACCTGGGTCCGGGGTCCCGACCTGACCCGGTGACCTGGGCCGGGGATGTCACCCGACACTGGTACCCGGGGCAGCGACCCGATACGACCCGGGGACCTGGGTCCGGGGTCCCGAACTGACCCGGTGACCTGGGGCCAGGGTAACCACTTGACCCGGGGACCCGGGCCGGGGACCCGGTATGACTCCGTCTCCCGGGGCCGGGGTGGTCACCTGACACTGCTACCCGGGACAGCGACCCGACATGACCCGGTGACCCGGGGCCGGGGTAACAACCTGTCCAGGGGACCTGGGCCGGGGACCCGACAGGACCCGGTGACCTGGTTCCGGGGTGCCGACCTGACCCGGTGACCTGGGGCTGTGGTGTCGACCGGACTCGGGGACCTGGTCCGGTGTCCCGTCATGACCCGGGGACCTGGGGTCGGGGTGGTCACCAGACCGTTGTACCCAGGCCGTTGAGCCGACATGACCCTGTGACCCGGGGCCTGGGTAAAAATCCAACCCGGGGACCCGGGCATGGGACATGACATGACCCGACCTGGGTCCGGGGTCCCGACCTGACCCGCTGACCTGGGGACGGTGTCCCCACGTGACCCGGGGTCCTGGTGCCGGGGTCCCCACGTGACCCGGGGACCCGGGCCGGGGTCCCCACGTGACCCGGTGACCTGAGGCCGGGGTCCCCACGTGACCCGGTGACCTGGGGCCAGGATCCCTACGTGACCCGGTGACCTGGGGCCGGGGTCCCCACGTGACCCGGGGACCCGGGCCGGGGACATCACGTGACCCGGTCACCTGGGGCCGGGGTCCCCACGTGACCCGGGGTCCTGGTGCCGGGGTCCCCACGTGACCCGGGGACCCAGGCCGGGGTACCCACGTGACCCAGGGTCCTGGTGCCGGTGTCCCCACGTGACCCGGTCACCTGGGGCCGGGGTCCCCACGTGACCCGGGGTCCTGGTGCCGGGGTCCCCACGTGACCCGCTGACCTGTGGCCGGGGTCCCCACGTGACCCGGGGTCCTGGTGCCGGGGTCCCCACGTGACCCGCTGACCTGGGGCCGGGGTCCCCACGTGACCCGGGGTCCTGGTGCCGGGGTGGTCACCGGAACCTGGGAACCAGGCCGGGTGCGCGACATGACCCTGTGACCCAGGGCCGGGTTAACGACCTGTCCAGGGGACCCGGGCCGGGGACCCGACAGGACCCGGTGATCCTTCGCTGGTGTCCCGATGCAACCCGGGGACCCGGGCCGGGGACCCCACGTGACCCGGGGACCTGGGGCAGGGGATGTCACCCGACACTGGTACCCGGGGCAGCGACCCGATATGACCCGGGGACCTGGGTCCGGGGTCCCGACCTGACCCGGTGACCTGGGCCGGGGATGTCACCCGACACTGGTACCCGGGGCAGCGACCCGATACGACCCGGGGACCTGGGTCCGGGGTCCCCACGTGACCCGGTCACCTGGGGCCGGGGTCCCCACGTGACCCGGGGTCCTGGTGCCGGTGTCCCCACGTGACCCGGTCACCTGGGGCCCGGGTCCCCACGTGACCCGGTCACCTGGGGCCGGGGTCCCCACGTGACCTGGGGACCCGGGCCAGGGACCCCACGTGACCCGGGGACCTGGGGCCGGGGATGTCACCCGACACTGGTACCCGGGGCAGCGACCCGATACGACCCGGGGACCTGGGTCCGGGGTCCCGACCTGACCCGGTGACCTTGGGCCAGGGTAACCACCTGACCCGGGGACTCGGGCCGGGGACCCGGTATGACTTCGTCTCCCGGGGCCGGGGTGGTCACCTGACACTGGTACCCGGGACAGCGACCCGACATGACCCGGTGACCCGGGGCCGGGGTAACGACCTGTCCAGGGGACCTGGGCCGGGGACCCGACATGACCCGGTGACCTGGTTCCGGGGTGCCGACCTGACCCGGTGACCTGGGGCTGTGGTGTCGACCGGACTCGGGGACCTGGTCCGGTGTCCCGTCATGACCCGGGGACCTGGGGTCGGGGTGGTCACCAGACCGTTGTACCCAGGCCGTTGACCCGACATGACCCTGTGACCCGGGGCCTGGGTAAAAATCCGACCCGGGGCCTGGGTAAAAATCCAACCCGGGGACCCGGGGCCGGGTTAACGACCTGTCCAGGGGACCCGGGCCGGGGACCCGACAGGACCCGGTGATCCTTCGCTGGTGTCCCGATGCAACCCGGGGACCCGGGCCGGGGACCCCACGTGACCCGGGGACCTGGGGCAGGGGATGTCACCCGACACTGGTACCCGGGGCAGCGACCCGATACGACCCGGGGACCTGGGTCCGGGGTCCCGACCTGACCCGGTGACCTGGGGCCAGGGTAACCACCTGACCCGGGGACCCGGGCCGGGGACCCGGTATGACTCCGTTTCCCGGGGCCGGGGTGGTCACCTGACACTGCTACCCGGGACAGCGACCCGACATGACCCGGTGACCCGGGGCCGGGGTAACGACCTGTCCAGGGGACCTGGGCCGGGGACCCGACAGGACCCGGTGACCTGGTTCCGGGGTGCCGACCTGACCCGGTGACCTGGGGCTGTGGTGTCGACCGGACTCGGGGACCTGGTCCGGTGTCCCGTCATGACCCGGGGACCTGGGGTCGGGGTGGTCACCAGACCGTTGTACCCAGGCCGTTGAGCCGACATGACCCTGTGACCCGGGGCCTGGGTAAAAATCCAACCCGGGGACCCGGGCATGGGACATGACATGACCCGACCTGGGTCCGGGGTCCCGACCTGACCCGCTGACCTGGGGCCGGTGTCCCTACGTGACCCGGGGTCCTGGTGCCGGGGTCCCCACGTGACCCGGGGACCCGAGCCGGGGTCCCCACGTGACCCGGTGACCTGAGGCCGGGGTCCCCACGTGACCCGGTGACCTGGGGCCGGGGTCCCCACGTGACCCGGAGACCTGGGGCCGGTGTCCACACGTGACCCGGGGTCCTGGTGCCGGGGTCCCCACGTGACCCGGGGACCCGAGCCGGGGTCCCCACGTGACCCGGTGACCTGAGGCCGGGGTCCCCACGTGACCCGGGGACCTGGGTCCGGGGTCCCGACCTGACCCGCTGACCTGGGGCCGGTGTCCACACGTGACCCGGGGTCCTGGTGCCGGGGTCCCCACGTGACCCGCTGACCTGGGGCCGGTGTCCCCACGTGACCCGGGGTCCTGGTGCTTGGGTCCCCACTTGACCCGGGGACCCGAGCCGGGGTCCCCACGTGACCCGGTGACCTGAGGCCGTCGTCCCCACGTGACCCGGGGACCTGGGTCCGGGGTCCCGACCTGACCCGCTGACCTGGGGCCGGTGTCCACACGTGACCCGGGGTCCTGGTGCCGGGGTCCCCACGTGACCCGGGGACCCGAGCCGGGGTCCCCACGTGACCCGGTGACCTGAGGCCGGGGTCCCCACGTGACCCGGAGACCTGTTGCCGGGGTCCCCACGTGACCCGGGGTCCTGGTGCCGGGGTCCCCACGTGACCCGGGGACCCGGGCCGGGGACCCCACGTGACCCGGTGACCTGGGGCCGGGGTCCCCACGTGACCCGGAGACCTGGGGCCGGTGTCCACACGTGACCCGGAGACCTGTTGCCGGGGTCCCCACGTGACCCGGGGACCCGAGCCGAGGTCCCCACGTGACCCGGTGACCTGAGGCCGGGGTCCCCACGTGACCCGGGGACCTGGGTCCGGGGTCGCCACGTGACCCGCTGACCTGGGGCCGGGGTCCCCACGTGACCCGGGGTCCTGGTGCCGGGGTCCCCACGTGACCCGCTGACCTGGGGCCGGTGTCCCCACGTGACCCGGGGTCCTGGTGCCGGGGTCCCCACGTGACCCGGGGACCCGAGCCGGGGTCCCCACGTGACCCGGAGACCTGTTGCCGGGGTCCCCACGTGACCCGGGGTCCTGGTGCCGGGGTCCCCACGTGACCCGGGGACTCGGGTCGGGGACCCCACGTGACCCGGTGACCTGGGGCCGGGGTCCCCACGTGACCCGGGGACCCGGGACGGGAACATCACGTGACCCGGTCACCTGGGGCCGGGGTCCCCACGTGACCCGGGGTCCTGGTGCCGGGGACCCCACGTGACCCGGGGACCCGGGCCGGGGTCCCCACGTGACCCGGGGTCCTGGTGCCGGTGTCCCCACGTGACCCGGTCACCTGGGGCCGGGGTCCCCACGTGACCCGGGGTCCTGGGGCCGGGGTCCCCACGTGACCCGGTGACCTGGGGCGAGGGTCCCCACGTGACCCGGGGTCCTGGTGCCGGGGTCCCCAAGTGACCCGGGGACCCGGGTCGGGGACCCCACGTGACCCGGTGACCTGGGGCCGGGGTCCCCACGTGACCCGGGGACCCGGGCCGGGGACATCACGTGACCCGGTCACCTGGGGCCGGGGTCCCCACGTGACCCGGTCACCTGGGGCCGGGGTCCCCACGTGACCCGGGGTCCTGGTGCCGGTGTCCCCACGTGACCCGGTGACCTGAGGCCGGGGTCCCCACGTGACCCGGTGACCTGGGGCCGGGGTCCCCACGTGACCCGGGGTCCTGGTGCCGGGGTTCCCACGTGACCCGGGGACCTGGGCCGGGGTCCCCACGTGACCCGGGGTCCTGGTGCCGGTGTCCCCACGTGACCCGGGGACCCGGGCCGGGGACCCCACGTGACCCGGTGACCTGGGGCCGGGGTCCCCACGTGACCCGGGGACCCGGGCCGGGGACATCACGTGACCCGGTCACCTGGGGCCGGGGTCCCCACGTGACCCGGGGTCCTGGTGCCGGGGTCCCCACGTGACCCGGGGACCCGGGCCGGGGTCCCCACATGACCCAGGGTCCTGGTGCCGGTGTCCCCATGTGACCCGGTGACCTGGGTCCGGGGTCCCCACATGACCCGGTGACCTGGGGCCGGGGTCCCCACGTGACCCGGGGACCCGGGCCGGGGTCCCCACGTGACCCAGGGTCCTGGTGCCGGTGTCCCCACGTGACCCGGTGACCTGGGGCCGGGGTCCCCACGTGACCCGGTGACCTGGGGCCGGGGTCCCCACGTGACCCGGGGACCCGGGCCGGGGACATCACGTGACCCGGTCACCTGGGGCCGGGGTCCCCACGTGACCCGGTCACCTGGGGCCGGGGTCCCCACGTGACCCGGGGCCCTGGTGCCGGTGTCCCTACGTGACCCGGTCACCTGGGGCCCGGGTCCCCACGTGACCCGGTCACCTGGGGCCGGGGTCCCCACGTGACCTGGGGACCCGGGCCGGGGACCCCACGTGACCCGGGGACCTGGGGCCGGGGATGTCACCCGACACTGGTACCCGGGGCAGCGACCCGATACGACCCGGGGACCTTGGTCCGGGGTCCCGACCTGACCCGGTGACCTGGGGCCAGGGTAACCACCTGACCCGGGGACCCTGGCCGGGGTCTCGGTATGACTCCGTCTCCCGGGGCCGGGGTGGTCACCTGACACTGCTACCCGGGACAGCGACCCGACATGACCCGGTGACCCGGGGCCGGGGTAACGACCTGTCCAGGGGACCTGGGCCGGGGACCCGACAGGACCCGGTGACCTGGTTCCGGGGTGCCGACCTGACCCGGTGACCTGGGGCTGTGGTGTCGACCGGACTCGGGGACCTGGTCCGGTGTCCCGTCATGACCCGGGGACCTGGGGTAGGGGTGGTCACCAGACCGTTGTACCCAGGCCGTTGAGCCGACATGACCCTGTGACCCGGTGCCTGGGTAAAAATCCAACCCGGGGACCCGGGCATGGGACGTGACATGACCCGACCTGGGTCCGGGGTCCCGACCTGACCCGGTGACCTTGGGCCAGGGTAACCACCTGACCCGGGGACTCGGGCTGGGGACCCGGTATGACTCCCTCTCCCTGGGCCGGGGTGGTCACCTGACACTGGTACCCGGGACAGCGACCCGACATGACCCGGTGACCCGGGGCCGGGGTAACGACCTGTCCAGGGGACCTGGGCCGGGGACCCGACAGGACCCGGTGACCTGGTTCCGGGGTGCCGACCTGACCCGGTGACCTGGGGCTGTGGTGTCGACCGGACTCGGGGACCTGGTCCGGTGTCCCGTCATGACCCTGGGACCTGGGGTCGGGGTGGTCACCAGACCGTTGTACCCAGGCCGTTGACCCGACATGACCCTGTGACCCGGGGCCTGGGTAAAAATCCGACCCGGGGCCTGGGTAAAAATCCAACCCGGGGACCCGGGGCCGGGTTAACGACCTGTCCAGGGGACCCGGGCCGGGGACCCGACAGGACCCGGTGATCCTTCGCTGGTGTCCCGATGCAACCCGGGGACCCGGGCCGGGGACCCCACGTGACCCGGGGACCTGGGGCAGGGGATGTCACCCGACACTGGTACCCGGGGCAGCGACCCGATACGACCCGGGGACCTGGGTCCGGGGTCCCGACCTGACCCGGTGACCTGGGGCCAGGGTAACCACCTGACCCGGGGACCCGGGCCGGGGACCCGGTATGACTCCGTCTCCCGGGGCCGGCGTGGTCACCTGACACTGGTACCCGGGACAGCGACCCGACATGAACCGGTGACCCGGGGCCGGGGTAACGACCTGTCCAGGGGACCTGGGCCGGGGACCCGACAGGACCCGGTGACCTGGTTCCGGGGTGCCGACCTGACCCGGTGACCTGGGGCTGTGGTGTCGACCGGACTCGGGGACCTGGTCCGGTGTCCCGTCATGACCCGGGGACCTGGGGTCGGGGTGGTCACCAGACCGTTGTACCCAGGCCGTTGAGCCGACATGACCCTGTGACCCGGGGCCTGGGTAAAAATCCAACCCGGGGACCCGGGCATGGGACGTGACATGACCCGACCTGGGTCCGGGGTCCCGACCTGACCCGCTGACCTGGGCCGGGGACCCCACGTGACCCGGGGTCCTGGTGCCGGGGTCCCCACGTGACCCGGGGACCCGGGCCGGGGTCCCCACGTGACCCGGTGACCTGAGGCCGGGGTCCCCACGTGACCCGGTGACCTGGGGCCAGGATCCCCACGTGACCCGGTGACCTGGGGCCGGGGTCCCCACGTGACCCGGGGACCCGGGCCGGGGACATCACGTGACCCGGTCACCTGGGGCCGGGGTCCCCACGTGACCCGGGGTCCTGGTGCCGGGGTCCCCACGTGACCCGGGGACCCAGGCCGGGGTACCCACGTGACCCAGGGTCCTGGTGCCGGTGTCCCCACGTGACCCGGTCACCTGGGGCCGGGGTCCCCACGTGACCCGGGGTCCTGGTGCCGGGGTCCCCACGTGACCCGGTGACCTGGGGCCGGGGTCCCCACGTGACCCGGGGTCCTGGTGCCGGGGTCCCCACGTGACCCGCTGACCTGTGGCCGGGGTCCCCACGTGACCCGGGGTCCTGGTGCCGGGGTCCCCACGTGACCCGCTGACCTGGGGCCGGGGTCCCCACGTGACCCGGGGTCCTGGTGCCGGGGTGGTCACCGGAACCTGGGAACCAGGCCGGGTGCGCGACATGACCCTGTGACCCAGGGCCGGGTTAACGACCTGTCCAGGGGACCCGGGCCGGGGACCCGACAGGACCCGGTGATCCTTCGCTGGTGTCCCGATGCAACCCGGGGACCCGGGCCGGGGACCCCACGTGACCCGGGGACCTGGGGCAGGGGATGTTACCCGACACTGGTACCCGGGGCAGCGACCCGATATGACCCGGGGACCTGGGTCCGGGGTCCCGACCTGACCCGGTGACCTGGGCCGGGGATGTCACCCGACACTGGTACCCGGGGCAGCGACCCGATACGACCCGGGGACCTGGGTCCGGGGTCCCGAACTGACCCGGTGACCTGGGGCCAGGGTAACCACTTGACCCGGGGACCCGGGCCGGGGACCCGGTATGACTCCGTCTCCCGGGGCCGGGGTGGTCACCTGACACTGCTACCCGGGACAGCGACCCGACATGACCCGGTGACCCGGGGCCGGGGTAACAACCTGTCCAGGGGACCTGGGCCGGGGACCCGACAGGACCCGGTGACCTGGTTCCGGGGTGCCGACCTGACCCGGTGACCTGGGGCTGTGGTGTCGACCGGACTCGGGGACCTGGTCCGGTGTCCCGTCATGACCCGGGGACCTGGGGTCGGGGTGGTCACCAGACCGTTGTACCCAGGCCGTTGAGCCGACATGACCCTGTGACCCGGGGCCTGGGTAAAAATCCAACCCGGGGACCCGGGCATGGGACATGACATGACCCGACCTGGGTCCGGGGTCCCGACCTGACCCGCTGACCTGGGGACGGTGTCCCCACGTGACCCGGGGTCCTGGTGCCGGGGTCCCCACGTGACCCGGGGACCCGGGCCGGGGTCCCCACGTGACCCGGTGACCTGAGGCCGGGGTCCCCACGTGACCCGGTGACCTGGGGCCAGGATCCCTACGTGACCCGGTGACCTGGGGCCGGGGTCCCCACGTGACCCGGGGACCCGGGCCGGGGACATCACGTGACCCGGTCACCTGGGGCCGGGGTCCCCACGTGACCCGGGGTCCTGGTGCCGGGGTCCCCACGTGACCCGGGGACCCAGGCCGGGGTACCCACGTGACCCAGGGTCCTGGTGCCGGTGTCCCCACGTGACCCGGTCACCTGGGGCCGGGGTCCCCACGTGACCCGGGGTCCTGGTGCCGGGGTCCCCACGTGACCCGCTGACCTGTGGCCGGGGTCCCCACGTGACCCGGGGTCCTGGTGCCGGGGTCCCCACGTGACCCGCTGACCTGGGGCCGGGGTCCCCACGTGACCCGGGGTCCTGGTGCCGGGGTGGTCACCGGAACCTGGGAACCAGGCCGGGTGCGCGACATGACCCTGTGACCCAGGGCCGGGTTAACGACCTGTCCAGGGGACCCGGGCCGGGGACCCGACAGGACCCGGTGATCCTTCGCTGGTGTCCCGATGCAACCCGGGGACCCGGGCCGGGGACCCCACGTGACCCGGGGACCTGGGGCAGGGGATGTCACCCGACACTGGTACCCGGGGCAGCGACCCGATATGACCCGGGGACCTGGGTCCGGGGTCCCGACCTGACCCGGTGACCTGGGCCGGGGATGTCACCCGACACTGGTACCCGGGGCAGCGACCCGATACGACCCGGGGACCTGGGTCCGGGGTCCCCACGTGACCCGGTCACCTGGGGCCGGGGTCCCCACGTGACCCGGTCACCTGGGGCCGGGGTCCCCACGTGACCCGGGGTCCTGGTGCCGGTGTCCCCACGTGACCCGGTCACCTGGGGCCCGGGTCCCCACGTGACCCGGTCACCTGGGGCCGGGGTCCCCACGTGACCTGGGGACCCGGGCCAGGGACCCCACGTGACCCGGGGACCTGGGGCCGGGGATGTCACCCGACACTGGTACCCGGGGCAGCGACCCGATACGACCCGGGGACCTGGGTCCGGGGTCCCGACCTGACCCGGTGACCTGGGGCCAGGGTAACCACCTGACCCGGGGACCCGGGCCGGGGACTCGGTATGACTCCGTCTCCCGGGGCCGGGGTGGTCACCTGACACTGCTACCCGGGACAGCGACCCGACATGACCCGGTGACCCGGGGCCGGGGTAACGACCTGTCCAGGGGACCTGGGCCGGGGACCCGACAGGACCCGGTGACCTGGTTCCGGGGTGCCGACCTGACCCGGTGACCTGGGGCTGTGGTGTCGACCGGACTCGGGGACCTGGTCCGGTGTCCCGTCATGACCTGGGGACCTGGGGTCGGGGTGGTCACCAGACCGTTGTACCCAGGCCGTTGACCCGACATGATCCTGTGACCCGGGGCCTGGGTAAAAATCCGACCCGGGGCCTGGGTAAAAATCCAACCCGGGGACCTGGGGCCGGGTTAACGACCTGTCCAGGGGACCCGGGCCGGGGACCCGACAGGACCCGGTGATCCTTCGCTGGTGTCCCGATGCAACCCGGGGACCCGGGCCGGGGACCCCACATGACCCGGGGACCTGGGGCAGGGGATGTCACCCGACACTGGTACCCGGGGCAGCGACCCGATACGACCCGGGGACCTGGGTCCGGGGTCCCGACCTGACCCGGTGACCTGGGGCCAGGGTAACCACCTGACCCGGGGACCCGGGCCGGGGACCCGGTATGACTCCGTCTCCCGGGGCCGGGGTGGTCACCTGACACTGGTACCCGGGACAGCGACCCGACATGACCCGGTGACCCGGGGCCGGGGTAACGACCTGTCCAGGGGACCTGGGCCGGGGACCCGACAGGACCCGGTGACCTGGTTCCGGGGTGCCGACCTGACCCGGTGACCTGGGGCTGTGGTGTCGACCGGACTCGGGGACCTGGTCCGGTGTCCCGTCATGACCCGGGGACCTGGGGTCGGGGTGGTCACCAGACCGTTGTACCCAGGCCGTTGACCCGACATGACCCTGTGACCCGGAGCCTGGGTAAAAATCCAACCCAGGGACCCAGGCATGGGACATGACATGACCCGACCTGGGTCCGGGGTCCTGACCTGACCCGGTGACCTGGGCCGGGGACTCCACGTGACCCGGGGACCTGGGGCCGGGGATGTCACCCGACACTGGTACCCGGGGCAGCGACCCGACATGACCCGGTGACCCGGGGCCGGGGTAACGACCTGTCCAGGGGACCTGGGCCGGGGACCCGACAGGACCCGGTGACCTGGTTCCGGGGTGCCGACCTGACCCGGTGACCTGGGGCTGTGGTGTCGACCGGACTCGGGGACCTGGTCCGGTGTCCCGTCATGACCCGGGGACCTGGGGTCGGGGTGGTCACCAGACCCTTGTACCCAGGCTGTTGACCCGACATGACCCTGTGACCCGGGCCTGGGTAAAAATCCAACCCGGGGACCCGGGCATGGGACATGACATGACCCGACCTGGGTCCAGGGTCCCGACCTGACCCGGTGACCTGGGGCCGGTGTCCCCACGTGACCCGGGGTCCTGGTGCCTGTGTCCCCACGTGACCCGCTGCCCTGGGGCCGGGGTCCCCACGTGACCCGGGGACCCGGGCCGGGGACCCTACGTGACCCGGTGACCTGGGGCCGGGGTACCCACGTGACCCGGGGTCCTGGTGCCGGGGTCCCCACGTGACCCGGTGACCTGGGGCCGGGGTCCCCACGTGACCCGTTGACCTGGTGCCGGGGTCCCCACGTGACCCGCTGACCTGTGGCCGGGGTCCCCACGTGACCCGGGGTCCTGGTGCCGGGGTCCCCACTTGACCCGCTGACCTGGGGCCGGGGTCCCCACGTGACCCGGGGTCCTGGTGCCGGGGTGGTCACCGGAACCTGGGAACCAGGCCGGGTGCGCGACATGACCCGGTGACCCGGAACCGGGTTAACGACCTGTCCAGGGGACCCGGGCCGGGGACCCGACAGGACCCGGTGATCCTTCGCTGGTGTCCCGATGCAACCCGGGGACCCGGGCCGGGGAACCCACGTGACCCGGGGACCTGGGGCCGGGGTCCCCACGTGACCCGGGGACCCGGGCCGGGCACATCACGTGACCCGGTCACCTGGGGCCGGGGTCCCCACGTGACCCGGTCACCTGGGGCCGAGGTCCCCACGTGACCCGGGGTCCTGGTGCCGGGGTCCCCACGTGACCCGGTGACCTGAGGCCGGGGTCCCCACGTGACCCGGTGACCTGGGGCCGGGATCCCCACGTGACCCGGGGTCCTGGTGCCGGGGTCCCCACGTGACCCGGGGACCCGGGCCGTGGTCCCCACGTGACCCGGGGTCCTGGTGCCGGTGTCCCCACGTGACCCGGTCACCTGGGGCCGGGGTCCCCACGTGACCCGGGGTCCTGGTGCCGGGGTCCCCACGTGACCCGCTGACTTGGGGCCGGCGTCCCCACGTGACCCTGGGTCCTGGTGCCGGGGTGGTCACCGGAACCTGGGAACCAGGCCGGGTGCGCGACATGACCCGGTGACCCGGGGCCGGGTTAACGACCTGTCCAGGGGACCCGGGCCGGGGACCCGACAGGACCCGGTGATCCTTCGCTGGTGTCCAGATGCAACCCGGGGACCCGGGCCGGGGACCCCACGTGACCCGGGGACCTGGGACAGGGGATGTCACCCGACACTGGTACCCGGGGCAGCGACCCGATACGACCCGGGGACCTGGGTCCGGGGTCCCGACCTGACCCGGTGACCTGGGGCCAGGGTAACCACCTGACCCGGGGACCCGGGCCGGGGACCCGGTATGACTCCGTCTCCCGGGGCCGGGGTGGTCACCTGACACTGCTACCCGGGACAGCGACCCGACATGAACCGGTGACCCGGGGCCGGGGTAACGACCTGTCCAGGGGACCTGGGCCGGGGACCCGACAGGACCCGGTGACCTGGTTCCGGGGTGCCGACCTGACCCGGTGACCTGGGGCTGTGGTGTCGACCGGACTCGGGGACCTGGTCCGGTGTCCCGTCATGACCCGGGGACCTGGGGTCGGGGTGGTCACCAGACCGTTGTACCCAGGCCGTTGACCCGACATGACCCTGTGACCCGGGGCCTGGGTAAAAATCCAACCCGGGGACCCGGGCATGGGACATGACATGACCCGACCTGGGTCCGGGGTCCCGACCTGACCCGCTGACCTGGGGCCGGTGTCCCCACGTGACCCGGGGACCCGGGCCGGGGTCCCCACGTGACCCGGTGACCTGAGGCCGGGGTCCCCACATGACCCGGTGACCTGGGGCGAGGGTCCCCACGTGACCCGGGGTCCTGGGGCCGGGGTCCCCACATGACCCGGGGACCCGGGCCGGGGACCCCACGTGACCCGGTGACCTGGGGCCGGGGTCCCCACGTGACCCGGGGACCCGGGACGGGGACATCACGTGACCGGTCACCTGGGGCCGGGGTCCCCACGTGACCCGGGGTCCTGGTGCCGGGGTCCCCACGTGACCCGGTTACCTGAGGCCGGGGTCCCCACGTGACCCGGTCACCTGGGGCCGGGGTCCCCACGTGACCCGGGGTCCTGGTGCCGGGGTACCCACGTGACCCGGGGACCCGGGCCGGGGTCCCCACGTGACCCGGGGTCCTGGTGCCGGGGTCCCGACGTGACCCGGGGACCCGGGCCGGGGACATCACGTGACCCGGTCACCTGGGGCCGGGGTCCCCACGTGACCCGGGGTCCTGGTGCCGGGGTCCCCACGTGACCCGGGGACCCGGGCCGGGGTCCCCACGTGACCCAGGGTCCTGGTGCCGGTGTCCCCACGTGACCCGGTGACCTGGGGCCGGGGTCCCCACGTGACCCGGGGTCCTGGTGCCGGGGTCCCCACGTGACCCGGGGACCCGGGCCGGGGACCCCACGTGACCCGGTGACCTGGGGCCGGGGTCCCCACGTGACCTGGGGACCCGGGCCGGGGACCCCACGTGACCCGGTGACCTGGGGCCAGGGTAACCACCTGACCCGGGGACCCGGGCCGGGGACCCGGTATGACTCCGTCTCCCGGGGCCGGCGTGGTCACCTGACACTGGTACCCGGGACAGCGACCCGACATGAACCGGTGACCCGGGGCCGGGGTAACGACCTGTCCAGGGGACCTGGGCCGGGGACCCGACAGGACCCGGTGACCTGGTTCCGGGGTGCCGACCTGACCCGGTGACCTGGGGCTGTGGTGTCGACCGGACTCGGGGACCTGGTCCGGTGTCCCGTCATGACCCGGGGACCTGGGGTCGGGGTGGTCACCAGACCGTTGTACCCAGGCCGTTGACCCGACATGACCCTGTGACCCGGGGCCTGGGTAAAAATCCGACCCGGGGCCTGGGTAAAAATCCAACCCGGGGACCCGTGCATGGGACGTGACATGACCCGACCTGGGTCTGGGGTCCCGACCTGACCCGGTGACCTGGGCCGGGGACCCCACGTGACCCGGGGACCTGGGGCCGGGGATGTCACCCGACACTTGTACCCGGGGCAGCGACCCGATACGACCCGGGGACCTGGGTCCGGGGTCCCGACCTGACCCGGTGACCTGGGGCCAGGGTAACCACTTGACCCGGGGACCCGGGCCGGGGACCCGGTATGACTCCGTCTCCCGGGGCCAGGGTGGTCACCTGACACTGCTACCCGGGACAGCGACCCGACATGACCCGGTGACCCGGGGCCGGGGTAACGACCTGTCCAGGGGACCTGGGCCGGGGACCCGACAGGACCCGGTGACCTGGTTCCGGGGTGCCGACCTGACCCGGTGACCTGGGGCTGTGGTGTCGACCGGACTCGGGGACCTGGTCCGGTGTCCCGTCATGACCCGGGGACCTGGGGTCGGGGTGGTCACCAGACCGTTGTACCCAGGCCGTTGAGCCGACATGACCCTGTGACCCGGGGCCTGGGTAAAAATCCAACCCGGGGACCCGGGCATGGGACATGACATGACCCGACCTGGGTCCGGGGTCCCGACCTGACCCGCTGACCTGGGGCCGGTGTCCCCACGTGACCCGGGGTCCTGGTGCCGGGGTCCCCACGTGACCCGGGGACCCGAGCCAGGGTCCCCACGTGACCCGGTGACCTGAGGCCGGGGTCCCCACGTGACCCGGTGACCTGGGGCCGGGGTCCCCACGTGACCCGGGGTCCTGGTGCCGGGGTCCCCACGTGACCCGGGGACCCGGGCCGGGGACATCACGTGACCCGGTCACCTGGGGCCGGGGTCCCCACGTGACCCGGGGTCCTGGTGCCGGGGACACCACGTGACCCGGGGACCCGGGCCGGGGTCCCCACGTGACCCGGGGTCCTGGTGCCGGTGTCCCCACGTGACCCGGTCACCTGGGGCCGGGGTCCCCACGTGACCCGGGGTCCTGGTGCCGGGGTCCCCACGTGACCCGCTGACTTGGGGCCGGGGTCCCCACTTGACCCGGGGTCCTGGTGCCGGGGTCCCCACGTGACCCGCTGACCTGTGGCCGGGGTCCCCACGTGACCCGGGGTCCTGGTGCCGGGGTCCCCACGTGACCCGCTGACCTGGGGCCGGGGTCCCCACGTGACCCGGGGTCCTGGTGCCGGGGTGGTCACCGGAACCTGGGAACCAGGCCGGGTGCGCGACATGACCCGGTGACCCGGGGCCGGGTTAACGACCTGTCCAGGGGACCCGGGCCGGGGACCCGACAGGACCCGGTGATCCTTCGCTGGTGTCCCGATGCAACCCGGGGACCCGGGCCGGGGACCCCACGTGACCCGGGGACCTGGGGCAGGGGATGTCACCCGACACTGGTACCCGGGGCAGCGACCCGACATGACCCGGTGACCCGGGGCCGGGGTAACGACCTGTCCAGGGGACCTGGGCCGGGGACCCGACAGGACCCGGTGACCTGGTTCCGGGGTGCCGACCTGACCCGGTGACCTGGGGCTGTGGTGTCGACCGGACTCGGGGACCTGGTCCGGTGTCCCGTCATGACCCGGGGACCTGGGGTCGGGGTCCCCACGTGACCCGGTCACCTGGGGCCGGGGTCCCCACTTGACCTGGGGACCCGGGCCGGGGACCCCACGTGACCCGGGGACCTGGGTTAGGGGATGTCACCCGACACTGGTACCCGGGGCAGCGACCCGATACGACCCGGGGACCTGGGTCCGGGGTCCCGACCTGACCCGGTGACCTGGGGCCAGGGTAACCACCTGACCCGGGGACCCGGGCCGGGGACCCTGTATGACTCCGTCTCCCGGGGCTGGGGTGGTCACCTGACACTGCTACCCGGGACAGCGACCCGACATGACCCGGTGACCCGGGGCCGGGGTAACGACCTGTCCAGGGGACCTGGGCCGGGGACCCGACAGGACCCGGTGACCTGGTTCCGGGGTGCCGACCTGACCCGGTGACCTGGGGCTGTGGTGTCGACCGGACTCGGGGACCTGGTCCGGTGTCCCGTCATGACCCGGGGACCTGGGGTCGGGGTGGTCACCAGACCGTTGTACCCATGCCGTTGAGCCGACATGACCCTGTGACCCGGGGCCTGGGTAAAAATCCAACCCGGGGACCCGGGCATGGGACATGACATGACCCGACCTGGGTCCGGGGTCCCGACCTGACCCGCTGACCTGGGGCCGGTGTCCCCACGTGACCCGGGGTCCTGGTGCCGGGGTCCCCACGTGACCCGGGGACCCGGGCCGGGGTCCCCACGTGACCCGGTGACCTGAGGCCGGGGTCCCCACGTGACCCGGTGACCTGGGGCCGGGGTCCCCACGTGACCCGGGGTCCTGTTGCCGGGGTCCCCACGTGACCCGGGGACCCGGGCCGGGGACATCACGTGACCCGGTCACCTGGGGCCGGGGTCCCCACGTGACCCGGTGTCCTGGTGCCGGGGACCCCACGTGACCCGGGGACCCGGGCCGGGGTCCCCACGTGACCCGGGGTCCTGGTGCCGGGGTCCCCACGTGACCCGCTGACTTGGGGCCGGGGTCCCCACTTGACCCGGGGTCCTGGTGCCGGGGTCCCCACGTGACCCGCTGACCTGTGGCCGGGGTCCCCACGTGACCCGGGGTCCTGGTGCCGGGGTCCCCACGTGACCCGCTGACCTGGGGCCGGGGTCCCCACGTGACCCGGGGTCCTGGTGCCGGGGTGGTCACCGGAACCTGGGAACCAGGCCGAGTGCGCGACATGACCCGGTGACCCGGGGCCGGGTTAACGACCTGTCCAGGGGACCCGGGCCGGGGACCCGACAGGACCCGGTGATCCTTCGCTGGTGTCCCGATGCAACCCGGGGACCCGGGCCGGGGACCCCACGTGACCCGGGGACCTGGGGCAGGGGATGTCACCCGACACTGGTACCCGGGGCAGCGACCCGATACGACCCGGGGACCTGGGTCCGGGGTCCCGACCTGACCCGGTGACCTGGGGCCAGGGTAACCACCTGACCCGGGGACCCGGGCCGGGGACCCGGTATGACTCCGTCTCCCGGGGCCGGGGTGGTCACCTGACACTGCTACCCGGGACAGCGACCCGACATGACCCGGTGACCCGGGGCCGGGGTAACGACCTGTCCAGGGGACCTGGGCCGGGGACCCGACAGGACCCGGTGACCTGGTTCCGGGGTGCCGACCTGACCCGGTGACCTTGGGCTGTGGTGTCGACCGGACTCGGGGACCTGGTCCGGTGTCCCGTCATGACCCGGGGACCTGGGGTCGGGGTGGTCACCAGACCGTTGTACCCAGGCCGTTGACCCGACATGACCCTGTGACCCGGGGCCTGGGTAAAAATCCAACCCGGGGACCCAGGCATGGGACATGACATGACCCGACCTGGGTCCGGGGTCCCGACCTGACCCGCTGACCTGGGGCCGGTGTCCCCACGTGACCCGGGGTCCTGGTGCCGGGGTCCCCACGTGACCCGGTGACCTGGGGCCGGGGTCCCCACGTGACCCGGGGTCCTGGTGCCGGGATCCCCACGTGACCCAGGGACCCGGGCCGGGGACCCCACGTGACCCGGTGACCTGGGGCCGGGGTCCCCATGTGACCCGGGGACCCGGGCCGGGGACATCACGTGACCCGGTCACCTGGGGCCGGGGTCCCCACGTGACCCGGGGTCCTGGTGCCGGGGTCCCCACGTGACCCGGGGACCCAGGCCGGGGTCCCCACGTGACCCGCTGACCTGTGGCCGGGGTCCCCACGTGACCCGGGGTCCTGGTGCCGGTGTCCCCACGTGACCCGCTGACCTGGGGCCGGGGTCCCCACGTGACCCGGGGTCCTGGTGCCGGGGTCCCCACGTGACCCGCTGACCTGTGGCCGGGGTCCCCACGTGACCCGGGGTCCTGGTGCCGGGGTCCCCACGTGACCCGCTGACCTGGGGCCGGGGTCCCCACGTGACCCGGGGTCCTGGTGCCGGGGTGGTCACCGGAACCTGGGAACCAGGCCGGGTGCGCGACATGACCCGGTGACCCGGGGCCGGGTTAACGACCTGTCCAGGGGACCCGGGCCGGGGACCCGACAGGACCCGGTGATCCTTCGCTGGTGTCCCGATGCAACCCGGGGACCCGGGCCGGGGAACCCACGTGACCCGGGGACCTGGGGCATGGGATGTCACCCGACACTGGTACCCGGGGCAGCGACCCGATACGACCCGGGGACCTGGGTCCGGGGTCCCGACCTGACCCGGTGACCTGGGCCGGGGATGTCACCCGACACTGGTACCCGGGGCAGTGACCCGATACGACCCGGGGACCTGGGTCCGGGGTCCCGACCTGACCCGGTGACCTGGGGCCAGGGTAACCACTTGACCCGGGGACCCGGGCCGGGGACCCGGTATGACTCCGTCTCCCGGGGCCGGGGTGGTCACCTGACACTGGTACCCGGGACAGCGACCCGACATGAACCGGTGACCCGGGGCCGGGCTAACGACCTGTCCAGGGGACCTGGGCCAGGGACCCGACAGGACCCGGTGACCTGGTTCCGGGGTGCCGACCTGACCCGGTGACCTGGGGCTGTGGTGTCGACCGGACTCGGGGACCTGGTCCGGTGTCCCGTCATGACCCGGGGACCTGGGGTCGGGGTCCCCACGTGACCCGGTCACCTGGGGCCCGGGTCCCCACGTGACCCGGTCACCTGGGGCCGGGGTCCCCACGTGACCTGGGGACCCGGGCCGGGGACACCACGTGACCCGGGGACCTGGGGTAGGGGATGTCACCCGACACTGGTACCCGGGGCAGCGACCCGATACGACCCGGGGACCTGGGTCCGGGGTCCCGACCTGACCCGGTGACCTGGGGCCAGGGTAACCACCTGACCCGGGGACTCGGGCCGGGGACCCGGTATGACTCCGTCTCCCGGGGCCGGGGTGGTCACCTGACACTGGTACCCGGGACAGCGACCCGACATGACCCGGTGACCCGGGGCCGGGGTAACGACCTGTCCAGGGGACCTGGGCCGGGGACCCGACAGGACCCGGTGACCTGGTTCCGGGGTGCCGACCTGACCCGGTGACCTGGGGCTGTGGTGTCGACCGGACTCGGGGACCTGGTCCGGTGTCCCGTCATGACCCGGGGACCTGGGGTCGGGGTGGTCACCAGACCGTTGTACCCAGGCCGTCGAACCGACATGACCCTGTGACCCGGGGCCTGGGTAAAAATCCGACCCGGGGCCTGGGTAAAAATCCAACCCGGGGACCCGGGGCCGGGTTAACGACCTGTCCAGGGGACCCGGGCCGGGGACCCGACAGGACCCGGTGATCCTTCGCTGGTGTCCCGATGCAACCCGGGGACCCGGGCCGGGGAACCCACGTGACCCGGGGACCTGGGGCAGGGGATGTCACCCGACACTGGTACCCGGGGCAGCGACCCGATACGACCCGGGGACCTGGGTCCGGGGTCCCGACCTGACCCGGTGACCTGGGGCCAGGGTAACCACCTGACCCGGGGACCCGGGCCGGGGACCCGGTATGACTCCGTTTCCCGGGGCCGGGGTGGTCACCTGACACTGCTACCCGGGACAGCGACCCGACATGACCCGGTGACCCGGGGCCGGGGTAACGACCTGTCCAGGGGACCTGGGCCGGGGACCCGACAGGACCCGGTGACCTGGTTCCGGGGTGCCGACCTGACCCGGTGACCTGGGGCTGTGGTGTCGACCGGACTCGGGGACCTGGTCCGGTGTCCCGTCATGACCCGGGGACCTGGGGTCGGGGTGGTCACCAGACCCTTGTACCCAGGCCGTTGACCCGACATGACCCTGTGACCCGGGGCCTGGGTAAAAATCCAACCCGGGGACCCAGGCATGGGACATGACATGACCCGACCTGGGTCCGGGGTCCCGACCTGACCCGCTGACCTGGGGCCGGTGTCCCCACGTGACCCGGGGTCCTGGTGCCGGGGTCCCCACGTGACCCGGTGACCTGAGGCCGGGGTCCCCACGTGACCCGGGGTCCTGGTGCCGGGGTCCCCACGTGACCCGGGGACCCGGGCCGGGGACCCCACGTGACCCGGTGACCTGGGGCCGGGGTCCCCATGTGACCCGGGGACCCGGGCCGGGGACATCACGTGACCCGGTCACCTGGGGCCGGGGTCCCCACGTGACCCGGGGTCCTGGTGCCGGGGTCCCCACGTGACCCGGGGACCCAGGCCGGGGTCCCCACGTGACCCGCTGACCTGTGGCCGGGGTCCCCACGTGACCCGGGGTCCTGGTGCCGGGGTCCCCACGTGACCCGCTGACCTGGGGCCGGGGTCCCCACGTGACCCGGGGTCCTGGTGCCGGGGTCCCCACGTGACCCGCTGACCTGTGTCCGGGGTCCCCACGTGACCCGGGGTCCTGGTGCCGGGGTCCCCACGTGACCCGCTGACCTGGGGCCGGGGTCCCCACGTGACCCGGGGTCCTGGTGCCGGGGTGGTCACCGGAACCTGGGAACCAGGCCGGGTGCGCGACATGACCCGGTGACCCGGGGCCGGGTTAACGACCTGTCCAGGGGACCCGGGCCGGGGACCCGACAGGACCCGGTGATCCTTCGCTGGTGTCCCGATGCAACCCGGGGACCCGGGCTGGGGAACCCACGTGACCCGGGGACCTGGGGCAGGGGATGTCACCCGACACTGGTACCCGGGGCAGCGACCCGATACGACCAGGGGACCTGGGTCCGGGGTCCCGACCTGACCCGGTGACCTGGGCCGGGGATGTCACCCGACACTGGTACCCGGGGCAGCGACCCGATACGACCCGGGGACCTGGGTCCGGGGTCCCGACCTGACCCGGTGACCTGGGGCCAGGGTAACCACTTGACCCGGGGACCCGGGCCGGGGACCCGGTATGACTCCGTCTCCTGGGGCCGGGGTGGTCACCTGACACTGGTACCCGGGACAGCGACCCGACATGAACCGGTGACCCGGGGCCGGGGTAACGACCTGTCCAGGGGACCTGGGCCGGGGACCCGACAGGACCCGGTGACCTGGTTCCGGGGTGCCGACCTGACCCAGTGACCTGGGGCTGTGGTGTCGACCGGACTCGGGGACCTGGTCCGGTGTCCCGTCATGACCCGGGGACCTGGGGTCGGGGTCCCCACGTGACCCGGTCACCTGGGGCCCGGGTCCCCACGTGACCCGGTCACCTGGGGCCGGGGTCCCCACGTGACCTGGGGACCCGGGCCGGGGACCCCACGTGACCCGGGGACCTGGGGTAGGGGATGTCACCCGACACTGGTACCCGGGGCAGCGACCCGATACGACCCGGGGACCTGGGTCCGGGGTCCCGACCTGACCCGGTGACCTGGGGCCAGGGTAACCACCTGACCCGGGGACCCGGGCTGGGGACCCGGTATGACTCCGTCTCCCGGGGCCGGGGTGGTCACCTGACACTGGTACCCGGGACAGCGACCCGACATGACCCGGTGACCCGGGGCCGGGGTAACGACCTGTCCAGGGGACCTGGGCCGGGGACCCGACATGACCCGGTGACCTGGTTCCGGGGTGCCGACCTGACCCGGTGACCTGGGGCTGTGGTGTCGACCGGACTCGGGGACCTGGTCCGGTGTCCCGTCATGACCCGGGGACCTGGGGTCGGGGTGGTCACCAGACCGTTGTACCCAGGCCGTTGACCCGACATGACCCTGTGACCCGGGGCCTGGGTAAAAATCCGACCCGGGGCCTGGGTAAAAATCCAACCCGGGGACCCGGGGCCGGGTTAACGACCTGTCCAGGGGACCCGGGCCGGGGACCCGACAGGACCCGGTGATCCTTCGCTGGTGTCCCGATGCAACCCGGGGACCCGGGCCGGGGACCCCACGTGACCCGGGGACCTGGGGCAGGGGATGTCACCCGACACTGGTACCCGGGGCAGCGACCCGATACGACCCGGGGACCTGGGTCCGGGGTCCCGACCTGACCCGGTGACCTGGGGCCAGGGTAACCACCTGACCCGGGGACCCGGGCCGGGGACCCGGTATGACTCCGTTTCCCGGGGCCGGGGTGGTCACCTGACACTGCTACCCGGGACAGCGACCCGACATGACCCGGTGACCCGGGGCCGGGGTAACGACCTGTCCAGGGGACCTGGGCCGGGGACCCGACAGGACCCGGTGACCTGGTTCCGGGGTGCCGACCTGACCCGGTGACCTGGGGCTGTGGTGTCGACCGGACTCGGGGACCTGGTCCGGTGTCCCGTCATGACCCGGGGACCTGGGGTCGGGGTGGTCACCAGACCCTTGTACCCAGGCCGTTGACCCGACATGACCCTGTGACCCGGGGCCTGGGTAAAAATCCAACCCGGGGACCCAGGCATGGGACATGACATGACCCGACCTGGGTCCGGGGTCCCGACCTGACCCGCTGACCTGGGGCCGGTGTCCCCACGTGACCCGGGGTCCTGGTGCCGGGGTCCCCACGTGACCCGGTGACCTGGGGCCGGGGTCCCCACGTGACCCGGGGTCCTGGTGCCGGGGTCCCCACGTGACCCGGGGACCCGGGCCGGGGACCCCACGTGACCCGGGGTCCTGGTGCTGGGGTCCCCACGTGACCCGGGGACCGGAGCCGGGGTCCCCACGTGACCCGGTGACCTGAGGCCGGGGTCCCCACGTGACCCGGGGTCCTGGTGCCGGGGTCCCCACGTGACCCGGGGTCCTGGTGCCGGGGTCCCCACGTGACCCGGGGACCCGGGCCGGGGACATCACGTGACCCGGTCACCTGGGGCCGGGGTCCCCACGTGACCCGGGGTCCTGGTGCCGGGGACCCCACGTGACCCGGGGACCCGGGCCGGGGTCCCCACGTGACCCGGGGTCCTGGTGCCGGTGTCCCCACGTGACCCGGTCACCTGGGGCCGGGGTCCCCACGTGACCCGGGGTCCTGGTGCCGGGGTCCCCACGTGACCCGCTGACTTGGGGCCGGGGTCCCCACTTGACCCGGGGTCCTGGTGCCGGGATCCCCACGTGACCCGCTGACCTGTGGCCGGGGTCCCCACGTGACCCGGGGTCCTGGTGCCGGGGTCCCCACGTGACCCGGTGACCTGGGGCCGGGGTCCCCACGTGACCCGGGGTCCTGGTGCCGGGGTGGTCACCGGAACCTGGGAACCAGGCCGGGTGCGCGACATGACCCGGTGACCCGGGGCCGGGTTAACGACCTGTCCAGGGGACCCGGGCCGGGGACCCGACAGGACCCGGTGATCCTTCGCTGGTGTCCCGATGCAACCCGGGGACCCGGCCCGGGGACCCCACGTGACCCGGGGACCTGGGGCAGGGGATGTCACCCGACACTGGTACCCGGGGCAGCGACCCGATACGACCCGGGGACCTGGGTCCGGGGTCCCGACCTGACCCGGTGACCTGGGGCCAGGGTAACCACTTGACCCGGGGACCCGGGCCGGGGACCCGGTATGACTCCGTCTCCCGGGGCCGGGGTGGTCACCTGACACTGCTACCCGGGACAGCGACCCGACATGACCCGGTGACCCGGGGCCGGGGTAACGACCTGTCCAGGGGACCTGGGCCGGGGACCCGACAGGACCCGGTGACCTGGTTCCGGGGTGCCGACCTGACCCGGTGACCTGGGGCTGTGGTGTCGACCGGACTCGGGGACCTGGTCCGGTGTCCCGTCATGACCCGGGGACCTGGGGTCGGGGTGGTCACCAGACCCTTGTACCCAGGCCGTTGACCCGACATGACCCTGTGACCCGGGGCCTGGGTAAAAATCCAACCCGGGGACCCGGGCATGGGACATGACATGACCCGACCTGGGTCCGGGGTCCCGACCTGACCCGCTGACCTGGGGCCGGTGTCCCCACGTGACCCGGGGTCCTGGTGCTGGGGTCCCCACGTGACCCGGGGACCGGAGCCGGGGTCCCCACGTGACCCGGTGACCTGAGGCCGGGGTCCCCACGTGACCCGGGGTCCTGGTGCAGGGGTCCCCACGTGACCCGGGGACCCGAGCCGGGGTCCCCACGTGACCCGGTGACCTGAGCCCGGGGTCCCCACGTGATCCGGGGACCTGGGGCCGAGGTCCCCACGTGACCCGGGGTCCTGGTGCCGGGGTCCCCACGTGACCCGGGGACCCGGGCCGGGGACATCACGTGACCCGGTCACCTGGGGCCGGGGTCCCCACGTGACCCGGGGTCCTGGTGCCGGGGACCCCACGTGACCCGGGGACCCGGGCCGGGGTCCCCACGTGACCCGGGGTCCTGGTGCCGGTGTCCCCACGTGACCCGGTCACCTGGGGCCGGGGTCCCCACGTGACCCGGGGTCCTGGTGCCGGGGTCCCCACGTGACCCGCTGACTTGGGGCCGGGGTCCCCACTTGACCCGGGGTCCTGGTGCCGGGGTCCCCACGTGACCCGCTGACCTGTGGCCGGGGTCCCCACGTGACCCGGGGTCCTGGTGCCGGGGTCCCCACGTGACCCGCTGACCTGGGGCCGGGGTCCCCACGTGACCCGGGGTCCTGGTGCCGGGGTGGTCACCGGAACCTGGGAACCAGGCCGGGTGCGCGACATGACCCGGTGACCCGGGGCCGGGTTAACGACCTGTCCAGGGGACCCGGGCCGGGGACCCGACAGGACCCGGTGATCCTTCGCTGGTGTCCCGATGCAACCCGGGGACCCGGGCCGGGGAACCCACGTGACCCGGGGACCTGGAGCAGGGGATGTCACCCGACACTGGTACCCGGGGCAGCGACCCGATACGACCCGGGGACCTGGGTCCGGGGTCCCGACCTGACCCGGTGACCTGGGGCCAGGGTAACCACCTGACCCGGGGACCCGGGCCGGGGACTCGGTATGACTCCGTCTCCCGGGGCCGGGGTGGTCACCTGACACTGCTACCCGGGACAGCGACCCGACATGACCCGGTGACCCGGGGCCGGGGTAACGACCTGTCCAGGGGACCTGGGCCGGGGACCCGACAGGACCCGGTGACCTGGTTCCGGGGTGCCGACCTGACCCGGTGACCTGGGGCTGTGGTGTCGACCGGACTCGGGGACCTGGTCCGGTGTCCCGTCATGACCCGGGGACCTGGGGTCGGGGTCCCCACGTGACCCGGTCACCTGGGGCCCGGGTCCCCACGTGACCCGGTCACCTGGGGCCGGGGTCCCCACGTGACCTGGGGACCCGGGCCGGGGACCCCACGTGACCCAAGGACCTGGGGCAGGGGATGTCACCCGACACTGGTACCCGTGGCAGCGACCCGATACGACCCGGGGACCTGGGTCCGGGGTCCCGACCTGACCCGGTGACCTGGGGCCAGGGTAACCACCTGACCCGGGGACCCGGTCCGGGGACCCGGTATGACTCCGTCTCCCGGGGCCGGGGTGGTCACCTGACACTGGTACCCGGGACAGCGACCCGACATGACCCGGTGAACCGGGGCCGGGGTAACGACCTGTCCAGGGGACCTGGGCCGGGGACCCGACAGGACACGGTGACCTGGTTCCGGGGTGCCGACCTGACCCGGTGACCTGGGGCTGTGGTGTCGACCGGACTCGGGGACCTGGTCCGGTGTCCCGTCATGACCCGGGGACCTGGGGTCGGGGTGGTCACCAGACCGTTGTACCCAGGCCGTTGACCCGACATGACCCTGTGACCCGGAGCCTGGGTAAAAATCCGACCCGGGGCCTGGGTAAAAATCCAACCCGGGGACCCGGGGCCGGGTTAACGACCTGTCCAGGGGACCCGGGCCGGGGACCCGACAGGACCTGGTGATCCTTCGCTGGTGTCCCGATGCAACCCGGGGACCCGGGCCGGGGACCCCACGTGACCCGGGGACCTGGGGCCGGGGAAGTCACCCGACACTGGTACCCGGGGCAGCGACCCGATACGACCCGGGGACCTGGGTCCGGGGTCCCGACCTGACCCGGTGACCTGGGACCAGGGTAACCACCTGACCCGGGGACCCGGGCCGGGGACCCGGTATGACTCCGTTTCCCGGGGCCGGGGTGGTCACCTGACACTGCTACCCGGGACAGCGACCCGACATGACCCGGTGACCCGGGGCCGGGGTAACGACCTGTCCAGGGGACCTGGGCCGGGGACCCGACAGGACCCGGTGACCTGGTTCCGGGGTGCCGACCTGACCCGGTGACCTGGGGCTGTGGTGTCGACCGGACTCGGGGACCTGGTCCGGTGTCCCGTCATGACCCGGGGACCTGGGGTCGGGGTGGTCACCAGACCCTTGTACCCAGGCCGTTGACCCGACATGACCCTGTGACCCAGGGCCTGGGTAAAAATCCAACCCGGGGACCCAGGCATGGGACATGACATGACCCGACCTGGGTCCGGGGTCCCGACCTGACCCGCTGACCTGGGGCCGGTGTCCCCACGTGACCCGGGGTCCTGGTGCCGGGGTCTCCACGTGACCCGGTGACCTGGGGCCAGGGTAACCACTTGACCCGGGGACCCGGGCCGGGGACCCGGTATGACTCCGTCTCCCGGGGCCGGGGTGGTCACCTGACACTGGTACCCGGGACAGCGACCCGACATGAACCGGTGACCCGGGGCCGGGCTAACGACCTGTCCAGGGGACCTGGGCCGGGGACCCGACAGGACCCGGTGACCTGGTTCCGGGGTGCCGACCTGACCCGGTGACCTGGGGCTGTGGTGTCGACCGGACTCGGGGACCTGGTCCGGTGTCCCGTCATGACCCGGGGACCTGGGGTCGGGGTGGTCACCAGACCGTTGTACCCAGGCCGTTGACCCGACATGACCCTGTGACCCGGGGCCTGGGTAAAAATCCGACCCGGGGCCTGGGTAAAAATCCAACCCGGGGACCCGGGGCCGGGTTAACGACCTGTCCAGGGGACCCGGGCCGGGGACCCGACAGGACCCGGTGATCCTTCGCTGGTGTCCCGATGCAACCCGGGGACCCGGGCCGGGGAACCCACGTGACCCGGGGACCTGGGGCAGGGGATGTCACCCGACACTGGTACCCGGGGCAGCGACCCGATACGACCCGGGGACCTGGGTCCGGGGTCCCGACCTGACCCGGTGACCTGGGGCCAGGGTAACCACCTGACCCGGGGACCCGGGCCGGGGACCCGGTATGACTCCGTCTCCCGGGGCCGGGGTGGTCACCTGACACTGGTACCCGGGACAGCGACCCGACATGACCCGGTGAACCGGGGCCGGGGTAACGACTTGTCCAGGGGACCTGGGCCGGGGACCCGACAGGACCCGGTGACCTGGTTCCGGGGTGCCGACCTGACCCGGTGACCTGGGGCTGTGGTGTCGACCGGACTCGGGGACCTGGTCCGGTGTCCCATCATGACCCGGGGACCTGGGGTCGGGGTGGTCACCAGACCGTTGTACCCAGGCCGTTGAGCCGACATGACCCTGTGACCCGGAGCCTGGGTAAAAATCCAACCCGGGGACCCGGGCATGGGACGTGACATGACCCGACCTGGGTCCGGGGTCCCGACCTGACCCGGTGACCTGGGCCGGGGACCCCACGTGACCCGGGGACCTGGGGCAGGGGATGTCACCCGACACTGGTACCCGGGGCAGCGACCCGATACGACCCGGGGACCTGGGTCCAGGGTCCCGACCTGACCCGGTGACCTGGGGCCAGGGTAACCACTTGACCCGGGGACCCGGGCCAGGGACCCGGTATGACTCCGTCTCCCGGGGCCAGGGTGGTCACCTGACACTGCTACCCGGGACAGCGACCCGACATGACCCGGTGACCCGGGGCCGGGGTAACGACCTGTCCAGGGGACCTGGGCCGGGGACCCGACAGGACCCGGTGACCTGGTTCCGGGGTGCCGACCTGACCCGGTGACCTGGGGCTGTGGTGTCGACCGGACTCGGGGACCTGGTCCGGTGTCCCGTCATGACCCGGGGACCTGGGGTCGGGGTGGTCACCAGACCGTTGTACCCAGGCCGTTGACCCGACATGACCCTGTGACCCGGGGCCTGGGTAAAAATCCAACCCGGGGACCCGGGCATGGGACATGACATGACCCGACCTGGGTCCGGGGTCCCGACCTGACCCGGTTACCTGGGGCCGGTGTCCCCACGTGACCCGGGGTCCTGGTGCCGGGGTCCCCACGTGACCCGGGGACCCGAGCCGGGGTCCCCACGTGACCCGGTGACCTGAGGCCGGGGTCCCCACGTGACCCGGTGACCTGGTGCCGGGGTCCCCACGTGACCCGGGGACCCGGGCTGGGGACCCCACGTGACCCGGTGACCTGGGGCCGGGGTCCCCACGTGACCCGGGGACCCGGGCCGGGGACATCACGTGACCCGGTCACCTGGGGCCGGGGTCCCCACGTGACCCGGGGTCCTGGTGCCGGGGACCCCACGTGACCCGGGGACCCGGGCCGGGGTCCCCACGTGACCCGGGGTCCTGGTGCCGGTGTCCCCACGTGACCCGGTCACCTGGGGCCGGGGTCCCCACGTGACCCGGGGTCCTGGTGCCGGGGTCCCCACGTGACCCGCTGACTTGGGGCCGGGGTCCCCACCTGACCCGGGGTCCTGGTGCCGGGGTCCCCACGTGACCCGCTGACCTGTGGCCGGGGTCCCCACGTGACCCGGGGTCCTGGTGCCGGTGTCCCCACGTGACCCGCTGACCTGGGGCCGGGGTCCCCACGTGACCCGGGGTCCTGGTGCCGGGGTGGTCACCGGAACCTGGGAACCAGGCCGGGTGCGCGACATGACCCGGTGACCCGGGGCCGGGTTAACGACCTGTCCAGGGGACCCGGGTCGGGGACCCCACGTGACCCGGGGACCTGGGGCATGGGATGTCACCCGACACTGGTACCCGGGGCAGCGACCCGATACGACCCGGGGACCTGGGTCCGGGGTCCCGACCTGACCCGGTGACCTGGGGCCAGGGTAACCACCTGACCCGGGGACCCGGGCCGGGGACTCGGTATGACTCCGTCTCCCAGGGCCGGCGTGGTCACCTGACACTGCTACCCGGGACAGCGACCCGACATGACCCGGTGACCCGGGGCCGGGGTAAAAATCCAACCCGGGGACACGGGCATGGGACGTGACATGACCCGACCTGGGTCCGGGGTCCCGACCTGACCCGGTGACCTTGGGCCAGGGTAACCACCTGACCCGGGGACTCGGGCCGGGGACCCGGTATGACTTCGTCTCCCGGGGCCGGGGTGGTCACCTGACACTGCTACCCGGGACAGCGACCCTACATGACCCGGTGACCCGGGGCCGGGGTAACGACCTGTCCAGGGGACCTGGGCCGGGGACCCGACATGACCCGGTGACCTTGTTCCGGGGTGCCCACCTGACCCGGTGACCTGGGGCTGTGGTGTCGACCGGACTCGGGGACCTGGTCCGGTGTCCCGTCATGACCCGGGGACCTGGGGTTGGGGTGGTCACCAGACCGTTGTACCCAGGCCGTTGACCCGACATGACCCTGTGACCCGGGGCCTGGGTAAAAATCCGACCCGGGGCCTGGGTAAAAATCCAACCCGGGGACCCGGGGCCGGGTTAACGACCTGTCCAGGGGACCCGGGCCGGGGACCCGACAGGACCCGGTGTTCATTCGCTGGTGTCCCGATGCAACCCGGGGACCCGGGCCGGGGACCCCACGTGACCCGGGGACCTGGGGCAGGGGATGTCACCCGACACTGGTACCCGGGGCAGCGACCCGATACGACCCGGGGACCTGGGTCCGGGGTCCCGACCTGACCCGGTGACCTGGGGCCAGGGTAACCACCTGACCCGGGGACCCAGGCCGGGGACCCGGTATGACTCCGTCTCCCGGGGCCGGGGTGGTCACCTGACACTGCTACCCGGAACAGCGACCCGACATGACCCGGTGACCCGGGGCCGGGGTGAAAATCCAACCCGGGGACCCGGGCATGGGTCGTGACATGACCCGACCTGGGTCCGGGGTCCCGACCTGACCCGGTGACCTTGGGCCAGGGTAACCACCTGACCCGGTGACCCGGGGCCGGGGTAACGACCTGTCCAGGGGACCTGGGCCGGGGACCCGACAGGACCCGGTGACCTGGTTCCGGGGTGCCGACCTGACCCGGTGACCTGGGGCTGTGGTGTCGACCGGACTCGGGGACCTGGGGTCGGGGTGGTCACCAGACCGTTGTACCCAGGCCGTTGACCCGACATGACCCTGTGACCCGGGGCCTGGGTAAAAATCCAACCCGGGGACCCGGGCATGGGACATGACATGACCCAACCTGGGTCCGGGGTCCCAACCTGACCCGCTGACCTGGGGCCGGTGTCCCCACGTTACCCGGGGTCCTGGTGCCGGGGTCCCCACGTGACCCGGGGACCCGAGCCGGGGTCCCCACGTGACCCGGTGACCTGAGGCCGGGGTCCCCACGTGACCCGGTCACCTGGGGCCGGGGTCCCCACGTGACCCGGGGTCCTGTTGCCGGGGTCCCCACGTGACCCGGGGACCCGGGTCGGGGACCCCACGTGACCCGGTGACCTGGGGCCGGGGTCCCCACGTGACCCGGGGACCCGGGCCGGGGACATCACGTGACCCGGTCACCTGGGGCCGGGGTCCCCACGTGACCCGGGGTCCTGGTGCCGGGGACCCCACGTGACCCGGGGACCCGGGCCGGGGTCCCCACGTGACCCGGGGTCCTGGTGCCGGGGTCCCCACGTGACCCGCTGACTTGGGGCCGGGGTCCCCACTTGACCCGGGGTCCTGGTGCCGGGGTCCCCACGTGACCCGGGGACCCGGGCCGGGGTCCCCACGTGACCCGGTGACCTGAGGCCGAAGTCCCCACGTGACCCGGTGACCTGGGGCGAGGGTCCCCACGTGACCCGGGGTCCTAGTGCCGAGGTCCCCAAGTGACCCGGGGACCCGGGCCGGGGACCCCACGTGACCCGGTGACCTGGGGCCGGGGTCCCCACGTGACCCGGGGACCTGAGGCCGGGGTCCCCACGTGACCCGGTCACCTGGGGCCGGGGTCCCCACGTGACCCGGGGTCCTGGTGCCGGGGTCCCCACGTGACCCGGGGTCCTGGTGCCGGGGTCCCCACGTGACCCGGTGACCTGAGGCCGGGGTCCCCACGTGACCCGCTGACCTGGGGCCGGGGTCCCCACGTGACCCGGGGTCCTGGTGCCGGGGTTCCCACGTGACCCGGGGACCCGGGCCGGGGTCGCCACGTGACCCGGGGCCCTGTTGCCGGGGTCCCCACGTGACCCGGTCACCTGGGGCCGGGGTCCCCACGTGACCCGGGGTCCTGGTGCCGGGGTCCCCACGTGACCCGGGGACCCGGGCCGGGGTCCCCACGTGACCCAGGGTCCTGGTGCCGGTGTCCCCACGTAACCCGGTGACCTGGGGCCGGGGTCCCCACGTGACCCGGGGACCCGGGCCGGGGTCCCCACGTGACCCAGGGTCCTGGTGCCGGTGTCCCCACGTGACCCGGTGACCTGGGGCCGGGGTCCCCATGTGACCCGGTGACCTGGGGCCGGGGTCCCCACGTGACCCGGGGACCCGGGCCGGGGACATCACGTGACCCGGTCACCTGGGGCCGGGGTCCCCACGTGACCCGGGGTCCTGGTGCCGGGGTCCCCACGTGACCCGGGGACCCGAGCCGGGGTCCCCACGTGACCCGGTGACCTGAGGCCGGGGTCCCCACGTGACCCGGTGACCTGGGGCCGGGGTCCCCACGTGACCCAGGGTCCTGTTGCCGGGGTCCCCACGTGACCCGGGGACCCGGGTCGGGGACCCTACGTGACCCGGTGACCTGGAGCCGGGGTCCCCACGTGACCCGGGGACCCGGGCCGGGGACATCACGTGACCCGGTCACCTGGGGCCGGGGTCCCCACGTGACCCGGGGTCCTGGTGCCGGGGACCCCACGTGATCCGGGGACCCGGGCCGGGGTCCCCACGTGACCCGGGGTCCTGGTGCCGGGGTCCCCACGTGACCCGCTGACTTGGGGCCGGGGTCCCCACTTGACCCGGGGTCCTGGTGCCGGGGTCCCCACGTGACCCGGGGACCCGGGCCGGGGTCCCCACGTGACCCGGTGACCTGAGGCCGAAGTCCCCACGTGACCCGGTGACCTGGGGCGAGGGTCCCCACGTGACCCGGGGTCCTGGTGCCGAGGTCCCCAAGTGACCCGGGGACCCGGGCCGGGGACCCCACGTGACCCGGTGACCTGGGGCCGGGGTCCCCACGTGACCCGGGGACCCGGGCCGGGGACATCACGTGACCCGGTCACCTGGGGCCGGGGTCCCCACGTGACCCGGGGTCCTGGTGCCGGGGTCCCCACGTGACCCGGGGTCCTGGTGCCGGGGTCCCCACGTGACCCGGTGACCTGAGGCCGGGGTCCCCACGTGACCCGCTGACCTGGGGCCGGGGTCCCCACGTGACCCGGGGTCCTGGGGCCGGGGTTCCCACGTGACCCGGGGACCCGGGCCGGGGTCGCCACGTGACCCGGGGTCCTGTTGCCGGGGTCCCCACGTGACCCGGTCACCTGGGGCCGGGGTCCCCACGTGACCCGGGGTCCTGGTGCCGGGGTCCCCACGTGACCCGGGGACCCGGGCCGGGGTCCCCACGTGACCCAGGGTCCTGGTGCCGGTGTCCCCACGTGACCCGGTGACCTGGGGCCGGGGTCCCCACGTGACCCGGGGACCCGGGCCGGGGTCCCCACGTGACCCAGGGTCCTGGTGCCGGTGTCCCCACGTGACCCGGTGACCTGGGGCCGGGGTCCCCACGTGACCCGGTGACCTGGGGCCGGGGTCCCCACGTGACCCGGGGACCCGGGCCGGGGACATCATGTGACCCGGTCACCTGGGGCCGGGGTCCCCACGTGACCCGGTCACCTGGGGCCGGTGTCCCCACGTGACCCGGTCACCTGGGGCCCGGGTCCCCACGTGACCCGGTCACCTGGGGCCGGGGTCCCCACGTGACCTGGGGACCCGGGCCGGGGACCCCACATGACCCGGGGACCTGGGGCCGGGGATGTCACCCGACACTGGTACCCGGGGCAGCGACCCGATACGACCCGGGGACCTGGGTCCGGGGTCCCGACCTGACCCGGTGACCTGGGGCCAGGGTAACCACTTGACCCGGGGACCCGGGCCCGGGACCCGGTATGACTCCGTCTCCCGGGGCCAGGGTGGTCACCTGACACTGCTACCCGGGACAGCGACCCGACATGAACCGGTGACCCGGGGCCGGGCTAACGACCTGTCCAGGGGACCTGGGCCGGGGACCCGACAGGACCCGGTGACCTGGTTCCGGGGTGCCGACCTGACCCGGTGACCTGGGGCTGTGGTGTCGACCGGACTCGGGGACCTGGTCCGGTGTCCCGTCATGACCCGGGGACCTGGGGTCGGGGTGGTCACCAGACCGTTGTACCCAGGCCGTTGACCCGACATGACCCTGTGACCCGGGGCCTGGGTAAAAATCCAACCCGGGGACCCGGGCATGGGACATGACATGACCCGACCTGGGTCCGGGGTCCCGACCTGACCCGCTGACCTGGGGCCGGTGTCCCCACGTGACCCGGGGTCCTGGTGCCGGGGTCCCCACGTGACCCGGGGACCCGAGCCGGGGTCACCACGTGACCCGGTGACCTGAGGCCGGGGTCCCCACGTGACCCGGTGACCTGGGGCGAGGGTCCCCACGTGACCCGGGGTCCTGGTGCCGGGGTCCCCAAGTGACCCGGGGACCCGGATCGGGGTCCCCACGTGACCCGGTGACCTGGGGCCGGGGTCCCCACGTGACCCGGGGACCCGGGCCGGGGTCACCACGTGACCCGGTGACCTGAGGCCGGGGTCCCCACGTGACCCGGTGACCTGGGGCGAGGGTCCCCACGTGACCCGGGGTCCTGGTGCCGGGGTCCCCAAGTGACCCGGGGACCCGGGTCGGGGACCCCACGTGACCCGGTCACCTGGGGCCGGGGTCCCCACGTGACCCGGTCACCTGGGGCCGGGGTCCCCACGTGACCCGGGGTCCTGGTGCCGGGATCCCCACGTGACCCGGTGACCTGAGGCCGGGGTCCCCACGTGACCCGGTGACCTGGGGCCGGGGTCCCCACGTGACCCGGGGTCCTGGTGCCGGGGTTCCCACGTGACCCGGGGACCCGGGCCGGGGTCCCCACGTGACCCGGGGTCCTGGTGCCGGTGTCCCCACGTGACCCGGGGACCCGGGCCAGGGACCCCACGTGACCCGGGGTCCTGGTGCCAGGGTCCCCACGTGACCCGGGGACCCGGGCCGGGGACATCACGTGACCCGGTCACCTGGGGCCGGGGTCCCCACGTGACCCGGTGACCTGGGGCCGGGGTCCCCACGTGACCCGGGGTCCTGGTGCCGGGGTTCCCACGTGACCCGGGGACCCGGGCCGGGGTCCCCACGTGACCCGGGGTCCTGGTGCCGGGGTCCCCACGTGACCCGGGGACCCGGGCCGGGGTCCCCACGTGACCCAGGGTCCTGGTGCCGGTGTCCCCACGTGACCCGGTGACCTGGGGCCGGGGTCCCCACGTGACCCGGTGACCTGGGGCCGGGGTCCCCACGTGACCCGGGGACCCGGGCCGGGGTCCCCACGTGACCCAGGGTCCTGGTGCCGGTGTCCCCACGTGACCCGGTGACCTGGGGCCGGGGTCCCCACGTGACCCGGTGACCTGGTGCCGGGGTCCCCACGTGACCCGGGGACCCGGGCCGGGGACATCACGTGACCCGGTCACCTGGGGCCGGGGTCCCCACGTGACCCGGTCACCTGGGGCCGGGGTCCCCACGTGACCCGGGGTCCTGGTGCCGGTGTCCCTACGTGACCCGGTCACCTGGGGCCCGGGTCCCCACGTGACCCGGTCACCTGGGGCCGGGGTCCCCACGTGACCTGGGGACCCGGGCCGGGGACCCCACGTGACCCGGGGACCTGGGGCCGGGGATGTCACCCGACACTGGTACCCGGGGCAGCGACCCGATACGACCCGGGGACCTGGGTCCGGGGTCCCGACCTGACCCGGTGACCTGGGGCCAGGGTAACCACCTGACCCGGGGACCCGGGCCGGGGACTCGGTATGACTCCGTCTCCCGGGGCCGGGGTGGTCACCTGACACTGCTACCCGAGACAGCGACCCGACATGACCCGGTGACCCGGGGCCGGGGTAACGACCTGTCCAGGGGACCTGGGCCGGGGACCCGACAGGACCCGGTGACCTGGTTCCGGGGTGCCGACCTGACCCGGTGACCTGGGGCTGTGGTGTCGACCGGACTCGGGGACCTGGTCCGGTGTCCCGTCATGACCCGGGGACCTGGGGTAGGGGTGGTCACCAGACCGTTGTACCCAGGCCGTTGACCCGACATGACCCTGTGACCCGGGGCCTGGGTAAAAATCCAACCCGGGGACCCGGGCATGGGACGTGACATGACCCGACCTGGGTCCGGGGTCCCGACCTGACCCGGTGACCTTGGGCCAGGGTAACCACCTGACCCGGGGACTCGGGCCGGGGACCCGGTATGACTCCGTCTCCCGGGGCCGGGGTGGTCACCTGACACTGGTACCCGGGACAGCGACCCGACATGACCCGGTGACCCGGGGCCGGGGTAACGACCTGTCCAGGGGACCTGGGCCGGGGACCCGACATGACCCGGTGACCTGGTTCCGGGGTGCCCACCTGACCCGGTGACCTGGGGCTGTGGTGTCGACCGGACTCGGGGACCTGGTCCGGTGTCCCGTCATGACCCGGGGACCTGGGGTCGGGGTGGTCACCAGACCGTTGTACCCAGGCTGTTGACCCGACATGACCCTGTGACCCGGGGCCTGAGTAAAAATCCGACCCGGAGCCTGGGTAAAAATCCAACCCGGGGACCCGGGGCCGGGTTAACGACCTGTCCAGGGGACCCGGGCCGGGGACCCGACAGGACCCGGTGATCCTTCGCTGGTGTCCCGATGCAACCCGGGGACCCGGGCCGGGGACCCCACGTGACCCGGGGACCTGGGGCAGGGGATGTCACCCGACACTGGTACCCGGGGCAGCGACCCGATACGACCCGGGGACCTGGGTCCGGGGTCCCGACCTGACCCGGTGACCTGGGGCCAGGGTAACCACCTGACCCGGGGACCCGGGCCGGGGACCCGGTATGACTCCGTCTCCCGGGGCCGGGGTGGTCACCTGACACTGCTACCCGGGACAGCGACCCGACATGACCCGGTGACCCGGGGCCGGGGTAACGACCTGTCCAGGGGACCTGGGCCGGGGACCCGACAGGACACGGTGACCTGGTTCCGGGGTGCCGACCTGACCCGGTGACCTGGGGCTGTGGTGTCGACCGGACTCGGGGACCTGGTCCGGTGTCCCGTCATGACCCGGGGACCTGGGGTCGGGGTGGTCACCAGACCGTTGTACCCAGGCCGTTGAGCCGACATGACCCTGTGACCCGGAGCCTGGGTAAAAATCCAACCCGGGGACCCGGGCATGGGACGTGACATGACCCGACCTGGGTCCGGGGTCCCGACCTGACCCGGTGACCTGGGCCGGGGACCCCACGTGACCCGGGGACCTGGGGCAGGGGATGTCACCCGACACTGGTACCCGGGGCAGCGACCCGATACGACCCGGGGACCTGGGTCCGGGGTCCCGACCTGACCCGGTGACCTGGGGCCAGGGTAACCACTTGACCCGGGGACCCGGGCCCGGGACCCGGTATGACTCCGTCTCCCGGGGCCAGGGTGGTCACCTGACACTGGTACCCGGGACAGCGACCCGACATGACCCGGTGACCCGGGGCCGGGGTAACGACCTGTCCAGGGGACCTGGGCCGGGGACCCGACAGGACCCGGTGACCTGGTTCCGGGGTGCCGACCTGACCCGGTGACCTGGGGCTGTGGTGTCGACCGGACTCGGGGACCTGGTCCGGTGTCCCGTCATGACCCGGGGACCTGGGGTCGGGGTGGTCACCAGACCGTTGTACCCAGGCTGTTGACCCGACATGACCCTGTGACCCGGGGCCTGGGTAAAAATCCAACCCGGGGACCCAGGCATGGGACATGACATGAGCCGACCTGGGTCCGGGGTCCCGACCTGACCCGCTGACCTGGTGCCGGGGTCCCCACGTGACCCGCTGACCTGGGGCCGGTGTCCCCACGTGACCCGGGGACCCGAGCTCGGTCCCCACGTGACCCGGTGACCTGAGGCCGGGATCCCCACGTGACCCGGTGACCTGGGGCCGGGGTCCCCACGTGACCCGGGGTCCTGGTGCCGGGGTCCCCACGTGACCCGGGGACCCGGGCCGGGGACCCCACGTGACCCGGTGACCTGGGGCCGGGGTCCCCACGTGACCCGGGGACCCGGGCCGGGGACATCACGTGACCCGGTCACCTGGGGCCGGGGTCCCCACGTGACCCGGTCACCTGGGGCCGGGGTCCCCACGTGACCCGGTGACCTGGGGCCGGGGTCCCCACGTGACCCGGTCACCTGGGGCCCGGGTCCCCACGTGACCCGGTCACCTGGGGCCGGGGTCCCCACGTGACCTGGGGACCCGGGCCAGGGACCCCACGTGACCCGGGGACCTGGGGCCGGGGATGTCACCCGACACTGGTACCCGGGGCAGCGACCCGATACGACCCGGGGACCTGGGTCCGGGGTCCCGACCTGACCCGGTGACCTGGGGCCAGGGTAACCACCTGACCCGGGGACCCGGGCCGGGGACTCGGTATGACTCCGTCTCCCGGGGCCGGGGTGGTCACCTGACACTGGTACCCGGGACAGCGACCCGACATGACCCGGTGACCCGGGGCCGGGGTAACGCCCTGTCCAGGGGACCTGGGCCGGGGACCCGACAGGACCCGGTGACCTGGTTCCGGGGTGCCGACCTGACCCGGTGACCTGGGGCTGTGGTGTCGACCGGACTCGGGGACCTGGTCCGGTGTCCCGTCATGACCCGGGGACCTGGGGTCGGGGTGGTCACCAGACCGTTGTACCCAGGCCGTTGACCCGACATGACCCTGTGACCCGGGGCCTGGGTAAAAATCCGACCCGGGGCCTGGGTAAAAATCCAACCCGGGGACCCGGGGCCGGGTTAACGACCTGTCCAGGGGACCCGGGCCGGGGACCCGACAGGACCCGGTGATCCTTCGCTGGTGTCCCGATGCAACCCGGGGACCCGGGCCGGGGACCCCACGTGACCCGGGGACCTGGGGCAGGGGATGTCACCCGACACTGGTACCCGGGGCAGCGACCCGATACGACCCGGGGACCTGGGTCCGGGGTCCCGACCTGACCCGGTGACCTGGGGCCAGGGTAACCACCTGACCCGGGGACCCGGGCCGGGGACTCGGTATGACTCCGTCTCCCGGGGCCGGGGTGGTCACCTGACACTGGTACCCGGGACAGCGACCCGACATGACCCGGTGACCCGGGGCCGGGGTAACGACCTGTCCAGGGGACCTGGGCCGGGGACCCGACAGGACCCGGTGACCTGGTTCCGGGGTGCCGACCTGACCCGGTGACCTGGGGCTGTGGTGTCGACCGGACTCGGGGACCTGGTCCGGTGTCCCGTCATGACCCGGGGACCTGGGGTCGGGGTGGTCACCAGACCGTTGTACCCAGGCCGTTGACCCGACATGACCCTGTGACCCGGGGCCTGGGTAAAAATCCAACCCGGGGACCCAGGCATGGGACATGACATGACCCGACCTGGGTCCGGGGTCCCGACCTGACCCGCTGACCTGGGGCCGGTGTCCCCACGTGGCCCGGGGTCCTGGTGCCGGGGTCCCCACGTGACCCTGGGACCCGGGCCGGGGTCCCCACGTGACCCGGTGACCTGAGGCCGGGGTCCCCACGTGACCCGGTGACCTGGGGCGAGGGTCCCCACGTGACCCGGGGTCCTGGTGCCGGGGTCCCCACGTGACCCGGGGACCCGGGCCGGGGACCCCACGTCACCCGCTTACCTGGGGCCGGGGATGTCACCCGACAGTGGTACCCGGGGCAGCGACCCGATACGACCCAGGGACCTGGGACCGGGGTCCCGACCTGACCCGGGGTCCTGTTGCCGGGGTCCCCACGTGACCCGGGGACCCGGGCCGGGGTCCCCACGTGACCCAGGGTCCTGGTGCCGGTGTCCCAACGTGACCCGGTCACCTGGAACCGGGGTCCCCACGTGACCCGGGGTCCTGGTGCCGGGGTCCCCACGTGACCCGCTGACCTGGGGACGGTGTCCCCACGTGACCCGGGGTCCTGGTGCCGGGGTCCCCACGTGACCCGCTGACCTGGGGCCGGGGTCCCCACGTGACCCGGGGTCCTGGTGCCGGGGTCCCCACGTGACCCGCTGACCTGGGGCCGGGGTCCCCACGTTACCCGGGGTCCTGGTGCCGGGGTGGTCACCGGAACCTGGGAACCAGGCCGGGTGCGCGACATGACCCGGTGACCCGGGGCCGGGTTAACGACCTGTCCAGGGGACCCGGGCCGGGGACCCGACAGGACCCGGTGATCCTTCGCTGGTGTCCCGATGCAACCCGGGGACCCGGGCCGGGGACCCCACGTGACCCGGGGACCTGGGGCCGGGGATGTCACCCGACACTGGTACCCGGGGCAGCGACCCGATACGACCCGGGGACCTGGGTCCGGGGTCCCGACCTGACCCGGTGACCTGGGGCCAGGGTAACCACCTGACCCGGGGACCCGGGCCGGGGACTCGGTATGACTCCGTCTCCCGGGGCCGGCGTGGTCACCTGACACTGGTACCCGGGACAGCGACCCGACATGAACCGGTGACCCGGGGCCGGGGTAACGACCTGTCCAGGGGACCTGGGCCGGGGACCCGACAGGACCCGGTGACCTGGTTCCGGGGTGCCGACCTGACCCGGTGACCTGGGGCTGTGGTGTCGACCGGACTCGGGGACCTGGTCCGGTGTCCCGTCATGACCCGGGGACCTGGGGTCGGGGTGGTCACCAGACCCTTGTACCCAGGCTGTTGACCCGACATGACCCTGTGACCCGGGCCTGGGTAAAAATCCAACCCGGGGACCCGGGCATGGGACATGACATGACCCGACCTGGGTCCAGGGTCCCGACCTGACCCGGTGACCTGGTGCCGGTGTCCCCACGTGACCCGGGGTCCTGGTGCCGGTGTCCCCACGTGACCCGCTGACCTGGGGCCGGGGTCCCCACGTGACCCTTGGACCCGGGCCGGGGACCCTACGTGACCCGGTCACCTGGGGCCGGGGTACCCACGTGACCCGGGGTCCTGGTGCCGGGGTCCCCACGTGACCCGGTGACCTGGGGCCGGGGTCCCCACGTGACCCGGGGTCCTGGTGCCGGGGTCCCCACGTGACCCGCTGACCTGTGGCCGGGGTCCCCACGTGACCCGGGGTCCTGGTGCCGGGGTCCCCACGTGACCCGCTGACCTGGGGCCGGGGTCCCCACGTGACCCGGGGTCCTGGTGCCGGGGTGGTCACCGGAACCTGGGAACCAGGCCGGGTGCGCGACATGACCCGGTGACCCGGGGCCGGGTTAACGACCTGTCCAGGGGACCCGGGCCGGGGACCCGACAGGACCCGGTGATCCTTCGCTGGTGTCCCGATGCAACCCGGGGACCCGGGCCGGGGACCCCACGTGACCCGGGGACCTGGGGCCGGGGATGTCACCCGACACTGGTACCCGGGGCAGCGACCCGATACGACCCGGGGACCTGGGTCCGGGGTCCCGACCTGACCCGGTGACCTGGGCCGGGGACCCCACGTGACCCGGGGACCTGGGGCCGGGGATGTCACCCGACACTGGTACCCGGGGCAGCAACCCGATACGACCCGGGGACCTGGGTCCGGGGTCCCGACCTGACCCGGTGACCTGGGGCCAGGGTAACCACCCGACCCGGGGACCCGGGCCGGGGACTCGGTATGACTCCGTCTCCCGGGGCCGGCGTGGTCACCTGACACTGGTACCCGGGGCAGCGACCCGACATGACCCGGTGACCCGGGGCCGGGGTAACGACCTGTCCAGGGGACCTGGGCCGGGGACCCGACAGGACCCGGTGACCTGGTTCCGGGGTGCCGACCTGACCCGGTGACCTGGGGCTGTGGTGTCGACCGGACTCGGGGACCTGGTCCGGTGTCCCGTCATGACCCGGGGACCTGGGGTCGGGGTGGTCACCAGACCCTTGTACCCAGGCTGTTGACCCGACATGACCCTGTGACCCGGGCCTGGGTAAAAATCCAACCCGAGGACCCGGGCATGGGACATGACATGACCCGACCTGGGTCCAGGGTCCCGACCTGACCCGCTGACCTGGGGCCGGTGTCCCCACGTGACCCGGGGTCCTGGTGCCGGTGTCCCCACGTGACCCGCTGACCTGGGGCCGGGGTCCCCACGTGACCCGGGGACCCGGCCGGGGACCCTACGTGACCCGGTCACCTGGGGCCGGGGTACCCACGTGACCCGGGGTCCTGGTGCCGGGGTCCCCACGTGACCCGCTGACCTGGGGCCGGGGTCCCCACGTGACCCGGGGTCCTGGTGCCGGGGTCCCCACGTGACCCGCTGACCTGGGGACGGGGTCCCCACGTGACCCGGGGTCCTGGTGCCGGGGTCCCCACGTGACCCGCTGACCTGGGGCCGGGGTCCCCACGTGACCCGGGGTCCTGGTGCCGGGGTGGTCACCGGAACCTGGGAACCAGGCCGGGTGCGCGACATGACCCGGTGACCCGGGGCCGGGTTAACGACCTGTCCAGGGGACCCGGGCCGGGGACCCGACAGGACCCGGTGATCCTTCGCTGGTGTCCCGATGCAACCCGGGGACCTGGGCCGGGGAACCCATGTGACCCGGGGACCTGGGGCCGGGAATGTCACCCGACACTGGTACCCGGGGCAGCGACCCGATACGACCCGGGGACCTGGGTCCGGGGTCCCGACCTGACCCGGTGACCTGGGCCGGGGACCCCACGTGACCCGGGGACCTGGGGCCGGGGATGTCACCCGACACTTGTACCCGGGGCAGCGACCCGATACGACCCGGGGACCTGGGTCCGGGGTCCCGACCTGACCCGGTGACCTGGGGCCAGGGTAACCACTTGACCCGGGGACCCGGGCCGGGGACCCGGTATGACTCCGTCTCCCGGGGCCGGGGTGGTCACCTGACACTGCTACCCGGGACAGCGACCCGACATGAACCGGTGACCCGGGGCCGGGGTAACGACCTGTCCAGGGGACCTGGGCCGGGGACCCGACAGGACCCGGTGACCTGGTTCCGGGGTGCCGACCTGACCCGGTGACCTGGGGCTGTGGTGTCGACCGGACTCGGGGACCTGGTCCGGTGTCCCGTCATGACCCGGGGACCTGGGGTCGGGGTGGTCACCAGACCGTTGTACCCAGGCCGTTGACCCGACATGACCCTGAGACACGGGGCCTGGGTAAAAATCCAACCCGGGGACCCGGGCATGGGACATGACATGACCCGACCTGGGTCCGGGGTCCCGACCTGACCCGCTGACCTGGGGCCGGTGTCCCCACGTGACCCGGGGTCCTGGTGCCGGGGTCCCCACGTGACCCGGGGACCCGGGCCGGGGTCCCCACGTGACCCGGTGACCTGAGGCCGGGGTCCCCACGTGAACCGGTGACCTGGGGCCGGGATCCCCACGTGACCCGGGGTCCTGGTGCAGGGGTCCCCACGTGACCCGGGGACCCGGGCCGGGGACCCCACGTGACCCGGTGACCTGGGGCCGGGGTCCCCACGTGACCCGGGGACCCGGGCCGGGGACATCACGTGACCCGGTCACCTGGGGCCGGGGTCCCCACGTGACCCGGTCACCTGGGGCCGGGGTCCCCACGTGACCCGGGGTCCTGGTGCCGGGGTCCCCACGTGACCCGGTGACCTGAGGCCGGGGTCCCCACGTGACCCGGTGACCTGGGGCCGGGATCCCCACGTGACCCGGGGTCCTGGTGCCGGGGTCCCCACGTGACCCGGGGACCCGGGCCGTGGTCCCCACGTGACCCGGGGTCCTGGTGCCGGTGTCCCCACGTGACCCGGTCACCTGGGGCCGGGGTCCCCACGTGACCCGGGGTCCTGGTGCCGGGGTCCCCACGTGACCCGCTGACTTGGGGCCGGGGTCCCCACGTGACCCGGGGTCCTGGTGCCGGTGTCCCCACGTGACCCGGGGACCCGGGCCGGGGACCCCACGTGACCCGGTCACCTGGGGCCGGGGTCCCCACGTGACCCGGGGACCCGGGCCGGGGACATCACGTGACCCGGTCACCTGGGGCCGGGGTCCCCACGTGACCCGGGGTCCTGGTGCCGGGGTCCCCACGTGACCCGCGGACCCGGGCCGGGGTCCCCACGTGACCCAGGTTCCTGGTGCCGGTGTCCCCACGTGACCCGGTGACCTGGGGCCGGGGTCCCCACGTGACCCGGGGTCCTGGTGCCGGGGTCCCCACGTGACCCGGGGACCCGGGCCGGGGACCCCACGTGACCCGGTGACCTGGGGCCGGGGTCCCCACGTGACCCGGGGACCCGGGCCGGGGACATCACGTGACCCGGTCACCTGGGGCCGGGGTCCCCACGTGACCCGGTCACCTGGGGCCGGGGTCCCCACGTGACCCGGGGTCCTGGTGCCGGGGTCCCCACGTGACCCGGTGACCTGAGGCCGGGGTCCCCACGTGACCCGGTGACCTGGGGCCGGGATCCCCACGTGACCCGGGGTCCTGGTGCCGGGGTCCCCACGTGACCCGGGGACCCGGGCCGTGGTCCCCACGTGACCCGGGGTCCTGGTGCCGGTGTCCCCACGTGACCCGGTCACCTGGGGCCGGGGTCCCCACGTGACCCGGGGTCCTGGTGCCGGGGTCCCCACGTGACCCGCTGACTTGGGGCCGGGGTCCCCACGTGACCCGGGGTCCTGTTGCCGGTGTCCCCACGTGACCCGGGGACCCGGGCCGGGGACCCCACGTGACCCGGTCACCTGGGGCCGGGGTCCCCACGTGACCCGGGGACCCGGGCCGGGGACATCACGTGACCCGGTCACCTGGGGCCGGGGTCCCCACGTGACCCGGGGTCCTGGTGCCGGGGTCCCCACGTGACCCGCGGACCCGGGCCGGGGTCCCCACGTGACCCAGGTTCCTGGTGCCGGTGTCCCCACGTGACCCGGTGACCTGGGGCCGGGGTCCCCACGTGACCCGGGGTCCTGGTGCCGGGGTCCCCACGTGACCCGGGGACCCGGGCCGGGGACCCCACGTGACCCGGTGACCTGGGGCCGGGGTCCCCACGTGACCCGGGGACCCGGGCCGGGGACCCCACGTGACCCGGTGACCTGGGGCCAGGGTAACCACCTGACCCGGGGACCCTGGCCGGGGACCCGGTATGACTCCGTCTCCCGGGGCCGGGGTGGTCACCTGACACTGCTACCCGGGACAGCGACCCGACATGACCCGGTGACCCGGGGCCGGGGTAACGACCTGTCCAGGGGACCTGGGCCGGGGACCCGACAGGACCCGGTGACCTGGTTCCGGGGTGCCGACCTGACCCGGTGACCTGGGGCTGTGGTGTCGACCGGACTCGGGGACCTGGTCCGGTGTCCCGTCATGACCCGGGGACCTGGGGTCGGGGTGGTCACCAGACCGTTGTACCCAGGCCGTTGACCCGACATGACCCTGTGACCCGGGGCCTGGGTAAAAATCCGACCCGGGGCCTGGGTAAAAATCCAACCCGGGGACCCGGGCATGGGACGTGACATGACCCGACCTGGGTCTGGGGTTCCGACCTGACCCGGTGACCTGGGCCGGGGACCCCACGTGACCCGGGGACCTGGGGTCGGGGATGTCACCCGACACTGGTACCCGGGGCAGCGACCCGATACGACCCGGGGACCTGGGTCCGGGGTCCCGACCTGACCCGGTGACCTGGGGCCAGGGTAACCACTTGACCCGGGGACCCGGGCCGGGGACCCGGTATGACTCCGTCTTCCGGGGCCAGGGTGGTCACCTGACACTGCTACCCGGGACAGCGACCCGACATGACCCGGTGACCCGGGGCCGGGGTAACGACCTGTCCAGGGGACCTGGGCCGGGGACCCGACAGGACCCGGTGACCTGGTTCCGGGGTGCCGACCTGACCCGGTGACCTGGGGCTGTGGTGTCGACCGGACTCGGGGACCTGGTCCGGTGTCCCGTCATGACCCGGGGACCTGGGGTCGGGGTGGTCACCAGACCGTTGTACCCAGGCCGTTGACCCGACATGACCCTGTGACCCGGGGCCTGGGTAAAAATCCAACCCGGGGACCCGGGCATGGGACATGACATGACCCGACCTGGGTCGGGGGTCCCGACCTGACCCGCTGACCTGGGGCCGGTGTCCCCACGTGACCCGGGGTCCTGGTGCCGGGGTCCCCACGTGACCCGGGGACCCGAGCCGGGGTCCCCACGTGACCCGGTGACCTGAGGCCGGGGTCCCCACGTGACCCGGTGACCTGGGGCAGGGGTCCCCACGTGACCCGGGGTCCTGGTGCCGGGGTCCCCACGTGACCCGGGGACCCGGGCCGGGGAGATCACGTGACCCGGTCACCTGGGGCCGGGGTCCCCACGTGACCCGGGGTCCTGGTGCCGGGGACCCCACGTGACCCGGGGACCCGGGCCGGGGTCCCCACGTGACCCGGGGTCCTGGTGCCGGTGTCCCCACGTGACCCGGTCACCTGGGGCCGGGGTCCCCACGTGACCCGGGATCCTGGTGCCGGGGTCCCCACGTGACCCGCTGACCTGGGGCCGGGGTCCCCACTTGACCCGGGGTCCTGGTGCCGGGGTCCCCACGTGACCCGCTGACCTGTGGCCGGGGTCCCCACGTGACCCGGGGTCCTGGTGCCGGGGTCCCCACGTGACCCGCTGACCTGGGGCCGGGGTCCCCACGTGACCTGGGGTCCTGGTTCCGGGGTGGTCACCGGAACCTGGGAACCAGGCCGGGTGCGCGACATGACCCGGTGACCCGGGGCCGGGTTAACGACCTGTCCAGGGGACCCGGGCCGGGGACCCGACAGGACCCGGTGATCCTTCGCTGGTGTCCCGATGCAACCCGGGGACCCGGGCCGGGGACCCCACGTGACCCGGGAACCTGGGGCAGGGGATGTCACCCGACACTGGTACCCGGGGCAGCGACCCGATACGACCCGGGGACCTGGGTCCGGGGTCCCGACCTGACCCGGTGACCTGGGGCCAGGGTAACCACCTGACCCGGGGACCCGGGCCGGGGACCCGGTATGACTCCGTCTCCCGGGGCCGGCGTGGTCACCTGACACTGCTACCCGGGACAGCGACCCGACATGAACCGGTGACCCGGGGCCGGGCTAACGACCTGTCCAGGGGACCTGGGCCGGGGACCCGACAGGACCCGGTGACCTGGTTCCGGGGTGCCGACCTGACCCGGTGACCTGGGGCTGTGGTGTCGACCGGACTCGGGGACCTGGTCCGGTGTCCCGTCATGACCCGGGGACCTGGGGTCGGGGTCCCCACGTGACCCGGTCACCTGGGGCCGGGGTCCCCACGTGACCTGGGGACCCGGGCCGGGGACCCCACGTGACCCGGGGACCTGGGGTAGGGGATGTCACCCGACACTGGTACCCGGGGCAGCGACCCGATACGACCCGGGGACCTGGGTCCGGGGTCCCGACCTGACCCGGTGACCTGGGGCCAGGGTAACCACCTGACCCGGGGACCCGGGCCGGGGACCCGGTATGACTCCGTCTCCCGGGGCCGGGGTGGTCACCTGACACTGCTACCCGGGACAGCGACCCGACATGACCCGGTGACCCGGGGCCGGGGTAACGACCTGTCCAGGGGACCTGGGCCGGGGACCCGACAGGACACGGTGACCTGGTTCCGGGGTGCCGACCTGACCCGGTGACCTGGGGCTGTGGTGTCGACCGGACTCGGGGACCTGGTCCGGTGTCCCGTCATGACCCGGGGACCTGGGGTCGGGGTGGTCACCAGACCGTTGTACCCATGCCGTTGACCCGACATGACCCTGTGACCCGGGGCCTGGGTAAAAATCCAACCCGGGGACCCGGGCATGGGACATGACATGACCCGACCTGGGTCCGGGGTCCCGACCTGACCCGCTGACCTGGGGCCGGTGTCCCCACGTGACCCGGGGTCCTGGTGCCGGGGTCCCCACGTGACCCGGGGACCCGAGCCGGGGTCCCCACGTGACCCGGTGACCTGGGGCCGGGGACCCACGTGACCCGGGGTCCTGGTGCCGGGGTCCCCACGTGACCCGGGGACCCGGGCCGGGGACATCACGTGACCCGGTCACCTGGGGCCGGGGTCCCCACGTGACCCGGGGTCCTGGTGCCGGGGACACCACGTGACCCGGGGACCCGGGCCGGGGTCCCCACGTGACCCGGGGTCCTGGTGCCGGTGTCCCCACGTGACCCGGTCACCTGGGGCCGGGGTCCCCACGTGACCCGGGGTCCTGGTGCCGGGGTCCCCACGTGACCCGCTGACTTGGGGCCGGGGTCCCCACTTGACCCGGGGTCCTGGTGCCGGGGTCCCCACGTGACCCGCTGACCTGTGGCCGGGGTCCCCACGTGACCCGGGGTCCTGGTGCCGGGGTCCCCACGTGACCCGCTGACCTGGGGCCGGGGTCCCCACGTGACCCGGGGTCCTGGTGCCGGGGTGGTCACCGGAACCTGGGAACCAGGCCGGGTGCGCGACATGACCCGGTGACCCGGGGCCGGGTTAACGACCTGTCCAGGGGACCCGGGCCGGGGACCCGACAGGACCCGGTGATCCTTCGCTGGTGTCCCGATGCAACCCGGGGACCCGGGCCGGGGACCCCACGTGACCCGGGGACCTGGGGCAGGGGATGTCACCCGACACTGGTACCCGGGGCAGCGACCCGATACGACCCGGGGACCTGGGTCCGGGGTCCCGACCTGACCCGGTGACCTGGGCCGGGGATGTCACCCGACACTGGTACCCGGGGCAGCGACCCGATACGACCCGGGGACCTGGGTCCGGGGTCCCGACCTGACCCGGTGACCTGGGGCCAGGGTAACCACTTGACCCGGGGACCCGGGCCGGGGACCCGGTATGACTCCGTCTCCCGGGGCCGGGGTGGTCACCTGACACTGGTACCCGGGACAGCGACCCGACATGACCCGGTGACCCGGGGCCGGGGTAACGACCTGTCCAGGGGACCTGGGCCGGGGACCCGACAGGACCCGGTGACCTGGTTCCGGGGTGCCGACCTGACCCGGTGACCTGGGGCTGTGGTGTCGACCGGACTCGGGGACCTGGTCCGGTGTCCCGTCATGACCCGGGGACCTGGGGTCGGGGTGGTCACCAGACCCTTGTACCCAGGCCGTTGACCCGACATGACCCTGTGACCCGGGGCCTGGGTAAAAATCCAACCCGGGGACCCGGGCATGGGACGTAACATGACCCGACCTGGGTCCGGGGTCCCGACCTGACCCGGTGACCTGGGGCCGGGGACCCAACGTGACCCGGGGACCTGGGGCCGGGGATGTCACCCGACACTGGTACCCGGGGCAGCGACCCGATACGACCCGGGGACCTGGGTCCGGGGTCCCGACCTGACCCGGTGACCTGGGGCCAGGGTAACCACCTGACCCGGGGACCCGGGCCGGGGACCCGGTATGACTCCGTCTCCCGGGGCCAGGGTGGTCACCTGACACTGCTACCCGGGACAGCGACCCGACATGACCCGGTGACCCGGGGCCGGGGTAACGACCTGTCCAGGGGACCTGGGCCGGGGACCCGACAGGACCCGGTGACCTGGTTCCGGGGTGCCGACCTGACCCGGTGACCTGGGGCTGTGGTGTCGACCGGACTCGGGGACCTGGTCCGGTGTCCCGTCATGACCCGGGGACCTGGGGTCGGGGTGGTCACCAGACCGTTGTACCCAGGCCGTTGACCCGACATGACCCTGTGACCCGGGGCCTGGGTAAAAATCCAACCCGGGGACCCAGGCATGGGACATGACATGACCCGACCTGGGTCCGGGGTCCCGACCTGACCCGCTGACCTGGGGCCGGTGTCCCCACGTGACCCGGGGTCCTGGTGCCGGGGTCCCCACGTGACCCGGGGACCTGGGGCCGGGGTCCCCACGTGACCTGGGGTCCTGGTGCCGGGGTCCCCACGTGACCCGGGGACCCGGGCCGGAGACCCCACGTGACCCGGTGACCTGGGGCCGGGGTCCCCTTGTGACCCGGGGACCCGGGCCGGGGACATCACGTGACCCGGTCACCTGGGGCCGGGGTCCCCACGTGACCCGGGGTCCTGGTGCCGGGGTCCCCACGTGACCCGGGGACCCAGGCCGGTGTCCCCACGTGACCCGCTGACCTGTGGCCGGGGTCCCCACGTGACCCGGGGTCCTGGTGCCGGGGTCCCCACGTGACCCGCTGACCTGGGGCCGGGGTCCCCACGTGACCCGGTCACCTGGAACCGGGGTCCCCACGTGACCCGGGGTCCTGGTGCCGGGGTCCCCACGTGACCCGCTGACCTGGGGACGGTGTCCCCACGTGACCCGGGGTCCTGGTGCCGGGGTCCCCACGTGACCCGCTGACCTGGGGCCGGGGTCCCCACGTGACCCGGGGTCCTGGTGCCGGGGTCCCCACGTGACCCGCTGACCTGGGGCCGGGGTCCCCACGTGACCCGGGGTCCTGGTGCCGGGGTGGTCACCGGAACCTGGGAACCAGGCCGGGTGCGCGACATGACCCGGTGACCCGGGGCCGGGTTAACGACCTGTCCAGGGGACCCGGGCCGGGGACCCGACAGGACCCGGTGATCCTTCGCTGGTGTCCCGATGCAACCCGGGGACCCGGGCCGGGGAACCCACGTGACCCGGGGACCTGGGGCAGGGGATGTCACCCGACACTGGTACCCGGGGCAGCGACCCGATACGACCCGGGGACCTGGGTCCGGGGTCCCGACCTGACCCGGTGACCTGGGCCGGGGATGTCACCCGACACTGGTACCCGGGGCAGCGACCCGATACGACCCGGGGACCTGGGTCCGGGGTCCCGACCTGACCCGGTGACCTGGGGCCAGGGTAACCACTTGACCCGGGGACCCGGGCCGGGGACCCGGTATGACTCCGTCTCCCGGGGCCGGGGTGGTCACCTGACACTGGTACCCGGGACAGCGACCCGACATGAACCGGTGACCCGGGGCCGGGGTAACGACCTGTCCAGGGGACCTGGGCCGGGGACCCGACAGGACCCGGTGACCTGGTTCCGGGGTGCCGACCTGACCCGGTGACCTGGGGCTGTGGTGTCGACCGGACTCGGGGACCTGGTCCGGTGTCCCGTCATGACCCGGGGACCTGGGGTCGGGGTGGTCACCAGACCGTTGTACCCAGGCCGTTGACCCGACATGACCCTGTGACCCGGGGCCTGGGTAAAAATCCGACCCGGGGCCTGGGTAAAAATCCAACCCGGGGACCCGGGGCCGGGTTAACGACCTGTCCAGGGGACCCGGGCCGGGGACCCGACAGGACCCGGTGATCCTTCGCTGGTGTCCCGATGCAACCCGGGGACCCGGGCCGGGGACCCCACGTGACCCGGGGACCTGGGGCAGGGGATGTCACCCGACACTGGTACCCGGGGCAGCGACCCGATACGACCCGGGGACCTGGGTCCGGGGTCCCGACCTGACCCGGTGACCTGGGGCGAGGGTAACCACCTGACCCGGGGACCCGGGCCGGGGACCCGGTATGACTCCGTCTCCCGGGGCCGGGGTGGTCACCTGACACTGCTACCCGGGACAGCGACCCGACATGACCCGGTGAACCGGGGCCGGGGTAACGACCTGTCCAGGGGACCTGGGCCGGGGACCCGACATGACCCGGTGACCTGGTTCCGGGGTGCCAACCTGACCCGGTGACCTGGGGCTGTGGTGTCGACCGGACTCGGGGACCTGGTCCGGTGTCCCGTCATGACCCGGGGACCTGGGGTCGGGGTGGTCACCAGACCATTGTACCCAGGCCGTTGACCCGACATGACCCTGTGACCCGGGGCCTGGGTAAAAATCCAACCCGGGGACCCAGGCATGGGACATGACATGACCCGACCTGGGTCCGGGGTCCCGACCTGACCCGCTGACCTGGGGCCGGTGTCCCCACGTGACCCGGGGTCCTGGTGCCGGGGTCCCCACGTGACCCGGTCACCTGGGGCCGGGGTCCCCACGTGACCCGGGGTCCTGGTGCCGGGTTCCCCACGTGACCCGGGGACCCAGGCCGGGGTCCCTACGTGACCCGCTGACCTGTGGCCGGGGTCCCCACGTGACCCGGGGTCCTGGTGCCGGGGTCCCCACGTGACCCGCTGACCTGGGGCCGGGGTCCCCACGTGACCCGGGGTCCTGGTGCCGGGGTCCCCACGTGACCCGCTGACCTGGGGACGGGGTCCCCACGTGACCCGGGGTCCTGGTGCCGGGGTCCCCACGTGACCCGCTGACCTGGGGCCGGGGTCCCCACGTGACCCGGGGTCCTGGTGCCGGGGTGGTCACCGGAACCTGGGAACCAGGCCGGGTGCGCGACATGACCCGGTGACCCGGGGCCGGGTTAACGACCTGTCCAGGGGACCCGGGCCGGGGACCCGACAGGACCCGGTGATCCTTCGCTGGTGTCCCGATGCAACCCGGGGACCCGGGCCGGGGACCCCACGTGACCCGGGGACCTGGGGCAGGGGATGTCACCCGACACTGGTACCCGGGGCAGCGACCCGATACGACCCGGGGACCTGGGTCCGGGGTCCCGACCTGACCCGGTGACCTGGGCCGGGGATGTCACCCGACACTGGTACCCGGGGCAGCGACCCGATACGACCCGGGGACCTGGGTCCGGGGTCCCGACCTGACCCGGTGACCTGGGGCCAGGGTAACCACTTGACCCGGGGACCCGCGCCGGGGACCCTGTATGACTCCGTCTCCCGGGGCCGGGGTGGTCACCTGACACTGGTACCCGGGACAGCGACCCGACATGAACCGGTGACCCGGGGCCGGGCTAACGACCTGTCCAGGGGACCTGGGCCGGGGACCCGACAGGACCCGGTGACCTGGTTCCGGGGTGCCGACCTGACCCGGTGACCTGGGGCTGTGGTGTCGACCGGACTCGGGGACCTGGTCCGGTGTCCCGTCATGACCCGGGGACCTGGGGTCGGGGTGGTCACCAGACCGTTGTACCCAGGCCGTTGACCCGACATGACCCTGTGACCCGGGGCCTGGGTAAAAATCCGACCCGGGGCCTGGGTAAAAATCCAACCCGGGGACCCGGGGCCGGGTTAACGACCTGTCCAGGGGACCCGGGCCGGGGACCCGACAGGACCCGGTGATCCTTCGCTGGTGTCCCGATGCAACCCGGGGACCCGGGCCGGGGACCCCACGTGACCCGGGGACCTGGGGCAGGGGATGTCACCCGACACTGGTACCCGGGCCAGCGACCCGATACGACCCGGGGACCTGGGTCCGGGGTCCCGACCTGACCCGGTGACCTGGGGCCAGGGTAACCACCTGACCCGGGGACCCGGGCCGGGGACCCGGTATGACTCCGTTTCCCGGGGCCGGGGTGGTCACCTGACACTGCTACCCGGGACAGCGACCCGACATGACCCGGTGACCCGGGGCCGGGGTAACGACCTGTCCAGGGGACCTGGGCCGGGGACCCGACAGGACCCGGTGACCTGGTTCCGGGGTGCCGACCTGACCCGGTGACCTGGGGCTGTGGTGTCGACCGGACTCGGGGACCTGGTCCGGTGTCCCGTCATGACCCGGGGACCTGGGGTCGGGGTGGTCACCAGACCCTTGTACCCAGGCCGTTGACCCGACATGACCCTGTGACCCGGGGCCTGGGTAAAAATCCAACCCGGGGACCCAGGCATGGGACATGACATGACCCGACCTGGGTCCGGGGTCCCGACCTGACCCGCTGACCTGGGGCCGGTGTCCCCACGTGACCCGGGGTCCTGGTGCTGGGGTCCCCACGTGACCCGGTGACCTGGGGCCGGGGTCCCCACGTGACCCGGGGTCCTGGTGCCGGGGTCCCCACGTGACCCGGGGACCCGGGCCGGGGACCCCACGTGACCCGGTGACCTGGGGCCGGGGTCCCCATGTGACCCGGGGACCCGGGCCGGGGACATCACGTGACCCGGTCACCTGGGGCCGGGGTCCCCACGTGACCCGGGGTCCTGGTGCCGGGGACCCCACGTGACCCGGGGACCCAGGCCGGGGTCCCCACGTGACCCGCTGACCTGTGGCCGGGGTCCCCACGTGACCCGGGGTCCTGGTGCCGGGGTCCCCACGTGACCCGCTGACCTGGGGCCGGGGTCCCCACGTGACCCGGGGTCCTGGTGCCGGGGTCACCACGTGACCCGCTGACCTGTGGCCGGGGTCCCCACGTGACCCGGGGTCCTGGTGCCGGGGTCCCCACGTGACCCGCTGACCTGGGGCCGGGGTCCCCACGTGACCCGGGGTCCTGGTGCCGGGGTGGTCACCGGAACCTGGGAACCAGGCCGGGTGCGCGACATGACCCGGTGACCCGGGGCCGGGTTAACGACCTGTCCAGGGGACCCGGGCCGGGGACCCGACAGGACCCGGTGATCCTTCGCTGGTGTCCCGATGCAACCCGGGGACCCGGGCCGGGGAACCCACGTGACCCGGGGACCTGGGGCAGGGGATGTCACCCGACACTGGTACCCGGGGCAGCGACCCGATACGACCCGGGGACCTGGGTCCGGGGTCCCGACCTGACCCGGTGACCTGGGCCGGGGATGTCACCCGACACTGGTACCCGGGGCAGCGACCCGATACGACCCGGGGACCTGGGTCCGGGGTCCCGACCTGACCCGGTGACCTGGGGCCAGGGTAACCACTTGACCCGGGGACCCGGGCCGGGGACCCGGTATGACTCCGTCTCCCGGGGCCGGGGTGGTCACCTGACACTGGTACCCGGGACAGCGACCCGACATGAACCGGTGACCCGGGGCCGGGCTAACGACCTGTCCAGGGGACCTGGGCCGGGGACCCGACAGGACCCGGTGACCTGGTTCCGGGGTGCCGACCTGACCCGGTGACCTGGGGCTGTGGTGTCGACCGGACTCGGGGACCTGGTCCGGTGTCCCGTCATGACCCGGGGACCTGGGGTCGGGGTGGTCACCAGACCGTTGTACCCAGGCCGTTGACCCGACATGACCCTGTGACCCGGGGCCTGGGTAAAAATCCGACCCGGGGCCTGGGTAAAAATCCAACCCGGGGACCCGGGGCCGGGTTAACGACCTGTCCAGGGGACCCGGGCCGGGGACCCGACAGGACCCGGTGATCCTTCGCTGGTGTCCCGATGCAACCCGGGGACCCGGGCCGGGGACCCCACGTGACCCGGGGACCTGGGGCAGGGGATGTCACCCGACACTGGTACCCGGGGCAGCGACCCGATACGACCCGGGGACCTGGGTCCGGGGTCCCGACCTGACCCGGTGACCTGGGGCCAGGGTAACCACCTGACCCGGGGACCCGGGCCGGGGACCCGGTATGACTCCGTCTCCCGGGGCCGGCGTGGTCACCTGACACTGGTACCCGGGACAGCGACCCGACATGACCCGGTGACCCGGGGCCGGGGTAACGACCTGTCCAGGGGACCTGGGCCGGGGACCCGACAGGACCCGGTGACCTGGTTCCGGGGTGCCGACCTGACCCGGTGACCTGGGGCTGTGGTGTCGACCGGACTCGGGGACCTGGTCCGGTGTCCCGTCATGACCCGGGGACCTGGGGTCGGGGTGGTCACCAGACCCTTGTACCCAGGCCGTTGACCCGACATGACCCTGTGACCCGGGGCCTGGGTAAAAATCCAACCCGGGGACCCAGGCATGGGACATGACATGACCCGACCTGGGTCCGGGGTCCCGACCTGACCCGCTGACCTGGGGCCGGTGTCCCCACGTGACCCGGGGTCCTGGTGCCGGGGTCCCCACGTGACCCGGTGACCTGGGGCCGGGGTCCCCACGTGACCCGGGGTCCTGGTGCCGGGGTCCCCACGTGACCCGGGGACCCGGGCCGGGGACCCCACGTGACCCGGTGACCTGGGGCCGGGGTCCCCATGTGACCCGGGGACCCGGGCCGGGGACATCACGTGACCCGGTCACCTTGGGCCGTGGTCCCCACGTGACCCGGGGTCCTGGTGCCGGGGTCCCCACGTGACCCGGGGACCCAGGCCGGGGTCCCCACGTGACCCGCTGACCTGTGGCCGGGGTCCCCACGTGACCCGGGGTCCTGGTGCCGGGGTCCCCACGTGACCCGCTGACCTGGGGCCGGGGTCCCCACGTGACCCGGGGTCCTGGTGCCGGGGTCCCCACGTGACCCGCTGACCTGTGGCCGGGGTCCCCACGTGACCCGGGGTCCTGGTGCCGGGGTCCCCACGTGACCCGCTGACCTGGGGCCGGTGTCCCCACGTGACCCGGGGTCCTGGTGCCGGGGTCCCCACGTGACCCGGGGACCCGGGCCGGGGACCCCATGTGACCCGGGGACCTGGGGCAGGGGATGTCACCCGACACTGGTACCCGGGGCAGCGACCCGATACGACCCGGGGACCTGGGTCCGGGGTCCCGACCTGACCCGGTGACCTGGGCCGGGGATGTCACCCGACACTGGTACCCGGGGCAGCGACCCGATACGACCCGGGGTCCTGGGTCCGGGGTCCCGACCTGACCCGGTGACCTGGGGCCAGGGTAACCACTTGACCCGGGGACCCGGGCCGGGGACCCGGTATGACTCCGTCTCCCGGGGCCGGGGTGGTCACCTGACACTGCTACCCGGGACAGCGACCCGACATGAACCGGTGACCCGGGGCCGGGCTAACGACCTGTCCAGGGGACCTGGGCCGGGGACCCGACAGGACCCGGTGACCTGGTTCCGGGGTGCCGACCTGACCCGGTGACCTGGGGCTGTGGTGTCGACCGGACTCGGGGACCTGGTCCGGTGTCCCGTCATGACCCGGGGACCTGGGGTCGGGGTCCCCACGTGACCCGGTCACCTGGGGCCCGGGTCCCCACGTGACCCGGTCACCTGGGGCCGGGGTCCCCACGTGACCTGGGGACCCGGGCCGGGGACCCCACGTGACCCGGGGACCTGGGGTAGGGGATGTCACCCGACACTGGTACCCGGGGCAGCGACCCGATACGACCCGGGGACCTGGGTCCGGGGTCCCGACCTGACCCGGTGACCTGGGGCCAGGGTAACCACCTGACCCGGGGACCCGGGCCGGGGACCCGGTATGACTCCGTCTCCCGGGGCCGGGGTGGTCACCTGACACTGCTACCCGGGACAGCGACCCGACATGACCCGGTGACCCGGGGCCGGGGTAACGACCTGTCCAGGGGACCTGGGCCGGGGACCCGACAGGACCCGGTGACCTGGTTCCGGGGTGCCGACCTGACCCGGTGACCTGGGGCTGTGGTGTCGACCGGACTCGGGGACCTGGTCCGGTGTCCCGTCATGACCCGGGGACCTGGGGTCGGGGTGGTCACCAGACCGTTGTACCCAGGCCGTTGACCCGACATGACCCTGTGACCCGGGGCCTGGGTAAAAATCCAACCCGGGGACCCGGGCATGGGACATGACATGACCCGACCTGGGTCCGGGGTCCCGACCTGACCCGGTTACCTGGGGCCGGTGTCCCCACGTGACCCGGGGTCCTGGTGCCGGGGTCCCCACGTGACCCGGGGACCCGAGCCGGGCTCCCCACGTGACCCGGTGACCTGAGGCCGGGGTCCCCACGTGACCCGGTGACCTGGTGCCGGGGTCCCCACGTGACCCGGGGACCCGGGCTGGGGACCCCACGTGACCCGGTGACCTGGGGCCGGGGTCCCCACGTGACCCGGGGACCCAGGCCGGGGACATCACGTGACCCGGTCACCTGGGGCCGGGGTCCCCACGTGACCCGGGGTCCTGGTGCCGGGGACCCCACGTGACCCGGGGACCCGGGCCGGGGTCCCCACGTGACCCGGGGTCCTGGTGCCGGTGTCCCCACGTGACCCGGTCACCTGGGGCCGGGGTCCCCACGTGACCCGGGGTCCTGGTGCCGGGGTCCCCACGTGACCCGCTGACTTGGGGCCGGGGTCCCCACCTGACCCGGGGTCCTGGTGCCGGGGTCCCCACGTGACCCGCTGACCTGTGGCCGGGGTCCCCACGTGACCCGGGGTCCTGGTGCCGGGGTCCCCACGTGACCCGCTGACCTGGGGCCGGGGTCCCCACGTGACCCGGGGTCCTGGTGCCGGGGTGGTCACCGGAACCTGGGAACCAGGCCGGGTGCGCGACATGACCCGGTGACCCGGGGCCGGGTTAACGACCTGTCCAGGGGACCCGGGCCGGGGACCCCACGTGACCCGGGGACCTGGGGCAGGGGATGTCACCCGACACTGGTACCCGGGGCAGCGACCCGATACGACCCGGGGACCTGGGTCCGGGGTCCCGACCTGACCCGGTGACCTGGGGCCAGGGTAACCACCTGACCCGGGGACCCGGGCCGGGGACTCGGTATGACTCCGTCTCCCAGGGCCGGCGTGGTCACCTGACACTGCTACCCGGGACAGCGACCCGACATGACCCGGTGACCCGGGGCCGGGGTAAAAATCCAACCCGGGGACCCGGGCATGGGACGTGACATGACCCGACCTGGGTCCGGGGTCCCGACCTGACCCGGTGACCTTGGGCCAGGGTAACCACCTGACCCGGGTACTCGGGCCGGGGACCCGGTATGACTTCGTCTCCCGGGGCCGGGGTGGTCACCTGACACTGGTACCCGGGACAGCGACCCGACATGACCCGGTGACCCGGGGCCGGGGGTAACGACCTGTCCAGGGGACCTGGGCCGGGGACCCGACATGACCCGGTGACCTGGTTCCGGGGTGCCGACCTGACCCGGTGACCTGGGGCTGTGGTGTCGACCGGACTCGGGGACCTGGTCCGGTGTCCCGTCATGACCCGGGGACCTGGGGTTGGGGTGGTCACCAGACCCTTGTACCCAGGCCGTTGACCCGACATGACCCTGTGACCCGGGGCCTGGGTAAAAATCCGACCCGGGGCCTGGGTAAAAATCCAACCCGGGGACCCGGGGCCGGGTTAACGACCTGTCCAGGGGACCCGGGCCGGGGACCCGACAGGACCCGGTGATCCTTCGCTGGTGTCCCGATGCAACCCGGGGACCCGGGCCGGGGACCCCACGTGACCCGGGGACCTGGGGCCGGGGATGTCACCCGACACTGGTACCCGGGGCAGCGACCCGATACGACCCGGGGACCTGGGTCCGGGGTCCCGACCTGACCCGGTGACCTGGGGCCAGGGTAACCACCTGACCCGGGGACCCGGGCCGGGGACTCGGTATGACTCCGTCTCCCGGGGCCGGCGTGGTCACCTGACACTGCTACCCGGGACAGCGACCCGACATGACCCGGTGACCCGGGGCCGGGGTGAAAATCCAACCCGGGGACCCGGGCATGGGACGTGACATGACCCGACCTGGGTCCGGGGTCCCGACCTGACCCGGTGACCTTGGGCCAGGGTAACCACCTGACCCGGTGACCCGGGGCCGGGGTAACGACCTGTCCAGGGGACCTGGGCCGGGGACCCGACAGGACCCGGTGACCTGGTTCCGGGGTGCTGACCTGACCCGGTGACCTGGGGCTGTGGTGTCGACCGGACTCGGGGACCTGGGGTCGGGGTGGTCACCAGACCGTTGTACCCAGGCCGTTGACCCGACATGACCCTGTGACCCGGGGCCTGGGTAAAAATCCAACCCGGGGACCCAGGCATGGGACATGACATGACCCGACCTGGGTCCGGGGTCCCGACCTGACCCGCTGACCTGGGGCCGGTGTCCCCACGTGACCCGGGGTCCTGGTGCCGGGGTCCCCACGTGACCCGGTGACCTGGGGCCGGGGTCCCCACGTGACCCGGGGTCCTGGTGCCGGGGTCCCCACGTGACCCGGGGACCCGGGCCGGGGACCCCACGTGACCCGGGGACCTGGGGCCGGGGTCCCCATGTGACCCGGGGACCCGGGCCGGGGACATCACGTGACCCGGTCACCTTGGGCCGGGGTCCCCACGTGACCCGGGGTCCTGGTGCCGGGGTCCCCACGTGACCCGGGGACCCAGGCCGGGGTCCCCACGTGACCCGCTGACCTGTGGCCGGGGTCCCCACGTGACCCGGGGTCCTGGTGCCGGGGTCCCCACGTGACCCGCTGACCTGGGGCCGGGGTCCCCACGTGACCCGGGGTCCTGGTGCCGGGGTCCCCACGTGACCCGCTGACCTGTGGCCGGGGTCCCCACGTGACCCGGGGTCCTGGTGCCGGGGTCCCCACGTGACCCGCTGACCTGGGGCCGGTGTCCCCACGTGACCCGGGGTCCTGGTGCCGGGGTCCCCACGTGACCCGGGGACCCGGGCCGGGGACCCCATGTGACCCGGGGACCTGGGGCAGGGGATGTCACCCGACACTGGTACCCGGGGCAGCGACCCGATACGACCCGGGGACCTGGGTCCGGGGTCCCGACCTGACCCGGTGACCTGGGCCGGGGATGTCACCCGACACTGGTACCCGGGGCAGCGACCCGATACGACCCGGGGACCTGGGTCCGGGGTCCCGACCTGACCCGGTGACCTGGGGCCAGGGTAACCACTTGACCCGGGGACCCGGGCCGGGGACCCGGTATGACTCCGTCTCCCGGGGCCGGGGTGGTCACCTGACACTGCTACCCGGGACAGCGACCCGACATGAACCGGTGACCCGGGGCCGGGCTAACGACCTGTCCAGGGGACCTGGGCCGGGGACCCGACAGGACCCGGTGACCTGGTTCCGGGGTGCCGACCTGACCCGGTGACCTGGGGCTGTGGTGTCGACCGGACTCGGGGACCTGGTCCGGTGTCCCGTCATGACCCGGGGACCTGGGGTCGGGGTCCCCACGTGACCCGGTCACCTGGGGCCCGGGTCCCCACGTGACCCGGTCACCTGAGGCCGGGGTCCCCACGTGACCTGGGGACCCGGGCCGGGGACCCCACGTGACCCGGGGACCTGGGGTAGGGGATGTCACCCGACACTGGTACCCGGGGCAGCGACCCGATACGACCCGGGGACCTGGGTCCGGGTTCCCGACCTGACCCGGTGACCTGGGGCCAGGGTAACCACCTGACCCGGGGACCCGGGCCGGGGACCCGGTATGACTCCGTCTCCCGGGGCCGGGGTGGTCACCTGACACTGGTACCCGGGACAGCGACCCGACATGACCCGGTGACCCGGGGCCGGGGTAACGACCTGTCCAGGGGACCTGGGCCGGGGACCCGACAGGACCCGGTGACCTGGTTCCGGGGTGCCGACCTGACCCGGTGACCTGGGGCTGTGGTGTCGACCGGACTCGGGGACCTGGTCCGGTGTCCCGTCATGACCCGGGGACCTGGGGTCGGGGTGGTCACCAGACCGTTGTACCCAGGCCGTTGACCCGACATGACCCTGTGACCCGGGGCCTGGGTAAAAATCCAACCCGGGGACCCGGGCATGGGACATGACATGACCCGACCTGGGTCCAGGGTCCCGACCTGACCCGGTTACCTGGGGCCGGTGTCCCCACGTGACCCGGGGTCCTGGTGCCGGGGTCCCCACGTGACCTGGGGACCCGAGCCGGGCTCCCCACGTGACCCGGTGACCTGAGGCCGGGGTCCCCACGTGACCCGGTGACCTGGTGCCGGGGTCCCCACGTGACCCGGGGACCCGGGCTGGGGACCCCACGTGACCCGGTGACCTGGGGCCGGGGTCCCCACGTGACCCGGGGACCCGGGCCGGGGACATCACGTGACCCGGTCACCTGGGGCCGGGGTCCCCACGTGACCCGGGGTCCTGGTGCCGGGGACCCCACGTGACCCGGGGACCCGGGCCGGTGTCCCCACGTGACCCGGGGTCCTGGTGCCGATGTCCCCACGTGACCCGGTCACCTGGGGCCGGGGTCCCCACGTGACCCGGGGTCCTGGTGCCGGGGTCCCCACGTGACCCGCTGACTTGGGGCCGGGGTCCCCACCTGACCCGGGGTCCTGGTGCCGGGGTCCCCACGTGACCCGCTGACCTGTGGCCGGGGTCCCCACGTGACCCGGGGTCCTGGTGCCGGGGTCCCCACGTGACCCGCTGACCTGGGGCCGGGGTCCCCACGTGACCCGGGGTCCTGGTGCCGGGGTGGTCACCGGAACCTGGGAACCAGGCCGGGTGCGCGACATGACCCGGTGACCCGGGGCCGGGTTAACGACCTGTCCAGGGGACCCGGGCCGGGGACCCCACGTGACCCGGGGACCTGGGGCAGGGGATGTCACCCGACACTGGTACCCGGGGCAGCGACCCGATACGACCCGGGGACCTGGGTCCGGGGTCCCGACCTGACCCGGTGACCTGGGGCCAGGGTAACCACCTGACCCGGGGACCCGGGCCGGGGACTCGGTATGACTCCGTCTCCCAGGGCCGGCGTGGTCACCTGACACTGCTACCCGGGACAGCGACCCGACATGACCCGGTGACCCGGGGCCGGGGTAAAAATCCAACCCGGGGACCCGGGCATGGGACGTGACATGACCCGACCTGGGTCCGGGGTCCCGACCTGACCCGGTGACCTTGGGCCAGGGTAACCACCTGACCCGGGTACTCGGGCCGGGGACCCGGTATGACTTCGTCTCCCGGGGCCGGGGTGGTCACCTGACACTGGTACCCGGGACAGCGACCCGACATGACCCGGTGACCCGGGGCCGGGGTAACGACCTGTCCAGGGGACCTGGGCCGGGGACCCGACATGACCCGGTGACCTGGTTCCGGGGTGCCGACCTGACCCGGTGACCTGGGGCTGTGGTGTCGACCGGACTCGGGGACCTGGTCCGGTGTCCCGTCATGACCCGGGGACCTGGGGTTGGGGTGGTCACCAGACCGTTGTACCCAGGCCGTTGACCCGACATGACCCTGTGACCCGGGGCCTGGGTAAAAATCCGACCCGGGGCCTGGGTAAAAATCCAACCCGGGGACCCGGGGCCGGGTTAACGACCTGTCCAGGGGACCCGGGCCGGGGACCCGACAGGACCCGGTGATCCTTCGCTGGTGTCCCGATGCAACCCGGGGACCCGGGCCGGGGACCCCACGTGACCCGGGGACCTGGGGCCGGGGATGTCACCCGACACTGGTACCCGGGGCAGCGACCCGATACGACCCGGGGACCTGGGTCCGGGGTCCCGACCTGACCCGGTGACCTGGGGCCAGGGTAACCACCTGACCCGGGGACCCGGGCCGGGGACTCGGTATGACTCCGTCTCCCGGGGCCGGGGTGGTCACCTGACACTGCTACCCGGGACAGCGACCCGACATGACCCGGTGACCCGGGGCCGGGGTGAAAATCCAACCCGGGGACCCGGGCATGGGACGTGACATGACCCGACCTGGGTCCGGGGTTTCGACCTGACCCGGTGACCTTGGGCCAGGGTAACCACCTGACCCGGTGACCCGGGGCCGGGGTAACGACCTGTCCAGGGGACCTGGGCCGGGGACCCGACAGGACCCGGTGACCTGGTTCCGGGGTGCTGACCTGACCCGGTGACCTGGGTCTGTGGTGTCGACCGGACTCGGGGACCTGGGGTCGGGGTGGTCACCAGACCGTTGTACCCAGGCCGTTGACCCGACATGACCCTGTGACCCGGGGCCTGGGTAAAAATCCAACCCGGGGACCCGGGCATGGGACATGACATGACCCAACCTGGGTCCGGGGTCCCGACCTGACCCGCTGACCTGGGGCCGGTGTCCCCACGTGACCCGGGGTCCTGGTGCCGGGGTCCCCACGTGACCCGGGGACCCGAGCCGGGGTCCCCACGTGACCCGGTGACCTGAGGCCGGGGTCCCCACGTGACCCGGTGACCTGGGGCCGGGGTCCCCACGTGACCCGGGGTCCTGTTGCCGGGGTCCCCACGTGACCCGGGGACCCGGGTCGGGGACCCCACGTGACCCGGTGACCTGGGGCCGGGGTCCCCACGTGACCAGGGGACCCGGGCCGGGGACATCCCGTGACCCGGTCACCTGGGGCCGGGGTCCCCACGTGACCCGGGGTCCTGGTGCCGGGGACCCCACGTGACCCGGGGACCCGGGCCGGGGTCCCCACGTGACCCGGGGTCCTGGTGCCGGGGTCCCCACGTGACCCGCTGACTTGGGGCCGGGGTCCCCACTTGACCCGGGGTCCTGGTGCCGGGGTCCCCACGTGACCCGGGGACCCGGGCCGGGGTCCCCACGTGACCCGGTGACCTGAGGCCGAGGTCCCCACGTGACCCGGTGACCTGGGGCGAGGGTCCCCACGTGACGCGGGGTCCTGGTGCCGGGGTCCCCAAGTGACCCCGGGACCCGGGCCGGGGACCCCACGTGACCCGGTGACCTGGGGCCGGGGTCCCCACGTGACCCGGGGACCCGGGCCGGGGACATCACGTGACCCGGTCACCTGGGGCCGGGGTCCCCACGTGACCCGGGGTCCTGGTGCCGGGGTCCCCACGTGACCCGGTGACCTGAGGCCGGGGTCCCCACGTGACCCGGTGACCTGGGGCCGGGGTCCCCACGTGACCCGGGGTCCTGGTGCCGGGGTTCCCACGTGACCCGGGGACCCGGGAGGGGGTCGCCACGTGACCCGGGGTCCTGTTGCCGGGGTCCCCACGTGACCCGGTGACCTGGGGCCGGGGTCCCCACGTGACCCGGGGTCCTGGTGCCGGGGTCCCCACGTGACCCGGGGACCCGGGCCGGGGTCCCCACGTGACCCAGGGTCCTGGTGCCGGTGTCCCCACGTGACCCGGTGACCTGGGGCCGGGGTCCCCACGTGACCCGGGGACCCGGGCCGGGGTCCCCACGTGACCCAGGGTCCTGGTGCCGGTGTCCCCACGTGACCCGGTGACCTGGGGCCGGGGTCCCCACGTGACCCGGTGACCTGGGGCCGGGGTCCCCACGTGACCCGGGGACCCGGGCCGGGGACATCACGTGACCCGGTCACCTGGGGCCGGGGTCCCCACGTGACCCGGTCACCTGGGGCCGGTGTCCCCACGTGACCCGGTCACCTGGGGCCCGGGTCCCCAAGTGACCCGGTCACCTGGGGCCGGGGTCCCCACGTGACCTGGGGACCCGGGCCGGGGACCCCACATGACCCGGGGACCTGGGGCCGGGGATGTCACCCGACACTGGTACCCGGGGCAGCGACCCGATACGACCCGGGGACCTGGGTCCGGGGTCCCGACCTGACCCGGTGACCTGGGGCCAGGGTAACCACTTGACCCGGGGACCCGGGCCCGGGACCCGGTATGACTCCGTCTCCCGGGGCCAGGGTGGTCACCTGACACTGCTACCCGGGACAGCGACCCAACATGACCCGGTGACCCGGGGCCGGGGTAACGACCTGTCCAGGGGACCTGGGCCGGGGACCCGACAGGACCCGGTGACCTGGTTCCGGGGTGCCGACCTGACCCGGTGACCTGGGGCTGTGGTGTCGACCGGACTCGGGGACCTGGTCCGGTGTCCCGTCATGACCCGGGGACCTGGGGTAGGGGTGGTCACCAGACCGTTGTACCCAGGCCGTTGACCCGACATGACCCTGTGACCCGGGGCCTGGGTAAAAATCCAACCCGGGGACCCGGGCATGGGACATGACATGACCCGACCTGAGTCCGGGGTCCCGACCTGACCCGCTGACCTGGGGCCGGTGTCCCCACGTGACCCGGGGTCCTGTTGCCGGGGTTCCCACGTGACCCGGGGACCCGGGCCGGGGTCCCCACGTGACCCGGGGTCCTGGTGCCGGTGTCCCCACGTGACCCGGGGACCCGGGCCGGGGACCCCACGTGACCCGGGGTCCTGGTGCCAGGGTCCCCACGTGACCCGGGGACCCGGGCCGGGGACATCACGTGACCCGGTCACCTGGGGCCGGGGTCCCCACGTGACCCGGGGTCCTGGTGCTGGGGACCCCACGTGACCCGGGGACCCGGGCCGGGGTCCCCACGTGACCCGGGGTCCTGGTGCCGGGGTCCCCACGTGACCCGCTGACTTGGGGCCGGGGTCCCCACTTGACCCGGGGTCCTGGTGCCGGGGTCCCCACGTGACCCGGGGACCCGGGCCGGGGTCCCCACGTGACCCGGTGACCTGAGGCCGAGGTCCCCACGTGACCCGGTGACCTGGGGCGAGGGTCCCCACGTGACGCGGGGTCCTGGTGCCGGGGTCCCCAAGTGACCCGGGGACCCGGGCCGGGGACCCCACGTGACCCGGTGACCTGGGGCCGGGGTCCCCACGTGACCCGGGGACCCGGGCCGGGGACATCACGTGACCCGGTCACCTGGGGCCGGGGTCCCCACGTGACCCGGGGTCCTGGTGCCGGGGTCCCCACGTGACCCGGTGACCTGAGGCCGGGGTCCCCACGTGACCCGGTGACCTGGGGCCGGGGTCCCCACGTGACCCGGGGTCCTGGTGCCTGGGTCCCCACGTGACCCGGTGACCTGAGGCCGGGGTCCCCACGTGACCCGGTGACCTGGGGCCGGGGTCCCCACGTGACCCGGGGTCCTGGTGCCGGGGTTCCCACGTGACCCGGGGACCCGGGCCGGGGTCCCCACGTGACCCAAGGTCCTGGTGCCGGTGTCCCCACGTGACCCGGTGACCTGGGGCCGGGGTCCCCACGTGACCCGGTGACCTGGGGCCGGGGTCCCCACGTGACCCGGGGACCCGGGCCGGGGTCCCCACGTGACCCAGGGTCCTGGTGCCGGTGTCCCCACGTGACCCGGTGACCTGGGGCCGGGGTCCCCACATGACCCGGTGACCTGGGGCCGGGGTCCCCACGTGACCCGGGGACCCGGGCCGGGGACATCACGTGACCCGGTCACCTGGGGCCGGGGTCCCTACGTGACCTGGTCACCTGGGGCCGGGGTCCCCACGTGACCTGGTCACCTGGGGCCGGGGTCCCCACGTGACCTGGGGACCCGGGCCGGGGACCCCACGTGACCCGGGGACCTGGGGCCGGGGATGTCACCCGACACTGGTACCCGGGGCAGCGACCCGATACGACCCGGGGACCTGGGTCCGGGGTCCCGACCTGACCCGGTGACCTGGGGCCAGGGTAACCACTTGACCCGGGGACCCGGGCCCGGGACCCGGTATGACTCCGTCTCCCGGGGCCAGGGTGGTCACCTGACACTGCTACCCGGGACAGCGACCCGACATGACCCGGTGACCCGGGGCCGGGGTAACGACCTGTCCAGGGGACCTGGGCCGGGGACCCGACATGACCCGGTGACCTGGTTCCGGGGTGCCGACCTGACCCGGTGACCTGGGGCTGTGGTGTCGACCGGACTCGGGGACCTGGTCCGGTGTCCCGTCATGACCCGGGGACCTGGGGTCGGGGTGGTCACCAGACCGTTGTACCCAGGCCGTTGACCCGACATGACCCTGTGACCCGGGGCCTGAGTAAAAATCCGACCCGGAGCCTGGGTAAAAATCCAACCCGGGGACCCGGGGCCGGGTTAACGACCTGTCCAGGTGACCCGGGCCGGGGACCCGACAGGACCCGGTGATCCTTCGCTGGTGTCCCGATGCAACCCGGGGACCCGGGCCGGGGACCCCACGTGACCCGGGGACCTGGGGCAGGGGATGTCACCCGACACTGGTACCCGGGGCAGCGACCCGATACGACCCGGGGACCTGGGTCCGGGGTCCCGACCTGACCCGGTGACCTGGGGCCAGGGTAACCACCTGACCCGGGGACCCGGGCCGGGGACCCGGTATGACTCCGTCTCCCGGGGCCGGGGTGGTCACCTGACACTGCTACCCGGGACAGCGACCCGACATGACCCGGTGACCCGGGGCCGGGGTAACGACCTGTCCAGGGGACCTGGGCCGGGGACCCGACAGGACCCGGTGACCTGGTTCCGGGGTGCCGACCTGACCCGGTGACCTTGGGCTGTGGTGTCGACCGGACTCGGGGACCTGGTCCGGTGTCCCGTCATGACCCGGGGACCTGGGGTCGGGGTGGTCACCAGACCGTTGTACCCAGGCCGTTGAGCCGACATGACCCTGTGACCCGGAGCCTGGGTAAAAATCCAACCCGGGGACCCGGGCATGGGACGTGACATGACCCGACCTGGGTCCGGGGTCCCGACCTGACCCGGTGACCTGGGCCGGGGACCCCACGTGACCCGGGGACCTGGGGCAGGGGATGTCACCCGACACTGGTACCCGGGGCAGCGACCCGATACGACCCGGGGACCTGGGTCCGGGGTCCCGACCTGACCCGGTGACCTGGGGCCAGGGTAACCACTTGACCCGGGGACCCGGGCCGGGGACCCGGTATGACTCCGTCTCCCGGGGCCGGGGTGGTCACCTGACACTGCTACCCGGGACAGCGACCCGACATGACCCGGTGACCCGGGGCCGGGGTAACGACCTGTCCAGGGGACCTGGGCCGGGGACCCGACAGGACCCGGTGACCTGGTTCCGGGGTGCCGACCTGACCCGGTGACCTGGGGCTGTGGTGTCGACCGGACTCGGGGACCTGGTCCGGTGTCCCGTCATGACCCGGGGACCTGGGGTCGGGGTGGTCACCAGACCGTTGTACCCAGGCCGTTGACCCGACATGACCCTGTGACCCGGGGCCTGGGTAAAAATCCAACCCGGGGACCAGGGCATGGGACATGACATGACCCGACCTGGGTCCGGGGTCCCGACCTGACCCGCTGACCTGGGGCCGGTGTCCCCACGTGACCCGGGGTCCTGGTGCCGGGGTCCCCACGTGACCCGGGGACCCGAGCTCGGTCCCCACGTGACCTGGTGACCTGAGGCCGGGGTCCCCACGTGACCCGGTGACCTGGGGCTGGGGTCCCCACGTGACCCGGGGTCCTGGTGCCGGGGTCCCCACGTGACCCGGGGACCCGGGCCGGGAACCCCACGTGACCCGGTGCCCTGGGGCCGGGGTCCCCACGTGACCCGGGGACCCCGGCCGGGGACATCACGTGACCCGGTCACCTGGGGCCGGGGTCCCCACGTGACCCGGGGTCCTGGTGCCGGGGTCCCCACGTGACCCGGTGACCTGAGGCCGGGGTCCCCACGTGACCCGGTGACCTGGGGCCGGGGTCCCCACGTGACCCGGGGTCCTGGTGCCTGGGTTCCCACGTGACCCGGGGACCCGGGCCGGGGTCCCCACGTGACCCAGGGTCCTGGTGCCGGTGTCCCCACGTTACCCGGGGACCCGGGCCGGGGACCCCACGTGACCCGGTGACCTGGGGCCGGGGTCCCCACGTGACCCGGGGACCCGGGCCGGGGACATCACGTGACCCGGTCACCTGGGGCCGGGGTCCCCACGTGACCCGGAGTCCTGGTGCCGGTGTCCCCACGTGACCCGGGGACCCGGGCCGGGGACCCCACGTGACCCGGTGACCTGGGGCCGGGGTCCCCACGTGACCCGGGGACCCGGGCCGGGGACATCACGTGACCCGGTCACCTGGGGCCGGGGTCCCCACGTGACCCGGGGTCCTGGTGCCGGGGTCCCCACGTGACCCGGGGACCCGGGCCGGGGTCCCCACGTGACCCAGGGTCCTGGTGCCGGTGTCCCCACGTGACCCGGTGACCTGGGGCCGGGGTCCCCACGTGACCCGGGGACCCGGGCCGGGGTCCCCACGTGACCCAGGGTCCTGGTGCCGGTGTCCCCACGTGACCCGGTGACCTGGGGCCGGGGTCCCCACGTGACCCGGTGACCTGGGGCCGGGGTCCCCACGGGACCCGGGCCGGGGACATCACGTGACCCGGTCACCTGGGGCCGGGGTCCCCACGTGACCAGGTCACCTGGGGCCGGGGTCCCCACGTGACCCGGGGTCCTGGTGCCGGTGTCCCCACGTGACCCGGTCACCTGGGGCCCGGGTCCCCACGTGACCCGGTCACCTGGGGCCGGGGTCCCCACGTGACCTGGGGACCCGGGCTGGGGACCCAACGTGACCCGGGGACCTGGGGCCGGGGATGTCACCCGACACTGGTACCCGGGGCAGCGACCCGATACGACCCGGGGACCTGGGTCCGGGGTCCCGACCTGACCCGGTGACCTGGGGCCAGGGTAACCACCTGACCCGGGGACCCGGGCCGGGGACCCGGTATGACTCCGTCTCCCGGGGCCGGGGTGGTCACCTGACACTGCTACCCGGGACAGCGACCCGACATGACCCGGTGACCCGGGGCCGGGGTAACGACCTGTCCAGGGGACCTGGGCCGGGGACCCGACAGGACCCGGTGACCTGGTTCCGGGGTGCCGACCTGACCCGGTGACCTGGGGCTGTGGTGTCGACCGGACTCGGGGACCTGGTCCGGTGTCCCGTCATGACCCGGGGACCTGGGGTCGGGGTGGTCACCAGACCGTTGTACCCAGGCCGTTGAGCCGACATGACCCTGTGACCCGGAGCCTGGGTAAAAATCCAACCCGGGGACCCGGGCATGGGACGTGACATGACCCGACCTGGGTCCGGGGTCCCGACCTGACCCGGTGACCTGGGCCGGGGACCCCACGTGACCCGGGGACCTGGGGCCGGGGATGTCACCCGACACTGGTACCCGGGGCAGCGACCCGATACGACCCGGGGACCTGGATCAAGGGTCCCGACTTGACCCGGTGACCTGGGGCCAGGGTAACCACTTGACCCGGGGACCCGGGCCGGGGACCCGGTATGACTCCGTCTCCCGGGGCCAGGGTGGTCACCTGACACTGCTACCCGGGACAGCGACCCGACATGACCCGGTGACCCGGGGCCGGGGTAACGACCTGTCCAGGGGACCTGGGCCGGGGACCCGACAGGACCCGGTGACCTGGTTCCGGGGTGCCGACCTGACCCGGTGACCTGGGGCTGTGGTGTCGACCGGACTCGGGGACCTGGTCCGGTGTCCCGTCATGACCCGGGGACCTGGGGTCGGGGTGGTCACCAGACCGTTGTACCCAGGCCGTTGACCCGACATGACCCTGTGACCCGGGGCCTGGGTAAAAATCCAACCCGGGGACCCGGGCATGGGACATGACATGACCCGACCTGGGTCCGGGGTCCCGACCTGACCCGCTGACCTGGGGCCGGTGTCCACACGTGACCCGGGGTCCTGGTGCCGGGGTCCCCACGTGACCCGGGGACCCGAGCCGGGCTCCTCACGTGACCCGGTGACCTGAGGCCGGGGTCCCCACGTGACCCGGTGACCTGGGGCCGGGGTCCCCACGTGACCCGGGGTCCTGGTGCCGGGGTCCCCACGTGACCCGGGGACCCGGGCCGGGGACCCCACGTGACCCGGTGACCTGGGACCGGGGTCCCCACGTGACCCGGGGACCCGGGCCGGGGACATCACGTGACCCGGTCACCTGGGGCCGGGGTCCCCACGTGACCCGGGGTCCTGGTGCCGGGGACCCCACGTGACCCGGTCACCTGGGGCCGGGGTCCCCACGTGACCCGGGGTCCTGGTGCCGGGGTCCCCACGTGTCCCGCTGACTTGGGGCCGGGGTCCCCACTTGACCCGGGTCCTGGTGCCGGGGTCCCCACGTGACCCGGGGACCCGGGCCGGGGTCCCCACGTGACCCGGTGACCTGAGGCCGGGGTCCCCACCTGACCCGGTGACCTGGGGCGAGGGTCCCCTACGTGACCCGGGGTCCTGGTGCCGGGGTCCCCACGTGACCCGGGGACCCGGGCCGGGGACCCCACGTGACCCGGTGACCTGGGGCCGGGGTCCCCACGTGACCCAGGGACCCGGGCCTGGGACATCACGTGACCCGGTCACCTGGGGCCGGGGTCCCCACGTGACCCGGGGTCCTGGTGCCGGGGTCCCCACGTGACCCGGGGTCCTGGTGCCGGGGTCCCCACGTGACCCAGTGACCTGAGGCCGGGGTCCCCACGTGACCCGGTGACCTGGGGCCGGGGTCCCCACGTGACCCGGGGTCCTGGTGCCGGTGTCTCCACGTGACCCGGGGACCCGGGCCGGGGTCCCCACGTGACCCGGTGACCTGGGGCCGGGTTCCCCACGTGACCCGGGGTCCTGGTGCCGGGGTTCCCACGTGACCCGGGGACCCGGGCTGCGGTCCCCACGTGACCCGGGGTCCTGGTGCCGGTGTCCCCACGTGACCCGGGGACCCGGGCCGGGGACCCCACGTGACCCGGTGACCTGGGGCCGGGGTCCCCACGTGACCCGGGGACCCGGGCCGGGGTCCCCACGTGACCCAGGGTCCTGGTGCCGGTGTCCGCACGTGACCCGGTGACCTGGGGCCGGGGTCCCCACGTGACCCGGTGACCTGGGGCCGGGGTCCCCACGTGACCCGGGGACCCGGGCCGGGGACATCACGTGACCCGGTCACCTGGGGCCGGGGTCCCCACGTGACCCGGTCACCTGGGGCCGGGGTCCCCACGTGACCCGGGGTCCTGGTGCCGGTGTCCCCACGTGACCCGGTCACCTGGGGCCCGGGTCCCCACGTGACCCGGTCACCTGGGGCCGGGGTCCCCACGTGACCTGGGGACCCGGGCCAGGGACCCCACGTGACCCGGGGACCTGGGGCAGGGGATGTCACCCGACACTGGTACCCGGGGCAGCGACCCGATACGACCCGGGGACCTGGGTCCGGGGTCCCGACCTGACCCGGTGACCTGGGGCCAGGGTAACCACCTGACCCGGGGACCCGGGCCGGGGACTCGGTATGACTCCGTCTCCCGGGGCCGGGGTGGTCACCTGACACTGCTACCCGGGACAGCGACCCGACATGAACCGGTGACCCGGGGCCGGGGTAACGACCTGTCCAGGGGACCTGGGCCGGGGACCCGACAGGACCCGGTGACCTGGTTCCGGGGTGCCGACCTGACCCGGTGACCTGGGGCTGTGGTGTCGACCGGACTCGGGGACCTGGTCCGGTGTCCCGTCATGACCCGGGGACCTGGGGTCGGGGTGGTCACCAGACCGTTGTACCCAGGCCGTTGACCCGACATGACCCTGTGACCCGGGGCCTGGGTAAAAATCCGACCCGGGGCCTGGGTAAAAATCCAACCCGGGGACCCGGGGCCGGGTTAACGACCTGTCCAGGGGACCCGGGCCGGGGACCCGACAGGACCCGGTGATCCTTCGCTGGTGTCCCGATGCAACCCGGGGACCCGGGCCGGGGACCCCACGTGACCCGGGGACCTGGGGCAGGGGATGTCACCCGACACTGGTACCCGGGGCAGCGACCCGATACGACCCGGGGACCTGGGTCCGGGGTCCCGACCTGACCCGGTGACCTGGGGCCAGGGTAACCACCTGACCCGGGGACCCTGGCCGGGGACTCGGTATGACTCCGTCTCCCGGGGCCGGGGTGGTCACCTGACACTGGTACCCGGGACAGCGACCCGACATGACCCGGTGACCCGGGGCCGGGGTAACGACCTGTCCAGGGGACCTGGGCCGGGGACCCGACAGGACCCGGTGACCTGGTTCCGGGGTGCCGACCTGACCCGGTGACCTGGGGCTGTGGTGTCGACCGGACTCGGGGACCTGGTCCGGTGTCCCGTCATGACCCGGGGACCTGGGGTCGGGGTGGTCACCAGACCGTTGTACCCAGGCCGTTGACCCGACATGACCCTGTGACCCGGAGCCTGGGTAAAAATCCAACCCGGGGACTCAGGCATGGGACATGACATGACCCGACCTGGGTCCGGGGTCCTGACCTGACCCGGTGACCTGGGCCGGGGACCCCACGTGACCCGAGGACCTGGGGCCGGGGATGTCACCCGACACTGGTACCCGGGGCAGCGACCCGACATGACCCGGTGACCCGGGGCCGGGGTAACGACCTGTCCAGGGGACCTGGGCCGGGGACCCGACAGGACCCGGTGACCTGGTTCCGGGATGCCGACCTGACCCGGTGACCTGGGGCTGTGGTGTCGACCGGACTCGGGGACCTGGTCCGGTGTCCCGTCATGACCCGGGGACCTGGGGTCGGGGTGGTCACCAGACCGTTGTACCCAGGCCGTTGACCCGACATGACCCTGTGACCCGGGGCCTGGGTAAAAATCCAACCCGGGGACCCGGGCATGGGACATGACATGACCCGACCTGGGTCCGGGGTCCCGACCTGACCCGCTGACCTGGGGCCGGTGTCCCCACGTGACCCGGGGTCCTGGTGCCGGGGTCCCCACGTGACCCGGTGACCTGAGGCCGGGGTCCCCACGTGACCCGGTGACCTGGGGCGAGGGTCCCCACGTGACCCGGGTTCCTGGTGCCGGGGTCCCCACGTGACCCGGGGACCCGGGCCGGGGACCCCACGTCACCCGCTTACCTGGGGCCGGGGATTTCACCCGACACTGGTACCCGGGGCAGCGACCCGATACGACCCAGGGACCTGGGTCCGGGGTCCCGACCTGACCCGGGGTCCTGTTGCCGGGGTCCCCACGTGACCCGGGGACCCGGGCCGGGGTCCCCACGTGACCCAGGGTCCTGGTGCTGGTGTCCCCACGTGACCCGGGGTCCTGGTGCCGGGGTCCCCACGTGACCCGCTGACCTGGGGCCGGGGTCCCCACGTGACCCGGGGTCCTGGTGCCGGGGTCCCCACGTGACCCGCTGACCTGGGGCCGGGGTCCCCACGTGACCCGGGGTCCTGGTGCCGGGGTGGTCACCGGAACCTGGGAACCAGGCCGGGTGCGCGACATGACCCGGTGACCCGGGGCCGGGTTAACGACCTGTCCAGGGGACCCGGGCCGGGGACCCGACAGGACCCGGTGATCCTTCGCTGGTGTCCCGATGCAACCCGGGGACCCGGGCCGGGGACCCCACGTGACCCGGGGACCTGGGGCCGGGGATGTCACCCGACACTGGTACCCGGGGCAGCGACCCGATACGACCCGGGGACCTGGGTCCGGGGTCCCGACCTGACCCGGTGACCTGGGGCCAGGGTAACCACCTGACCCGGGGACCCGGGCCGGGGACTCGGTATGACTCCGTCTCCCGGGGCCGGCGTGGTCACCTGACACTGGTACCCGGGGCAGCGACTCGACATGAACCGGTGACCCGGGGCCGGGGTAACGACCTGTCCAGGGGACCTGGGTCAGGGACCCGACAGGACCCGGTGACCTGGTTCCGGGGTGCCGACCTGACCCGGTGACCTGGGGCTGTGGTGTCGACCGGACTCGGGGACCTGGTCCGGTGTCCCGTCATGACCCGGGGACCTGGGGTCGGGGTGGTCACCAGACCCTTGTACCCAGGCTGTTGACCCGACATGACCCTGTGACCCGGGCCTGGGTAAAAATCCAACCCGGGGACCCGGGCATGGGACATGACATGACCCGACCTGGGTCCAGGGTCCCGACCTGACCCGGTGACCTGGGGCCGGTGTCCCCACGTGACCCGGGGTCCTGGTGCCGGGGTCCCCACGTGACCCGGTGACCTGGGGCCGGGGTCCCCACGTGACCCGGGGTCCTGGTGCCGGGGTCCCCACGTGACCCGCTGACCTGGGGACGGGGTCCCCACGTGACCCGGGGTCCTGGTGCCGGGGTCCCCACGTGACCCGCTGACCTGGGGCCGGGGTCCCCACGTGACCCGGGGTCCTGGTGCCGGGGTGGTCACCGGAACCTGGGAACCAGGCCGGGTGCGCGACATGACCCGGTGACCCGGGGCCGGGTTAACGACCTGTCCAGGGGACCCGGGCCGGGGACCCGACAGGACCCGGTGATCCTTCGCTGGTGTCCCGATGCAACCCGGGGACCCGGGCCGGGGAACCCACGTGACCCGGGGACCTGGGACAGGGGATGTCACCCGACACTGGTACCCGGGGCAGCGACCCGATACGACCCGGGGACCTGGGTCCGGGGTCCCGACCTGACCCGGTGACCTGGGGCCAGGGTAACCACCTGACCCGGGGACCCGGGCCGGGGACCCGGTATGACTCCGTCTCCCGGGGCCGGGGTGGTCACCTGACACTGGTACCCGGGACAGCGACCCGACATGACCCGGTGACCCGGGGCCGGGCTAACGACCTGTCCAGGGGACCTGGGCCGGGGACCCGACAGGACCCGGTGACCTGGTTCCGGGGTGCCGACCTGACCCGGTGACCTGGGGCTGTGGTGTCGACCGGACTCGGGGACCTGGTCCGGTGTCCCGTCATGACCCGGGGACCTGGGGTCGGGGTGGTCACCAGACCGTTGTACCCAGGCCGTTGACCCGACATGACCCTGTGACCCGGGGCCTGGGTAAAAATCCAACCCGGGTACCCGGGCATGGGACATGACATGACCCGACCTGGGTCCGGGGTCCCGACCTGACCCGCTGACCTGGGGCCGGTGTCCCCACGTGACCCGGGGTCCTGGTGCCGGGGTCCCCACGTGACCCGGTGACCTGAGGCCGGGGTCCCCACGTGACCCGGTGACCTGGGGCGAGGGTCCCCACGTGACCCGGGTTCCTGGTGCCGGGGTCCCCACGTGACCCGGGGACCCGGGCCGGGGACCCCACGTCACCTGCTTACCTGGGGCCGGGGATGTCACCCGACACTGGTACCCGGGGCAGCGACCCGATACGACCCAGGGACCTGGGTCCGGGGTCCCGACCTGACCCGGGGTCCTGTTGCCAGGGTCCCCACGTGACCCGGGGACCCGGGCCGGGGTCCCCACGTGACCCAGGGTCCTGGTGCCGGTGTCCCCACGTGACCCGGTCACCTGGAACCGGGGTCCCCACGTGACCCGGGGTCCTGGTGCCGGGGTCCCCACGTGACCCGCTGACCTGGGGACGGTGTCCCCACGTGACCCGGGGTCCTGGTGCCGGGGTCCCCACGTGACCCGCTGACCTGGGGCCGGGGTCCCCACGTGACCCGGGGTCCTGGTGCCGGGGTCCCCACGTGACCCGCTGACCTGGGGCCGGGGTCCCCACGTGACCCGGGGTCCTGGTGCCGGGGTGGTCACCGGAACCTGGGAACCAGGCCGGGTGCGCGACATGACCCGGTGACCCGGGGCCGGGTTAACGACCTGTCCAGGGGACCCGGGCCGGGGACCCGACAGGACCCGGTGATCCTTCGCTGGTGTCCCGATGCAACCCGGGGACCCGGGCCGGGGACCCCACGTGACCCGGGGACCTGGGGCCGGGGATGTCACCCGACACTGGTACCCGGGGCAGCGACCCGATACGACCCGGGGACCTGGGTCCGGGGTCCCGACCTGACCCGGTGACCTGGGGCCAGGGTAACCACCTGACCCGGGGACCCGGGCCGGGGACTCGGTATGACTCCGTCTCCCGGGGCCGGCGTGGTCACCTGACACTGGTACCCGGGGCAGCGACTCGACATGAACCGGTGACCCGGGGCCGGGGTAACGACCTGTCCAGGGGACCTGGGTCGGGGACCCGACAGGACCCGGTGACCTGGTTCCGGGGTGCCGACCTGACCCGGTGACCTGGGGCTGTGGTGTCGACCGGACTCGGGGACCTGGTCCGGTGTCCCGTCATGACCCGGGGACCTGGGGTCGGGGTGGTCACCAGACCCTTGTACCCAGGCTGTTGACCCGACATGACCCTGTGACCCGGGCCTGGGTAAAAATCCAACCCGGGGACCCGGGCATGGGACATGACATGACCCGACCTGGGTCCAGGGTCCCGACCTGACCCGGTGACCTGGGGCCGGTGTCCCCACGTGACCCGGGGTCCTGGTGCCGGGGTCCCCACGTGACCCGGTGACCTGGGGCCGGGGTCCCCACGTGACCCGGGGTCCTGGTGCCGGGGTCCCCACGTGACCCGCTGACCTGGGGACGGGGTCCCCACGTGACCCGGGGTCCTGGTGCCGGGGTCCCCACGTGACCCGCTGACCTGGGGCCGAGGTCCCCACGTGACCCGGGGTCCTGGTGCCGGGGTGGTCACCGGAACCTGGGAACCAGGCCGGGTGCGCGACATGACCCGGTGACCCGGGGCCGGGTTAACGACCTGTCCAGGGGACCCGGGCCGGGGACCCGACAGGACCCGGTGATCCTTCGCTGGTGTCCCGATGCAACCCGGGGACCCGGGCCGGGGAACCCACGTGACCCGGGGACCTGGGACAGGGGATGTCACCCGACACTGGTACCCGGGGCAGCGACCCGATACGACCCGGGGACCTGGGTCCGGGGTCCCGACCTGACCCGGTGACCTGGGGCCAGGGTAACCACCTGACCCGGGGACCCGGGCCGGGGACCCGGTATGACTCCGTCTCCCGGGGCCGGGGTGGTCACCTGACACTGGTACCCGGGACAGCGACCCGACATGACCCGGTGACCCGGGGCCGGGCTAACGACCTGTCCAGGGGACCTGGGCCGGGGACCCGACAGGACCCGGTGACCTGGTTCCGGGGTGCCGACCTGACCCGGTGACCTGGGGCTGTGGTGTCGACCGGACTCGGGGACCTGGTCCGGTGTCCCGTCATGACCCGGGGACCTGGGGTCGGGGTGGTCACCAGACCGTTGTACCCAGGCCGTTGACCCGACATGACCCTGTGACCCGGGGCCTGGGTAAAAATCCAACCCGGGGACCCGGGCATGGGACATGACATGACCCGACCTGGGTCCGGGGTCCCGACCTGACCCGCTGACCTGGGGCCGGTGTCCCCACGTGACCCGGGGTCCTGGTGCCGGGGTCCCCACGTGACCCGGGGACCCGGGCCGGGGTCCCCACGTGACCCGGTGACCTGAGGCCGGGGTCCCCACATGACCCGGTGACCTGGGGCGAGGGTCCCCACGTGACCCGGGTTCCTGGGGCCGGGGTCCCCACGTGACCCGGGGACCCGGGCCGGGGACCCCACGTGACCCGGTGACCTGGGGCCGGGGTCCCCACGTGACCCGGGGACCCGGGCCGGGGACATCACCTGACCGGTCACCTGGGGCCGGGGTCCCCACGTGACCCGGTCACCTGGGGCCGGGGTCCCCACGTGACCCGGGGTCCTGGTGCCGGGGTCCCCACGTGACCCGGTGACCTGAGGCCGGGGTCCCCATGTGACCCGGTGACCTGGGGCCGGGGTCCCCACGTGACCCGGGGTCCTGGTGCCGGGGTTCCCACGTGACCCGGGGACCCGGGCCGGGGTCCCCACGTGACCCGGGGTCCTGGTGCCGGTGTCCCCACGTGACCCGGGGACCCGGGCCGGGGACCCCACGTGACCCGGTCACCTGGGGCCGGGGTCCCCACGTGACCCGGGGACCAGGGCCGGGGACATCACGTGACCCGGTCACCTGTGGCCGGGGTCCCCACGTGACCCGGGGTCCTGGTGCCGGGGTCCCCACGTTACCCGGGGACCCGGGCCGGGGTCCCCACGTGACCCAGGGTCCTGGTGCCGGTGTCCCCACGTGACCCGGTGACCTGGGGCCGGGGTCCCCACGTGACCCGGGGTCCTGGTGCCGGGGTCCCCACGTGACCCGGGGACCCGGGCCGGGGACCCCACGTGACCCGGTGACCTGGGGCCGGGGTCCCCACGTGACCCGGGGACCCGGGCCGGGGACCCCACGTGACCCGGTGACCTGGGGCCAGGGTAACCACCTGACCCGGGGACCCTGGCCGGGGACCAGGTATGACTCCGTCTCCCGGGGCCGGGGTGGTCACCTGACACTGGTACCCGGGACAGCGACCCGACATGACCCGGTGACCCGGGGCCGGGGTAACGACCTGTCCAGGGGACCTGGGCCGGGGACCCGACAGGACCCGGTGACCTGTTTCCGGGGTGCCGACCTGACCCGGTGACCTGGGGCTGTGGTGTCGACCGGACTCAGGGACCTGGTCCGGTGTCCCGTCATGACCCGGGGACCTGGGGTCGGGGTGGTCACCAGACCGTTGTACCCAGGCCGTTGACCCGACATGACCCTGTGACCCGGGGCCTGGGTAAAAATCCGACCCGGGGCCTGGGTAAAAATCCAACCCGGGGACCCGGGCATGGGACGTGACATGACCCGACCTGGGTCTGGGGTCCCGACCTGACCCGGTGACCTGGGCCGGGGACCCCACGTGACCCGGTGACCTGAGGCCGGGGTCCCCACGTGACCCGGTGACCTGGGGCCGGGGTCCCCACGTGACCCGGGGTCCTGGTGCCGGGGTCCCCACGTGACCCGGGGACCCGGGCCGGGGACATCACGTGACCCGGTCACCTGGGGCCGGTGTCCCCACGTGACCCGGGGTCCTGGTGCCGGGGACCCCACGTGACCCGGGGACCCGGGCCGGGGTCCCCACGTGACCCGGGGTCCTGGTGCCGGTGTCCCCACGTGACCCGGTCACCTGGGGCCGGGGTCCCCACGTGACCCGGGGTCCTGGTGCCGGGGTCCCCACGTGACCCGCTGACTTGGGGCCGGGGTCCCCACTTGACCCGGGGTCCTGGTGCCGGGGTCCCCACGTGACCCGCTGACCTGTGGCCGGGGTCCCCACGTGACCCGGGGTCCTGGTGCCGGGGTCCCCACGTGACCCGCTGACCTGGGGCCGGGGTCCCCACGTGACCCGGGGTCCTGGTGCCGGGGTGGTCACCGGAACCTGGGAACCAGGCCGGGTGCGCGACATGACCCGGTGACCCGGGGCCGGGTTAACGACCTGTCCAGGGGATCCGGGCCGGGGACCCGACAGGACCCGGTGATCCTTCGCTGGTGTCCCGATGCAACCCGGGGACCCGGGCCGGGGACCCCACGTGACCCGGGGACCTGGGGCAGGGGATGTCACCCGACACTGGTACCCGGGGCAGCGACCCGATACGACCCGGGGACCTGGGTCCGGGGTCCCGACCTGACCCGGTGACCTGGGGCCAGGGTAACCACCTGACCCGGGGACCCGGGCCGGGGACTCGGTATGACTCCGTCTCCCAGGGCCGGCGTGGTCACCTGACACTGCTACCCGGGACACCGACACGACATGACCCGGTGACCCGGGGCCGGGGTAACGACCTGTCCAGGGGACCTGGGCCGGGGACCCGACAGGACCCGGTGACCTGGTTCCGGGGTGCCGACCTGACCCGGTGACCTGGGGCTGTGGTGTCGACCGGACTCGGGGACCTGGTCCGGTGTCCCGTCATGACCCGGGGACCTGGGGTCGGGGTGGTCACCAGACCGTTGTACCCAGGCCGTTGACCCGACATGACCCTGTGACCCGGAGCCTGGGTAAAAATCCAACCCGGGGACCCGGGCATGGGACGTGACATGACCCGACCTGGGTCCGGGGTCCCGACCTGACCCGGTGACCTGGGCCGGGGATGTCACCCGACACTGGTACCCGGGGCAGCGACCCGATACGACCCGGGGACCTGGGTCCGGGGTCCCGACCTGACCCGGTGACCTGGGGCCAGGGTAACCACTTGACCCGGGGACCCGGGCCGGGGACCCGGTATGACTCCGTCTCCCGGGGCCGGGGTGGTCACCTGACACTGCTACCCGGGACAGCGACCCGACATGAACCGGTGACCCGGGGCCGGGGTAACGACCTGTCCAGGGGACCTGGGCCGGGGACCCGACAGGACCCGGTGACCTGGTTCCGGGGTGCCGACCTGACCCGGTGACCTGGGGCTGTGGTGTCGACCGGACTCGGGGACCTGGTCCGGTGTCCCGTCATGACCCGGGGACCTGGTGTCGGGGTGGTCACCAGACCGTTGTACCCATGCCGTTGAGCCGACATGACCCTGTGACCCGGGGCCTGGGTAAAAATCAAACCCGGGGACCCGGGCATGGGACATGACATGACCCGACCTGGGTCCGGGGTCCCGACCTGACCCGCTGACCTGGGGCCGGTGTCCCCACGTGACCCGGGGTCCTGGTGCCGGGGTCCCCACGTGACCCGGGGACCCGAGCCGGGGTCCCCACGTGACCCGGTGACCTGGGGCCGGGGACCCACGTGACCCGGGGTCCTGGTGCCGGGGTCCCCACGTGACCCGGGGACCCGGGCCGGGGACATCACGTGACCCGGTCACCTGGGGCCGGGGTCCCCACGTGACCCGGGGTCCTGGTGCCGGGGACCCCACGTGACCCGGGGACCCGGGCCGGGGTCCCCACGTGACCCGGGGTCCTGGTGCCGGTGTCCCCACGTGACCCGGTCACCTGGGTCCGGGGTCCCCACGTGACCCGGGGTCCTGGTGCCGGGGTCCCTACGTGACCCGCTGACTTGGGGCCGGGGTCCCCACTTGACCCGGGGTCCTGGTGCCGGGGTCCCCATGTGACCCGCTGACCTGTGGCCGGGGTCCCCACGTGACCCGGGGTCCTGGTGCCGGGGTCCCCACGTGACCCGCTGACCTGGGGCCGGGGTCCCCACGTGACCCGGGGTCCTGGTGCCGGGGTGGTCACCGGAACCTGGGAACCAGGCCGGGTGCGCGACATGACCCGGTGACCCGGGGCCGGGTTAACGACCTGACCAGGGGACCCGGGCCGGGGACCCGACAGGACCCGGTGATCCTTCGCTGGTGTCCCGATGCAACCCGGGGACCCGGGCCGGGGACCCCACGTGACCCGGGGACCTGGGGCAGGGGATGTCACCCGACACTGGTACCCGGGGCAGCGACCCGATACGACCCGGGGACCTGGGTCCGGGGTCCCGACCTGACCCGGTGACCTGGGGCCAGGGTAACCACCTGACCCGGGGACCCGGGCCGGGGACCCGGTATGACTCCGTCTCCCGGGGCCGGGGTGGTCACCTGACACTGCTACCCGGGACAGCGACCCGACATGACCCGGTGACCCGGGGCCGGGGTAACGACCTGTCCAGGGGACCTGGGCCGGGGACCCGACAGGACCCGGTGACCTGGTTCCGGGGTGCCGACCTGACCCGGTGACCTTGGGCTGTGGTGTCGACCGGACTCGGGGACCTGGTCCGGTGTCCCGTCATGACCCGGGGACCTGGGGTCGGGGTGGTCACCAGACCGTTGTACCCAGGCCGTTGACCCGACATGACCCTGTGACCCGGGGCCTGGGTAAAAATCCAACCCGGGGACCCAGGCATGGGACATGACATGACCCGACCTGGGTCCGGGGTCCCGACCTGACCCGCTGACCTGGGGCCGGTGTCCCCACGTGACCCGGGGTCCTGGTGCCGGGGTCCCCACGTGACCCGGGGTCCTGGTGCCGGGGTCCCCACGTGACCCGGGGACCCGGGCCGGGGACCCCACGTGACCCGGTGACCTGGGGCCGGGGTCCCCATGTGACTCGGGGTCCTGGTGCCGGGGTCCCCACGTGACCCGGGGACCCAGGCCGGGGTCCCCACGTGACCCGCTGACCTGTTGCCGAGGTCCCCACGTGACCCGGGGTCCTGGTGCCGGGGTCCCCACGTGACCCGCTGACTTGGGGCCGGGGTCCCCACGTGACCCGGGGTCCTGGTGCCGGGGTCCCCACGTGACCCGCTGACCTGTGGCCGGGGTCCCCACGTGACCCGGGGTCCTGGTGCCGGGGTCCCCACGTGACCCGCTGACCTGGGGCCGGGGTCCCCACGTGACCCGGGGTCCTGGTGCCGGGGTGGTCACCGGAACCTGGGAACCAGGCCGGGTGCGCGACATGACCCGGTGACCCGGGGCCGGGTTAACGACCTGTCCAGGGGATCCGGGCCGGGGACCCGACAGGACCCGGTGATCCTTCGCTGGTGTCCCGATGCAACCCGGGGACCCGGGCCGGGGACCCCACGTGACCCGGGGACCTGGGGCAGGGGATGTCACCCGACACTGGTACCCGGGGCAGCGACCCGATACGACCCGGGGACCTGGGTCCGGGGTCCCGACCTGACCCGGTGACCTGGGGCCAGGGTAACCACCTGACCCGGGGACCCGGGACGGGGACTCGGTATGACTCCGTCTCCCAGGGCCGGCGTGGTCACCTGACACTGCTACCCGGGACACCGACCCGACATGACCCGGTGACCCGGGGCCGGGGTAACGACCTGTCCAGGGGACCTGGGCCGGGGACCCGACAGGACCCGGTGACCTGGTTCCGGGGTGCCGACCTGACCCGGTGACCTGGGGCTGTGGTGTCGACCGGACTCGGGGACCTGGTCCGGTGTCCCGTCATGACCCGGGGACCTGGGGTCGGGGTGGTCACCAGACCGTTGTACCCAGGCCGTTGACCCGACATGACCCTGTGACCCGGAGCCTGGGTAAAAATCCAACCCGGGGACCCGGGCATGGGACGTGACATGACCCGACCTGGGTCCGGGGTCCCGACCTGACCCGGTGACCTGGGCCGGGGATGTCACCCGACACTGGTACCCGGGGCAGCGACCCGATACGACCCGGGGACCTGGGTCCGGGGTCCCGACCTGACCCGGTGACCTGGGGACAGGGTAACCACTTGACCCGGGGACCCGGGCCGGGGACCCGGTATGACTCCGTCTCCCGGGGCCGGGGTGGTCACCTGACACTGCTACCCGGGACAGCGACCCGACATGACCCGGTGACCCGGGGCCGGGGTAACGACCTGTCCAGGGGACCTGGGCCGGGGACCCGACAGGACCCGGTGACCTGGTTCCGGGGTGCCGACCTGACCCGGTGACCTGGGGCTGTGGTGTCGACCGGACTCGGGGACCTGGTCCGGTGTCCCGTCATGACCCGGGGACCTGGGGTCGGGGTGGTCACCAGACCGTTGTACCCAGGCCGTTGACCCGACATGACCCTGTGACCCGGAGCCTGGGTAAAAATCCAACCCGGGGACCCGGGCATGGGACGTGACATGACCCGACCTGGGTCCGGGGTCCCGACCTGACCCGGTGACCTGGGCCGGGGATGTCACCCGACACTGGTACCCGGGGCAGCGACCCGATACGACCCGGGGACCTGGGTCCGGGGTCCCGACCTGACCCGGTGACCTGGGGACAGGGTAACCACTTGACCCGGGGACCCGGGCCGGGGACCCGGTATGACTCCGTCTCCCGGGGCCGGGGTGGTCACCTGACACTGCTACCCGGGACAGCGACCCGACATGAACCGGTGACCCGGGGCCGGGGTAACGACCTGTCCAGGGGACCTGGGCCGGGGACCCGACAGGACCCGGTGACCTGGTTCCGGGGTGCCGACCTGACCCGGTGACCTGGGGCTGTGGTGTCGACCGGACTCGGGGACCTGGTCCGGTGTCCCGTCATGACCCGGGGACCTGGTGTCGGGGTGGTCACCAGACGGTTGTACCCATGCCGTTGAGCCGACATGACCCTGTGAGCCGGGGCCTGGGTAAAAATCCAACCCGGGGGCCCGGGCATGGGACATGACATGACCCGACCTGGGTCCGGGGTCCCGACCTGACCCGCTGACCTGGGGCCGGTGTCCCCACGTGACCCGGGGTCCTGGTGCCGGGGTCCCCACGTGACCCGGGGACCCGAGCCGGGGTCCCCACGTGACCCGGTGACCTGGGGCCGGGGACCCACGTGACCCGGGGTCCTGGTGCCGGGGTCCCCACGTGACCCGGGGACCCGGGCCGGGGACATCACGTGACCCGGTCACCTGGGGCCGGGGTCCCCACGTGACCCGGGGTCCTGGTGCCGGGGACCCCACGTGACCCGGGGACCCGGGCCGGGGTCCCCACGTGACCCGGGGTCCTGGTGCCGGTGTCCCCACGTGACCCGGTCACCTGGGGCCGGGGTCCCCACGTGACCCGGGGTCCTGGTGCCGGGGTCCCTACGTGACCCGCTGACTTGGGGCCGGGGTCCCCACTTGACCCGGGGTCCTGGTGCCGGGGTCCCCACGTGACCCGCTGACCTGTGGCCGGGGTCCCCACGTGACCCGGGGTCCTGGTGCCGGGGTCCCCACGTGACCCGCTGACCTGGGGCCGGGGTCCCCACGTGACCCGGGGTCCTGGTGCCGGGGTGGTCACCGGAACCTGGGAACCAGGCCGGGTGCGCGACATGACCCGGTGACCCGGGGCCGGGTTAACGACCTGTCCAGGGGACCCGGGCCGGGGACCCGACAGGACCCGGTGATCCTTCGCTGGTGTCCCGATGCAACCCGGGGACCCGGGCCGGGGACCCCACGTGACCCGGGGACCTGGGGCCGGGGATGTCACCCGACACTGGTACCCGGGGCAGCGACCCGATACGACCCGGGGACCTGGGTCCGGGGTCCCGACCTGACCCGGTGACCTGGGGCCAGGGTAACCACCTGACCCGGGGACCCGGGCCGGGGACCCGGTATGACTCCGTCTCCCGGGGCCGGGGTGGTCACCTGACACTGCTACCCGGGACAGCGACCCGACATGACCCGGTGACCCGGGGCCGGGGTAACGACCTGTCCAGGGGACCTGGGCCGGGGACCCGACAGGACCCGGTGACCTGGTTCCGGGGTGCCGACCTGACCCGGTGACCTTGGGCTGTGGTGTCGACCGGACTCGGGGACCTGGTCCGGTGTCCCGTCATGACCCGGGGACCTGGGGTCGGGGTGGTCACCAGACCGTTGTACCCAGGCCGTTGACCCGACATGACCCTGTGACCCGGGGCCTGGGTAAAAATCCAACCCGGGGACCCAGGCATGGGACATGACATGACCCGACCTGGGTCCGGGGTCCCGACCTGACCCGCTGACCTGGGGCCGGTGTCCCCACGTGACCCGGGGTCCTGGTGCCGGGGTCCCCACGTGACCCGGGGTCCTGGTGCCGGGGTCCCCACGTGACCCGGGGACCCGGGCCGGGGACCCCACGTGACCCGGTGACCTGGGGCCGGGGTCCCCATGTGACTCGGGGTCCTGGTGCCGGGGTCCCCACGTGACCCGGGGACCCAGGCCGGGGTCCCCACGTGACCCGCTGACCTGTTGCCGAGGTCCCCACGTGACCCGGGGTCCTGGTGCCGGGGTCCCCACGTGACCCGCTGACTTGGGGCCGGGGTCCCCACGTGACCCGGGGTCCTGGTGCCGGGGTCCCCACGTGACCCGCTGACCTGTGGCCGGGGTCCCCACGTGACCCGGGGTCCTGGTGCCGGGGTCCCCACGTGACCCGCTGACCTGGGGCCGGGGTCCCCACGTGACCCGGGGTCCTGGTGCCGGGGTGGTCACCGGAACCTGGGAACCAGGCCGGGTGCGCGACATGACCCGGTGACCCGGGGCCGGGTTAACGACCTGTCCAGGGGATCCGGGCCGGGGACCCGACAGGACCCGGTGATCCTTCGCTGGTGTCCCGATGCAACCCGGGGACCCGGGCCGGGGACCCCACGTGACCCGGGGACCTGGGGCAGGGGATGTCACCCGACACTGGTACCCGGGGCAGCGACCCGATACGACCCGGGGACCTGGGTCCGGGGTCCCGACCTGACCCGGTGACCTGGGGCCAGGGTAACCACCTGACCCGGGGACCCGGGCCGGGGACTCGGTATGACTCCGTCTCCCAGGGCCGGCGTGGTCACCTGACACTGCTACCCGGGACACCGACCCGACATGACCCGGTGACCCGGGGCCGGGGTAACGACCTGTCCAGGGGACCTGGGCCGGGGACCCGACAGGACCCGGTGACCTGGTTCCGGGGTGCCGACCTGACCCGGTGACCTGGGGCTGTGGTGTCGACCGGACTCGGGGACCTGGTCCGGTGTCCCGTCATGACCCGGGGACCTGGGGTCGGGGTGGTCACCAGACCGTTGTACCCAGGCCGTTGACCCGACATGACCCTGTGACCCGGAGCCTGGGTAAAAATCCAACCCGGGGACCCGGGCATGGGACGTGACATGACCCGACCTGGGTCCGGGGTCCCGACCTGACCCGGTGACCTGGGCCGGGGATGTCACCCGACACTGGTACCCGGGGCAGCGACCCGATACGACCCGGGGACCTGGGTCCGGGGTCCCGACCTGACCCGGTGACCTGGGGACAGGGTAACCACTTGACCCGGGGACCCGGGCCGGGGACCCGGTATGACTCCGTCTCCCGGGGCCGGGGTGGTCACCTGACACTGCTACCCGGGACAGCGACCCGACATGACCCGGTGACCCGGGGCCGGGGTAACGACCTGTCCAGGGGACCTGGGCCGGGGACCCGACAGGACCCGGTGACCTGGTTCCGGGGTGCCGACCTGACCCGGTGACCTGGGGCTGTGGTGTCGACCGGACTCGGGGACCTGGTCCGGTGTCCCGTCATGACCCGGGGACCTGGGGTCGGGGTGGTCACCAGACCGTTGTACCCAGGCCGTTGACCCGACATGACCCTGTGACCCGGAGCCTGGGTAAAAATCCAACCCGGGGACCCGGGCATGGGACGTGACATGACCCGACCTGGGTCCGGGGTCCCGACCTGACCCGGTGACCTGGGCCGGGGATGTCACCCGACACTGGTACCCGGGGCAGCGACCCGATACGACCCGGGGACCTGGGTCCGGGGTCCCGACCTGACCCGGTGACCTGGGGACAGGGTAACCACTTGACCCGGGGACCCGGGCCGGGGACCCGGTATGACTCCGTCTCCCGGGGCCGGGGTGGTCACCTGACACTGCTACCCGGGACAGCGACCCGACATGAACCGGTGACCCGGGGCCGGGGTAACGACCTGTCCAGGGGACCTGGGCCGGGGACCCGACAGGACCCGGTGACCTGGTTCCGGGGTGCCGACCTGACCCGGTGACCTGGGGCTGTGGTGTCGACCGGACTCGGGGACCTGGTCCGGTGTCCCGTCATGACCCGGGGACCTGGTGTCGGGGTGGTCACCAGACGGTTGTACCCATGCCGTTGAGCCGACATGACCCTGTGAGCCGGGGCCTGGGTAAAAATCCAACCCGGGGGCCCGGGCATGGGACATGACATGACCCGACCTGGGTCCGGGGTCCCGACCTGACCCGCTGACCTGGGGCCGGTGTCCCCACGTGACCCGGGGTCCTGGTGCCGGGGTCCCCACGTGACCCGGGGACCCGAGCCGGGGTCCCCACGTGACCCGGTGACCTGGGGCCGGGGACCCACGTGACCCGGGGTCCTGGTGCCGGGGTCCCCACGTGACCCGGGGACCCGGGCCGGGGACATCACGTGACCCGGTCACCTGGGGCCGGGGTCCCCACGTGACCCGGGGTCCTGGTGCCGGGGACCCCACGTGACCCGGGGACCCGGGCCGGGGTCCCCACGTGACCCGGGGTCCTGGTGCCGGTGTCCCCACGTGACCCGGTCACCTGGGGCCGGGGTCCCCACGTGACCCGGGGTCCTGGTGCCGGGGTCCCTACGTGACCCGCTGACTTGGGGCCGGGGTCCCCACTTGACCCGGGGTCCTGGTGCCGGGGTCCCCACGTGACCCGCTGACCTGTGGCCGGGGTCCCCACGTGACCCGGGGTCCTGGTGCCGGGGTCCCCACGTGACCCGCTGACCTGGGGCCGGGGTCCCCACGTGACCCGGGGTCCTGGTGCCGGGGTGGTCACCGGAACCTGGGAACCAGGCCGGGTGCGCGACATGACCCGGTGACCCGGGGCCGGGTTAACGACCTGTCCAGGGGACCCGGGCCGGGGACCCGACAGGACCCGGTGATCCTTCGCTGGTGTCCCGATGCAACCCGGGGACCCGGGCCGGGGACCCCACGTGACCCGGGGACCTGGGGCCGGGGATGTCACCCGACACTGGTACCCGGGGCAGCGACCCGATACGACCCGGGGACCTGGGTCCGGGGTCCCGACCTGACCCGGTGACCTGGGGCCAGGGTAACCACCTGACCCGGGGACCCGGGCCGGGGACCCGGTATGACTCCGTCTCCCGGGGCCGGGGTGGTCACCTGACACTGCTACCCGGGACAGCGACCCGACATGACCCGGTGACCCGGGGCCGGGGTAACGACCTGTCCAGGGGACCTGGGCCGGGGACCCGACAGGACCCGGTGACCTGGTTCCGGGGTGCCGACCTGACCCGGTGACCTTGGGCTGTGGTGTCGACCGGACTCGGGGACCTGGTCCGGTGTCCCGTCATGACCCGGGGACCTGGGGTCGGGGTGGTCACCAGACCGTTGTACCCAGGCCGTTGACCCGACATGACCCTGTGACCCGGGGCCTGGGTACAAATCCAACCCGGGGACCCAGGCATGGGACATGACATGACCCGACCTGGGTCCGGGGTCCCGACCTGACCCGCTGACCTGGGGCCGGTGTCCCCACGTGACCCGGGGTCCTGGTGCCGGGGTCCCCACGTGACCCGGTGACCTGGGGCCGGGGTCCCCACGTGACCCGGGGTCCTGGTGCCGGGGTCCCCACGTGACCCGGGGACCCGGGCCGGGGACCCCACGTGACCCGGTGACCTGGGGCCGGGGTCCCCATGTGACCCGGGGTCCTGGTGCCGGGGTCCCCACGTGACCCGGGGACCCAGGCCGGGGTCCCCACGTGACCCGCTGACCTGTTGCCGAGGTCCCCACGTGACCCGGGGTCCTGGTGCCGGGGTCCCCACGTGACCCGCTGACCTGGGGCCGGGGTCCCCACGTGACCCGGGGTCCTGGTGCCGGGGTCCCCACGTGACCCGCTGACCTGTGGCCGGGGTCCCCAAGTGACCCGGGGTCCTGGTGCCGGGGTCCCCACGTGACCCGCTGACCTGGGGCCGGGGTCCCCACGTGACCCGGGGTCCTGGTGCCGGGGTGGTCACCGGAACCTGGGAACCAGGCCGGGTGCGCGACATGACCCGGTGACCCGGGGCCGGGTTAACGACCTGTCCAGGGGATCCGGGCCGGGGACCCGACAGGACCCGGTGATCCTTCGCTGGTGTCCCGATGCAACCCGGGGACCCGGGCCGGGGACCCCACGTGACCCGGGGACCTGGGGCAGGGGATGTCACCCGACACTGGTACCCGGGGCAGCGACCCGATACGACCCGGGGACCTGGGTCCGGGGTCCCGACCTGACCCGGTGACCTGGGGCCAGGGTAACCACCTGACCCGGGGACCCGGGCCGGGGAGTCGGTATGACTCCGTCTCCCAGGGCCGGGGTGGTCACCTGACACTGCTACCCGGGACACCGACCCGACATGACCCGGTGACCCGGGGCCGGGGTAACGACCTGTCCAGGGGACCTGGGCCGGGGACCCGACAGGACCCGGTGACCTGGTTCCGGGGTGCCGACCTGACCCGGTGACCTGGGGCTGTGGTGTCGACCGGACTCGGGGACCTGGTCCGGTGTCCCGTCATGACCCGGGGACCTGGGGTCGGGGTGGTCACCAGACCGTTGTACCCAGGCCGTTGACCCGACATGACCCTGTGACCCGGAGCCTGGGTAAAAATCCAACCCGGGGACCCGGGCATGGGACGTGACATGACCCGACCTGGGTCCGGGGTCCCGACCTGACCCGGTGACCTGGGCCGGGGATGTCACCCGACACTGGTACCCGGGGCAGCGACCCGATACGACCCGGGGACCTGGGTCCGGGGTCCCGACC
>CATOCB010000034.1:0-16681 GCA_951411735.1 Somateria mollissima
GACTTAACCACCAATGCCACCATCTTTAAAATTTGTGAGAATCATCTTAGTATGCAAAAACATTGATCGTTCAGTGGTAGTGATATTCTGATACTCAGGTGATATTCTATCCTGGATGGACCTTATCGTTGTACTTTATCCTTTTTCTCCAAGTCATCTGTAGTCTTATTTTTGCTGCAGAAATTGTAAGCTGGTGTTTCGTCGATAATATCCAACTCAGTTCAATCACGGTGCCTATTTTGTCGGCAGCTGCAAATGAAGACCAGACAGAGAATGCCATTTGAGCTGTGATTCAACAAATGCTGTTTAGTGCTCTTCTTAAGAAGTGTTAATGGATCTCCCAGAAAGATATAGCTGTAGATTTGCTTTACAGGAAATCTTTGATGTGATACTGTTTTTTTTTTTTTTTTTTTTTTCACAGTTTAAGGTTTATGAGAGAAATTTAGGCACTCCATGTATATAAAAATAAGTCGTAATGAAGGAGTACAATGATAATTGTGGATTTCAGTATTTCTCCTTCACTGTAGTGTATGTTCCACTTGATCATACTGATTTCTCATAATTCTTACTTATAGCTAATGGAAACACCAAGATTCAGGGTGGTAAAAGCTTGCTGCTTTAGCTAGGCTCATCTTCATGTAGTGCTTCATCATCATTGCAATCACATCAGAGTCTTCATTTTGTGTTTAATCATTTTCATTTAGGACTTTGAATGACATTGTACATATAAAACTTGATTCTCATTTGCTGTAACTCCTCCATGCACACACATCTGAACAGGGACTAAATTCTTTACACTGACTTTAAGTCATCTCATTACATTTGTGGGGCAGTGTAAAATGAACAAACAAAACCCATTTGACTGCATCTGATGTGCCCCAGACTAATTAATGAGTCCATGGTACAAAGCATGGGAGATCAATCCTGAAATTTGGACTCATTCTCTGTTTCATCTGCTGTGGTATGAGATTTTTTTTTTTTTTTTTTGCCTTGTGTTGTAAAAACCAAAGTGTTAGTTTGGAGGCAGACAGCAGAATAGTTGTAGTGAGAGTGCTGTGCAGCTCCATCCAGGCACAGAGCATAAAAATGTGGGTCAGACCACTCGGCTACCAGTGCTGAATTTACGCACTTGCTTCAGTATTTTCATGTGGTACTGCACTCTGCCACGTAGAGTCATCTAATGTGTCTTCTGGGGCTGCTGATGGGCTCAGGTTTAAAAAATAAAATAGTGACCTACTTGAGAAAGTTGTCAATGCAAGTAAGAGACTATTCAACGTACGCTCTGCAGGCTGGATAGGGATTAGAGGTCTTTAACTGTGAATCTTTTAACCTGCAGGTTTTATGACCAGATCCTTTTATTGTTTTTTTAATCTTCACAGCCTAAAAGGGTTAGGAGGAAGGGAAGAGGAAATTATCTTATAGCAACTTCAGAAACTGTCTTTGTAACTGGGAATAAAAAATTCCAATGAAATGGGAATGAGACACTAAATTGTCTCCTCTTATATGTTACTAACTTGTTATTATTTTCATTAAATGTTCACAGCCACAATTTCAGTGTTTAAATCAACATGATGACCAAGTTTAAAAAAAAAAAAAGTTGGAAAAGAATATAGCTTTAATTATATGCAGAGATGATTTTATAAACTTTACAGTGTACATTAATATAATCTAACATGTATGTAAGGCTCCCAAATCAGCAGAAAGACCCTCAGAATGATGAGGGAAGTCTGTAGTCTCCGCATCCTTTTTATGCATTTGGCTTAAAATACTTTTACATCCAAATGGCAGTTTAGGGAGAAAAGAAGGATTCCCTCATTATGGTTTCAGCATTGAGAAGTTCATTATGTACATTGCTTATTATAAACAATACACTTTGGGGAAATCATGTCCCCATCAAGGCTGATAATAAAATTCCCTCATTTCCATTGGGGCTAGGCTTTCAGATGTTGTTCTTGCTCTGAGAAAATAAAGGATAAAACTTCAGTTCCTGCAGTGTCTTCACTGGTCTTTGGGAATAACCCACATAGTATTTTTGCTTCCAAAATACTGAGCAGCATGATTTTAATCCAGAAAAATGATTAGGGGTAGGTAATTAACTCCAATTTTGTAAGTGTGCTAATGTAATTGATGCAGAGTATCCACGTATTGTTGTATTCCTTGCATTCTTTCCCTGCAGATATAGAATAGGAAAGTATCAAATAAGTCCTCATTTCTGGTAATATTATAGCAGCCTTTTCACTAAAGACAGGGACCAAGCAAACAACGGACCACTAAGCCAAAACATCCAGAGATGAGAAGGTGAAATAAAGTCAGGCCTGTCATAGCATCTTGGATTTGTTCTGAAGTTCAGGAATTGGCTAGAGCTCAATCTCACTTTCATTTTTATTGTATTTTGGCACACAAGCAGGCTGAATTTTTTAGAACAACTGTTATTCTATAGAATTACTAATAATCTGTGTTTCCTATGTGACAACATAAAAGTTATCAGTTACCAGTAACAAGCATAATAAAAAATAGTTTGCAGAGTCTTTCTTGGCAACTTGATAATTCACACTGCAGTAATAAGACATTCTCTGGGGCTCCTTTTCATCACTAATGTAGTGCGTGAATGCAGAGCTTTTATCTTTAGTGTATCTTAGAATTGGGCAAGGATATTATTTGGCATTATCATAGTACAAGTGCTCTTTCTTCAGGTCTGCTCTGATTCTTGTAAAACACTAAATCTTGCCTTCCTAATGCCTGATCATACCCTGCAGTAATAAATGTTAAAACAAATGAAAAAGAAAAATCAAAGTATACTGTAGTTGAACTCCTGAGATGTATTGTAACAGCACTTTAACTTGTACTTCAATTTTGCACAAATAGCTTTCTATTTTAGGTCCTGTGCATTTATGAAAAAACAGCAAAAGCTCTATTTATATTGAAGATGCAAGGCTACTAATACAGGGCTAAATTAGTTACTGTCATCTATTTTTCATACTGCAAGCCCTGTTAGCAATCCATGTCAGCTGCAAATTAAGTTGCATGGAGGTATAGTTCTCAATAGAAATCAATTTTCAGTACAAAATGCCTTTTTTTTGCAGTTTTATGGCTTAAAAGTACTTACATGAAGTGATTTATTGTTTGCAGTTAGGGGAGAAGGCTATTGAGGTAATGATAGTCTGATTTTGACTTTTTTAGACTTTATTGTCAGTGTTTGATTTTAAATAATAAATTTAAAATAATACGTGACTAAATATGAAATTAATCTGAATCTTTAAAGTATACTAATTTGTTGCCACATGGGAATTTGCATAATATGAAAGAATTTGCCCCCAAAATCAAATAATGAATAGTGGAAAGGTGAAAACCAGAGGCTGCTGAAGGAAATTCAAACTGAATCTTAATTGTTATATTTACTTATAAATAATGATGGCAGTAGTACCACATGTATACAACAACAGGGTAGCCTGGATTGCTGTATAGGCCAGATCCTCAGTAGCCATAAACTTGTTCCAGTGGAGTGGGGCCATTTAGCTTCCAGTTATCCTAAACTGTGCCTGTTCACCCTGCCTGAGGCTCAGTTCTAACATAACTCTTTGTAGTCTGAAATTTAAGAATTTATCTTAACAGAGAGTGTGACGATGCTGAAATGGACTTATTTTGTCTGCACTTGAAATGAACCTTTTGTTGATGTAATTAATGGGGATTTAATCCAAATCTAATTTCCAGAAACAGAGAGAAGTACTCTCTGTCTATTCCTTACATGCAGTCAGAACAGCAGCAGGGATGTAGGGCTGCGTGGAGTCAGAATGGAGGTGTACTTGGAGGCACTTTTTTGGGAGGGAGTGATGTCAGTCCAGCAACAGTTCCTGAAATTTGAACACACGTTGATGGTCCCAGTGTTTTGCTGGTGAGGTTTGGGCTACAAGTAGGCCTTTATACCTTACGCTTGCCTTCTCAGCAGTTCTTGGTATTGTTTTTGTTCCCAGTTTCGTGGGATAAGTGTCTGGTTGCATTAGACATTGTCTAAATGTGAGAAGTAACATGCATTTCCCATTTTAAATGGGAAAAATATCCCCAATGAAATGCATGCTGTCCTAACATAACTGCTTATCCTCAAAAAATGAAGTGCTCTGATCGAAGGAAAACAGCTCTCTGTAAGCCTTACACTTCCAGTTTTTCATAGCCTCATTTGACTGCTTCTTGTACAGCACAAGACTGTTTCTTTATGATGCAGCCACTCACAGTCAATACAACAGAAAATTTTCTTCATTCTTGTGCTTTTAATTTCAAGACTATTCATCACTGTCTTCCAGTGCTGCCTTATATCCATCCATTCATTGTTATTCATATGTTTTTATTTCTTAAAAGATGGAAAAAAAGATGGACACCTCTCTATCTTGATTAAACTCCCTACCATTTTACTTTTTAACTGCTATTCCATATTTTAACAGTCTTCTCTCTTAAGAATTGATACTATGATATTGTGGAAACGTACTTTAAAAAGTACTACTTCGTCATTCTTCTTGTTCTAGTGTATGAAATAATTTCTGTGCACATGATGAGGACTTCATCAAATGTGTAATCCAGCTGAATGATCCTAGCGTGGTAGGTGAATTTACTGTCATAGCACCCCTTGCAACAACTCCTTTATGAAGTCACATGCTGGGATTGTTGCCTGAAGTGTTGTTAACCAAACTAAATATCAATGGAGAAAGCCAAGATGTGCAGTGCCGATGTTCTGAAGGTGATTGGAGTTGGAGGGAGGGCTTAAAGTTCCAATCTCTGAGGTTATTAATGGTAGTTTCAGCAGTGACACCATCCACTGTACTACCTGGAGAGGAAGGTGGGTTTTTGTCAAATAGAATGTTGCTCCCCATCGCCACCCCAGAAGCACAAGAATAGCATACCTTTAAAGAAAATGGGTATTGTCATGTGCTGTGTGCTTGGGTCCAAACCAGAGGTTTTTGCATCAACACAAGGTGTGATCATCATAAGCTGACCTTTAAGTGTATGATTGGTATATTTAAATGAATCGTGTCATTTAGGGAACTTAATCACGTTGAACCAGAACTCAAAAAATATATATATATATATATAAATAAATGTTGTGTTTGTAGCCTACAACACATTTATTTTTAAACCATTGCTTTTCTCAAAGGAGACTGAAATCCATATAAAGGAGTCCTTACAGAAAGACACTGAAATGTTCAGAAGATGCATTCCTGTAAAAGATTATATATAATAGAAGTCTGCTCTTTCTGAAGGATGGAATAAAATGTTAATACTTCATTTCAGATGTCAAGGAAAGGGATTGTCTCATGTAGATATCTGTTTGTTTCCTTGTATGTTTTAAAAGATTTGTGGAAAATAAATAAATTAATAAGATGTTAAACAGAAGGGTATTTGGTAAGGTGGACGGTTGTCAGGCCTTATGTGGCTGTGGATCCTTGCTACTGGGACATCTCTGAAAAGGAAAGAAGCTGAGGGGGAAGAGAAGAAATTTAAGAGCATTTTAGGACAAGTGTAGCGAGCTGCTTGTTTAAGTGTGTGCTGTATCTGCCTCTCCTGTGCTTTATTGTGGAAGTGTGAGTGATGGCCACTGGAAGGAGTACTGAACTCCATAGTGGTATACAAAACGGGAGTTGCTCAACTTTTTCTTACACTGCATTTAAGTTTTTCAGCCTCTGAGATTTGCTTTTTGTTGTTTACAGGCTCTGTTTTTCCCTCTTTTATTACTTGCGTTTTATTTTCTGCAAAGATAATGTGCCTCAAAGTCAAACACAAAAGGAGGCTGGTGACAGACAAGCTGCTTTTTATCATCTTGAGGGAATTACTGTCATTTGCTAAATATGTGACCTGCTCTCTTTTGCTCTCTTTTCATCTTGCAGCAAATAAGTAGTGCAGCTGGGAATCAAAACAAACAAACAAAAAGAAGTTGCCTTCCTGAAAACAGGCCGGTATAGTAGCTACAAGCTCTGTGATTGCCCAGCTATATTCCCCCATCAAAAGCACTACAACTGGTGCCTTGGTGATTATCAGGAAAGTGTGTCAACTGCCACCAAATACATCTGATTTATGGGGTCAGTAGTTCAAAAGTATGTTGGAATTTGCTGGGTTCTGCTGATTTTTTTTTTTTTTTGGTTAGGGATCTGGCAGATTTGTTTTTCATGTTTCTCTGTGTATTTATTTCCATTTAATCAGGAACTGTATCCTGAAGGAGTATGTTGTCTGTCTCACAAACCTTCTGCATGTGGAAGACAACTCAGCAGCAGTTCTTTGGTCGAAGTTTGGGCAGAATGCAGAATATTTGGGTCCTCTTTCACTCTCTGTGGTGTTTATTGACTGTGAGATATTCATAAATGTGTTGCTGAGGTTGATACATGCAATGTCAACTTTTCCTGTAATGTAGCAGACAGGGAGGTGAAACAGCATAACCCTTGAAGAACAGAGTGAAGCTAGCCAGAAGAGGTTTGGGAAGAGATCTGCAAAGGTGTGGCTATGTGGTTATCCGAAATGTTGTTGATCCTCCAGTATGCGAGGTATGGAACAGAGAAGCAGCCTGTCTTACAAAGCATTAGTGATCTGAACATAGAAGGACACAGGTAGATACTGCCAGATGGGTTTCAGAGAAACTGTGGAACAATGCTGGTCCCCATGACAGACAGTGGTTGCAGTGCATGTGGCTTAACTGTTGTCAAGTTCTTTTGCTGTCATTGCAAAAAATAAAAAAATAAAAAAATTACAGAAGAGAGTTTGAAGGTGTAAGAGGATGGCTCCTAACAAGTGGTGAGGTACCGTGTCTCAGATCTCAGGAAGGCAGCTGGAAAAGTAGGCAATGCAAGATGCAGCTGTGAGACAAGGTAGGAACTGACATTTTAGCACCTGACACAAAAGATAAAAATATGTGCATAGTGCGTGTGGCTCACGTGATACAGCAGGTACGGGACTTGACTCAAGAAGTGAAGTGATTGCTCTAAGGTCATGCAGGATAATTTTATAGTTGAGTCGAGACCTCTTGAATCCTCATCCCTTTCCACAGACACCAAATGTTATTTTGTCTCCAGATCAGCTTGTCTTCATCCAAAGGGGAATACACTATTTGGCCTTAGACATTCATTACAAACGTAACAGCGGCATACGAATTTCTCTCCTGACAGGTTACCTTCTCCTGTGATTTAACTAGCAGGATGTTGAACCCAATGCAAAGGGGAGAAACCACCAAGAAGACATCACTATTTCCTACTCCAAACTTGCCCTTTTAAAAGTATTTACGTTTGATATTTCTTCAGATGGCTTCTGGGAAATATGGAGGTCATTACTGACAGGATGTGGAAGGAAGAGCTGTAATCGTTTTATGCTGCAGAAAGAATTCCCTGGGAATTTGAAGTGCAAAAACTCTCGAGTCCATATCCTTAATGAACAAGTGAACATGAGGTGGTGTATCTGAAGCTGGACTCCTTAATAACTCAGTGTACATTGTACATATATAGGTGAGGTAAGGATCACTTAAACCCTGTCTTCGAAATTTAGTTTCATTTAATCATTTTTCAGAGCATTTAACTTCCAACATGCTGAACTCTGTTCCTTTTTGATACACTAGTGTTATTGTATGGTCATAAAGTTAATTTTGACTCTGGCAGCGTCATTTCTGATGGTGATGCTACTTCCAGTTCTCAGCTTTCATTTCACTAAGCAGGAAAGGCATCAGAAGATCCAGTTTTAGTCTGCCTGACTAAAGGAAGAGTGGGGTTTACTATCCAGATATGTTGAGTGTTTTCTCATTTCACAACTCAGGTGCAAAAATTATTCCGCCTCAGACCTCTTGCTCTGAGGATTACTTAACTCATTCTCTTGCCAAGGTAGCAAAATGAATTTAATTTTTCTCAGCCTTATTTACAGTAAGCTCCCTTTGTTCAACATAGAAGCAGGAAAGAATTCTGAAAGTGGACATAGATCACATTTATGTTCACTTAATTTCCCTTTACGCTGCAAGAATGATGTAAAACAACCTTAGAATAGACCAAAATCAGACCCTCTCTACCAATGGTCTTGCAGTAGGAACTGCAGTAAAGCTAATTCATTTAGCCTTCTTTAATAGTAGGCCACTGATTATTTACATAGTTTACAAGTCATTTAATTTTTTTATTAGCCCTAGAGGAAGAAAGATGATGCCAGGAGGAGTGTTTGCCTCTATTTAGATTCGCCCCAGTTTACTCAGGACAACGCTGATATTCATTATTTTCACTTTGAATGCATGCCATGTTTAAACTAAATTCTGGGAGTGGGAGACCTTGTGAAGCTATTGGGAAGTTCCCATTGACCTAAAAGACACCTTCAAGATGCCTATGAGAATATTATTCTTCTGTGATCATTGAGCTCTCAGCTACTGTTTCTATATCTACTTCCTACTATCTGGATACCGTCAGGAGTGTAGGTCCCATTTAATCCTGCTCAGTCAGTGTCATTGCTTATATTGGTCCCTCTCTGTGGCATTTTTCTTCTTTTTTCACCCTGTGGAATATTCAAGGGTGAAAATTGATCACAAGCTGCCTGCTATAGTAGTGATTTGTAAGATATATGTGTGTGTCTACTGGGAGGTGATCTCTTCAACTAAACCACCAAACAGGCTGTAATAGTCAGAAATGACCAGAAATACCACTGGGACATGTCTCAAATGTGAACATACTGAATAAGAACTTCGCTATTCAATACAGCTACATACTTAAACAACGCTGTATAGCATTAAGCAATATGAGGGCATAGTCTAGAAGAAACAGCTAAGAAACAGTATCTGACTAGGAATTATGCTATTTGCTTGCTCTGGACTTGTATAAAACATGCTCTCTCCAAATAAGATTCTCTAACTTTTCGTGAAATGAAGATGCTGATTCTTTTTTTTTTAGCTCATTCCAGGTGCAAATGGTGTTAATGTCCAATTATAGTATGTGCAAATGCTGGGAGAGGACAGTAAGAGAAAGAGGAGTGGAAAAAGGACAAAAGAAAAGAAAAGACACTCTCATCAGGGTTGTGCAGTGTTCCTTCTGTATATCAGTTCTAAAAAGTAAGGGATCATTAGCTATGTTTTTTTTTCCTCCAAACCTTGTACAGTTAGCAATTCTATTAATAATAAGCGCTCTCCTATTAAGCAAACTATCCAATTATTAATCCATTAGCAAGTATATTGCAGAAAACTTCATTGTAATATCTATTGAGAAGACATGTTCCTGACACACTTTTTTTTTTTTTTTGGGGGGGGGGGGGAGTATCTTCTAATTATGATTTAAAAGGTTATCTTCCTAAACTTAATGAGGAATTAATGATTTGCCTTATTCCATAGTACTCTAGCAAAACCTTCTCACAAATTAACTGTACCTCCTGTTCTCTGCCTTGAAAACTTCTCATGACATGTTCAAGCTCTCTATGGGTTGCTCTTCTGTTTTGTTACGAGCAGCAAGATTATATAAGAAAATGGCAGCAATTATGATATTAACATAATGGGAACAATTAGTACAGCAAAATCCAAGTTTTAATTGAAATGCACTCATGTCTGTTCAGAAGGTCTTTGTCATATCTTGATTTATCTTCTGGTTGTGATAATGTTCTGCTTTCTATTAGTGGGGGTGAAAGCAGAATGAAAGCATTCAGGCATACAAAACTCCCAGGGAAATATAAGGAAAAGCAACCTCATAGCTTTGATATCTGACAAGGGCTTAGTTATAGTGCTCATTGATAATTTCCCCTTGAGTCTTTTTTGAAAGGAACATTTGGAGTTTTATTGATAACCAGCAACAAGAAAGGACATAATGGAACCTGTATTTTGTCTTGGGAAGAAACCTTCTGAAAACCAAAAGTTTTGTTCTTGAAATTTGGGTGTGTGTAAGTTTTCAGTGTCAAAAAAAAAAAAAGGTGCAGGTTTTACATCAGCTCACGTGAAATACAGATGATGTTCCGCATCCTCACTGCCTGCTTGCTTTTTCTGTCTTCAGACAGAGCAATTTATGTCTTAATAACACTTTTCCACATAGAAAGGGATTATAAATATTGCCTTACGATGCAGGGTGTTGTTAAGCGTAGACAGTGAGGTAAGTGAGGCTGGTAGTGGTCTCATAAGCCTTCTGTCCAACTTTATTAAAGCTTATATTTAATTTTTATTTCAGCAAATAGTTACATTTAATTTTTAACCTTTCCTTAGGTGAAAAGGGAACTGAAGAATATTTCTCCTCTTTTTTTTTTTTTTTAATCTACTTTTGTCCTTTCTTAGGTCTTTCCCAGAAAGAAGATCCATTTATCGTAACTGATTATAACATTCTCCTTTTCAGTTACTTGGCTCCCTGCACTGCATTTCTTACTTGCTGCCATGAATACCTAATCCCTAATGAGAATTAGAGAAGCCCTATTTGCAGCACTAAGCAACTGTACGATGGAATTGGAGGGGCACAGGGCTGTCTGTCTGAAGCTGTCTGTTTATCCATGTAAATTGCCTTCTCTGCCCATGCAGTCCTCAAACACTTGAGTGAGGACAGCACCTCATGCCCACTCCATCCTTTCTCTCTGCTATATTGCTAAATGTCATGAGCTCTGACAAACAGCTGATTTATGACTGACACTTTGAAATCCCCTAGGAAAGTCACAAGCTGTTTTGAAGAAAAAGCAGAGTAATAATTTGAAGATGTTAAGATAAGCCCAACAGTTCCATGTTTTAGAGTTTTTCTGGGTTATACATGTAGGATGCTGAAAAGGATTCCTAAAAGCCAGGCATATTCAGACCTTTATGACCTTCTGTTGTACCTTACAGGTACACAGAGTTCTTTACAGATAGAACTAGGAGTACTAGTTCTAGGAGTTTTCAGAAGAACATAATGCCCATTTTTATACTTGGTGTAAGTACTTAGCACCCTCTGTGAAGCATTCCTGGAGAATAAATATGATGTAAGTACTTACATGCTGCACTTAGCTGTTTTAGAAAACAACAATTTTCATCTCTTAATACAATGCATTACTGAGCAGAACAGTGTTAGAAAATCCATGAAAAGATGGGTTTTAAGCTGTTGTCTTCCCAACCCATTGGGAAAACATTGCTCCATTGGGAAACTTGCTCCTCCTTGGTTCTGATTTTACTACTGTATTATTCTGGGAGGCTTGTATATATTCTGCTTCAGAAGCATTTGGCTGACTTCATTAATGGCACTGTGAATAGGCTTTGGTTAAAGATGGAGATGTGTAGATGATGATGATTAGTAGCAACTTTTAAAATTACAACTTACCTGGAGAAATGGAAAATATCCTCCTGAAAGCAATGTTGAGGCACATGCAAGACAAAGAGGTGATCAGAGACAGCCAGCACAGCTTCACCAAGGGTAAATCGTGCCTGACAAATCTGGTGGCTTTCTACGATGGAGTGACTGCATCAATTGACAAAGGAAGACTGATCTATGTCATTTACCTGGACTTCTGCAAGGCCTTTGACACAGTCCCACTGACATCCTTGTATCCAAATTGGAGAGGTGAGGATTTGTTGAGTAGACCATTCAGTGGATAAGGAATTGGCTTGAAGGTCACACCTAGAGAGTGGTGGTCGATGGCTCTATGTCCAAATGGAGGCCGGTGATGAGTGGTGTACCTCAGGGGTCTGTCCTGGGACTGGTACTGTTTAATATCTTTATCAATGACATAGACAGTGGGATCGAGTGCACCCTCAACAAGTTCACAGGTGACACCATGATGAGTGGTGCAGTCAGTACAACAGAAGGAAGGGATGACATCCAAAAGGACCTGGACAAGCTTGAGAAGGGGGCCCACTTGAACCTAATGAGGTTCAACAAGCCTAAGTGCAAGGTGCTGGACTTGGGCTGGGGCAATCCCAGACCTGAGTACAGATTGGGTGAAGAATTCATTGAGAGCAGCCCTGCAGAGAACAACTTGGGGTTCCTGATGGATGAAAATCTTGACAGGAGACAGCAGTGCGACCTTGAAGCCCAGAAGGCCAACTGCATCTTGGGCTGCATCAAAAGAGAAATGGCCATCAGGTGGAGGGAGGTGATTGTCTCCTTCTAATCTTCCCTTCTGAGGCCCCTCTTGGAGTCCTGTGTCCAGGTCTGGAGCCCCCAGGACAAGAAGGATGTTGATCTGCTAGAGCAGGTCCAGAGGAGGACCACAAAGACAATCAAGGGGCTGAAGTACCTCTCCTACAAAGAAAGGCTGAGAGAGCTGGGGCTGTTCAGCCTACAGAAGAGAAGGTTTGGGGTGACATCATTGCAGCCTCTTAATACTTAAAGAGGACTTATTGAAAAAACAAAAAAAAGGAAAGATGGAGAGCAGCTCTTTGCTCAATCAGATATTGACATGATGAGGGGGAATGGTTTTAAACTAAAAAAGGGGAGATTTACATTAAAGGTTAGAAGGAAATTCTTCACTCGGAGGGTGGTGAGGCCATGGAACAGGTTGCCCACAGAGGTTGTGGATGCCCCATCCCTTGGAGGTGTTCAAGACCAGGTTAGATGAGGCCCTGAGCAACCTGATCTAGAAGGTGGCGTCCCTGCCTATGGCAGGGGTGGTGGAACTAGATGATCTTTGAGGTCCCTTCCAACCCAAGCCATTCTACGATTCTATGATACCTGCTTAAATTAAAAAAAAAAAAAAAAAAAAAAAAAAAAGACAAACATTTTCTCTGTAGCTCTAGATTTTTATTAACCAGCCAAATTCTGTTTTTCTTACTCTAATAGTTAAGATTAACAGATTGTTCTGCACTTAAAAGACATCCAGTGACTCATTTAGGAGAAGTGTACTGTTATGTCATTTGTTTTACTGCCTAAAATAAAGTACCTTTTTTTGTGAAAATACGTAATAGTTTCCAAGGGTTTTAATTTCCTAGTGTTATTAGTCACAGGTAAATGGAACTAACACCTGTATTACCTTTCATATTGTGCAAGGAACAATTGCATTAATGGATTCTCAACAGTAAGTATATCCCAGTTTGCTGCTGTTTCTCGGTAGCTGACCTTGCTCACTAGACAGTTTAGCTCATATTTTGCAACTTAACTGTTGCTGTTGTGGTTTGTGTTAAGTTGATGGTTTACAAAAGTGTATTTCTGTGGTTAAAAACTGGTCGTGGTCCAAAAAATGAATCCCTACTCATGCAGCAGTTGCTGAGCTATTGGTAGATTCTCAGGAAAAGACTCCAAATGCCCCAGAATAAAAATCCCATTAATGAGAAGTGGTGTAAGAGGAAATTGGTCTGTGAAAATGAACTCATCTTCTACTTGTGCAGCAAAGCAGAAAGAGGACAATGACATGTTTGGCTACTTGTCACTGCTTACCCAGTATGCACACTTTTCCCTAACTTGACACTTAGGCCAATTTTAGGATTTTAATTAACAAATTGTAGCTAAGTCTATTATAAAACTAATAAAGGCAAAATTGTTTTTCCATTTGCACAACAAGCCCGAGTTAGTGTAAAGAAATTTATCCTCTGATGTGGTAACAACAAGCCTCTCTTCCCTCTCTCTACTCTCCTTACTCTACGAAAAAATTCACTTTACAATTGCATACTGCTTCTTTTTAAAAGTGAACCTTTCTTCTTTCTTTACATATGGTTTTCTAAATGAAGAATTGGAAGAAGAAACTCAATTTTCTTTATCTGAAATGATAAAATTCCTGTGTACCTAATATATACATACATTTTTGTGTTTGAGTTAACTTATGTCAGAAAGTTAAACTGTCAGGGCCTTTTGGCAGCCCAAATTGAATCTCTGTACCTTCTTTCCCTCGGAAGTTAATGGAAGTTACTTGCTGTTTGTGGCAAAGAGATGATGGCCTGATGCTTGAGCAAACAGCCTCTTGAACCAACCCAGGTATCTAACAAGAAATTGCAACCACTGAAATACTGCGGTGTAGGTCCAGACAAGAAAAAACCCTCATTAGTATACTCTAACCTTGGCCTGCTATTACCTGATCCCCAGGAAATCAGCACGAAACCACTGGGGCTGTTTTTCACAATAACATGCTGCGGTTTGAACACCTTTCCAAGCACATACTGCAACGTCTGTGTTGTGAGTCCCTCAGCACAGGCTGATAGCTCTGACCTTAGAACTGGTTGTACACCAGCTGTAAGCTACTTGTGCAATGCTCATGATGCTAAAAGATAGTGAGAAACACGTGGGCATGGTTCCTTGCTAGGAGAGGCATAGCTTCAATTTCAGTGACAGGCAAGATCTGTGGGCTTGAATGAGGACCAGAAAAAGCTGGGCAGCTGCTCCCAGTGAAGGCATGGCCCTCCCATCCTGACAGAGCAGTAGACTGAGCTGCAGCACAAACCAGAGCTGATGGCAAGAGGTTGCCAGCAGATTGCAGGATGTTACCGCTGTGTGTGGTGGTGGCTCCCATGCCTGATTTCACCAGCACTCCCTATGGGACCGGGAGGGAGCAGGAGATTTGCCAGAGAAGCCCATGAGCTAAATCCTCTGATCTGCTGCATACGCTGCAGTGTGTGCTGTCATCCCAGGTGCAGTTACTTTGTCTATAAAAGCAAGGATATGGAGCTTTTTTTTTTTTTTTTTTTTAAAAAAAAAGACAGCAAACTTCTATGATTTCCTTTGATTGATGGCTAGCTGAAGGAAAGTATTTTGCAGAAAATTTACAAATTGAAAAGTGTTTGTTTGTGAATATCAGCAATGTTTCAAGAATGCATTACAGCAGCAGTGTTATAAATTGATGCATTCCATTGATCATCCCCTTCTGGACAGAAAATGAAAACAAACAAACAAAACCAAGCCATTTCTTTGATCACAAATGGGTATAATAATGAGGTTTCATTTTCAGAATGTTTGGCTTCTCATGTTTGAAAGATATTATAATGTCACGTACAAAAGTTAGAAATTGTAGCTGGTGTGAAGTTATGATTTGACTGCTGCTGACTCCAAATGTTAAATTAAAAGTCAAGGCAGAAAAGTAATAATTTGTCAGTATTATAAAAGGATTCATCTTATAGTTAGAGGCAGTTGGGGGTCAAAGATCCTAACCTTGCTGAATAAAAAGGTGCCTGGTTTAGTGATCACTGATTCAACATCGTTTAAATATTCAGCTGAAAAAATATAATAGAATGTAATGGTACATAAATTCTCCAAGGAGAAAATAAAGCCTATATGTATGTCTATATTTTACACCCTGAATGTTCTGCAGTTTGACAAGGACACGGATGAAGTTATCTTATGCTGGTGGTAGTGGAAGGTTGATTAAGAGCCCAGCAGCAATTACAAATTGGCTGGTGCCAGCAAAATGTAACAGCCTACTAGTCTCATGTGTGTGTGCTGCCTACCTCTACAACTAACTGGTTAGCTTTCAGGAAGGACAGCTTTTTCCTCTGCAACCAAGTATCATCTCTGTTCTATTAATTGGTTGTCAAAAGAAAATCTGATTTTATCTTGTCTACTTTAGTGTTACAGAATTTTAAACTGAAAATATTTTCATTATCAAAAAGTTATTCAGAACTTTAACCTGAAAATTTACATAAGCGGTAAATTTTTGAAAGAGTTAGAATTGAGGAGGGAGGGCAGGAGAAAGGAGTCTTGGCCATTGGCACTGTTCTGGCAAGAATTTCTCAGTAACTTTGCAGTCAGATATCCTACTTTAGCTGAGTAAATGAGTTCCAGAGTTCCTACCTCTGCTGTTTGATAACAACTCTAGAGGGTTGTGATGTTTCTGTTAATCCCAAATCCTTAACCACTTAAACATTTCCTGAGATTTTGAGGTGGTATAGGTGCTTGCAGGAGGATGCTGTAAAAAAACAACAACAACAAAACAAAACAACAAAAAAAAATCAGTGGATTAATTAGAGCATCTCCAAAACTGGATTTTCTTGCAGATGTAACTTTCAAAATTCCCTTGTTTGTAATTTTTCATTTAGACATTATCAAGCAGTTTCATTATGGTAAAATGAAATACACATCTTTTGACTTGAATGTTCTGATATTTCAAATGATTTAAAATGTTATTTTTCTGCTGCACTTAATTTTTTATAATAATATCAATGAAAGCAGTGTATTTCTGTGGGAAGCTGTTGCTTTTATCAATGTTCTGTAGAAGAAAGCTCTTCCATCAGAAGCGTGCTGACCAGCTTCATTGACCACAGCAACACTACGCTGAATCCTTATTATTTATACTTGATTTTAATTTAAAATGTTTAGTGGTCTAGCCAAAATTAGTGTCTTACCGTGCATTCAAGAGAAATAAGCATCTATAATTTAAATAAACAGAGATTAAAAAAAAAAAAAAAAAAGGAAGAGGAAGCAGTATTTTAGAGACTTTGTGAAGAATGGGATCAGCCCTAATCTGTCATGTGCAAGCTCACAAAGGCTCTGTGTAAGGTAGAGTCTGAATACCTGTTTTCTAAGATCTAATCCCAAGGCGAATTCTAAGTTTCAGGGTACCAAAATTCAGCCTGGTATATTAATACTGTGAAAGAGTTAGCATAAAGCGAACCTCCTCAAAGGTGTATCATCTTCTGTAATTAATTCTAAATTTAGTCAGTTTTCTTCTGTTCCCCAGTTAGGCTGCAAGGCCACAACTAAGGCAATAAATTGCACTTTGTCACAATAATGATAGCAACAAATAATTATGAGCAATTTGCAATCAGAGATGTATGTAATAAAACATGTTACATAATTTTGAAGTACAAAATTAAGAATGGAATCTTCATATG
>CATOCB010000035.1:0-41060 GCA_951411735.1 Somateria mollissima
ACCAGACCCCTTGTACCCAGGCCGTTGACCCGACATGACCCTGTGACCCCGGGGCCTGGGTAAAAATCCAACCCGGGGACCCGGGCATGGGACCGTGACATGACCCGACCTGGGTCCGGGGTCCCGAACTGACCCGTGACCTGGGTCCCGGGGACTCGGTATGGCCCGGTTACCTGGGTCCGGTGTCCCCACGTGACCCCGGTCACCTGGGGCCGGGTGACCCCACGTGACCAGGTCACCTGGGGCCGGTGACCCCACGTGACCCGGTCACCTGGGGCCGGTGACCCGACGTGACCCGGTCACCTGGGTCGGTGTCCCACGTGACCCCGGTCACCTGGGGCCGGTGTCCCCACGTGACCCGGTCACCTGGGGCCGGTGACCCCACGTGACCCGGTCACCTGGGGCCGGTGGACCCCACGTGACCCGGTCACCTGGGGCCGGTGACCCCACGTGACCCGGTCACCTGGGGCCGGTGACCCCACGTGACCCGGTCACCTGGGGGCCGGTGTCGACCCCCCACGTGACCCCGGTCACCTGGGGCCGGTGTCCCCACGTGACCCGCTGACCTGGGCCGTGACCCCACGTGACCCGGTCACCTGGGGCCGGTGACCCCACGTGACCCGGTCACCTGGGGCCGGTGTCCCCACGTGACCCGCTGACCTGGGGCCGGTGACCCCCACGTGACCCGTCACCTGGGCCGGTGGTCCCCACGTGACCCGGTCACCTGGGTCCGGTGACCCCACGTGACCCGCTGACCTGGGGCCGTGACCCCACGTGACCCGGTCACCTGGGGCCGGTGTCCCCACGTGACCCGGTCACCTGGTGCCGGTGACCCCACGTGACCCGGTCACCTGGGGCCGGTGACCCCACGTGACCCGGTCACCTGGGGGCCGGTGTCCCCACGTGACCCGGTCACCTGGGGCCGGTGACCCCACGTGACCCGGTCACCTGGGGCCGGTGACCCCACGTGACCCCGGTCACCTGGGGCCGGGTGACCCAACGTGACCCGGTCACCTGGGGCCGGTGTCCCCACGTGACCCGGTGACCTGGGGCCGGTGACCCCACGTGACCCGGTCACCTGGGGCCGGTGTCCCCACGTGACCCGGTCACCTGGTGTCGGTGACCCCACGTGACCCGGTCACCTGGGGCCGGTGACCCCACGTGACCCGGTCACCTGGGGCCGGGGTGGTCATCGGAACCTGGGAACCAGGCCGGGTGCGCGAGATGACCGGGTGACCTGGGGCCGGGTTATCGACCTGTCCAGGGGACCCGGGCCGGGGACCCGACAGGACACCGGTTATCTGCGGCTGGGGTAAAAACCCGTCCCGGGGACCCGGGCTGGGTCCCGACATGCCTTGGTTACCTGGGGTCCGGTGTCCCCACGTGACCCGCTGACCTGGGGCCGGTGACCCCACGTGACCCCGGTCACCTGGGGCCGGTGTCCCCACGTGACCCCGGTCACCTGGGGCCGGGTGTCCCCCACGTGACCCCGGTCACCTGGGGCCGGTGACCCCACGTGACCCGGTCACCTGGGGCCGGTGTCCCCACGTGACCCGGTCACCTGGTGTGCCGGTGACACCCTTGTGACCCGGTCACCTGGGGCCGGTGACCCCCACGTGACCCCGGTCCACCTGGGGCCGGTGTCCCCACGTGACCCGGTCACCTGGTGCCGGTGACCCCACGTGACCCGGTCACCTGGGGCCCGGTGACCCCACGTGACCTGGTGACCTGGGGCCGGTGTCCCCACGTGACCCAGTCACCTGGGGGCCGGTGGACCCCACGTGACCCGGTCACCTGGGGCCGGTGACCCCACGTGACCCGGTCACCTGGGGCCGGTGACACCACGTGACCCGGTCACCTGGGGCCGGTGACCCCACGTGACCGGGTCACCTGGGTCCGGTGACCCCACGTGACCCGGTCACCTGGGGCCGTGTTGTCCCCACGTGACCCAGAGTCCTGGTGCCGGGGTGGTCATCGGAACCTGGGAACCAGGCCGGTTACCCGACACGACCCGGTGACCCGGGGCTGTGGTGTCGACGGACTCGTGGACCTGGGTTCGGGGTCCCGACCTGACGCGGTGGACCTGGGGCCGGTGACCCCACGTGACCCGGTCACCTGGGGCCGGTGACCCCACGTGACCCGGTCACCTGGGGCCCGGTGACCCCACGTGACCCGGTCACCTGGGTCCGGTGACCCCACGTGACCCGGTCACCTGGGGCCGGTGACCCCACGTGACCCGGTCACCTGGGGCCGGTGACCCCACGTGACCCGGTCACCTGGGGCCGGTGACCCCACGTGACCCGGTCACCTGGGGTCGGGGTGGTCATCGGAACCTGGGAACCAGGCAGGGTGCGCGAGATGACCGGGTGACCTGGGGCCGGGTTATCGACCTGTCCAGGGGACCCGGGCCGGGGACCCGACAGGACCCGGTGATCTGCGGCTGGGGTAAAAAACCCGTCCCGGGGACCCGGGCTGGGTCCCGACCTGCCTTGGTTACCTGGGGCCGGTGTCCCCACGTGACCCGCTGACCTGGGGCCCGGTGACCCCACGTGACCCGGTCACCTGGGGCCGGTGTCCCCACGTGACCCGGTGACCTGGGGGCCGGTGTCCCCACGTGACCCGCTGACCTGGGGGCCGGTGACCCCACGTGACCCGGTCACCTGGGGCCGGTGTCCCCACGTGACCCGGTCACCTGGTGCCGGTGACCCCACGTGACCCGGTCACCTGGGGCCGGTGACCCCACGTGACCCCGGTCACCTGGGGTCGGGGGTGGTCATTCGGAACCTGGGAACCAGGCAGGGTGCGCGAGATGACCGGGTGACCTTGGGGCCGTGTTATCGACCTGTCCAGGGGACCCGGGCCGGGGACCCGACAGGACCCGGTGGTCCCTTCGCTGGTGTCCCGATGCAACCCGGGGACCCGGGCCCGGGGCCCCCACGTGATCCAGTGATCCGGTGCTTTTGTCCCGATGCAACCCGGGGACCCGGCCGGGGACCCGGTATGACTCCGTCTCCCGGGGCCGGGGTGGTCACCTGACACTGGTACCCGGGACAGCGACCCGACATGACCCCGTGACCCGGGGCCGGGGTGCCGACCTGTCCAGGGGACCCGACCCGGGTACCCGACAGGACCCGGTGATCTGCGGCTGGGGTAAAAACCCGTCCCGGGGACCCGGGCTGGGTCCCGACATGACCCGGTGACCTGGGGCTGTGGTGTCGACCGGACTCGGGGACCTGGTCCGGTGTCCCGTCATGACCCGGGGACCTGGGGTCGGGGTGGTCACCAGACCCTTGTACCCAGGCCGTTGACCCGACATGACCCTGTGACCCGGGGCCTGGGTAAAAATCCAACCCGGGGACGCGGGCATGGGACGTGACATGACCCGACCTGGGTCCGGGGTCCCGAACTGACCCGGTGACCTGGGTCCGGGGACTCGGTATGACCCGGTTACCTGGGGGCCGGTGTCCCCACGTGACCCGGTCACCTGGGGCCGGTGACCCCACGTGACCCGGTCACCTGGGGCCGGTGACCCCACGTGACCAGGTCACCTGGGGCCGGTGACCCCACGTGACCCGGTCACCTGGGGCCGGTGTTCCCACGCGACCCGGTCACCTGGGGCCGGTGTTCCCACGTGACCCGGTCACCTGGGGCCGGTGACCCCACGTGACCCGGTCACCTGGGGCCGGTGACCCCACGTGACCCGGTCACCTGGGGCCGGTGACCGCACGTGACCCGGTCACCTGGGGCCGGTGACCCCACGTGACCCGGTCACCTGGGGCCGGTGTCCCCACGTGACCCGCTGACCTGGGGCCGGTGACCCCACGTGACCCGGTCACCTGGGGCCGGTGTCCCCACGTGACCCGGTCACCTGGGGCCGGTGACCCCACGTGACCCGGTCACCTGGGGCAGGTGACCCCACGTGACCCGGTCACCTGGGGCCGGTGTCCCCACGTGACCCGGTCACCTGGGGCCGGTGACCCCACGTGACCCGGTCACCTGGGGCCGGTGACCCCACGTGACCCGCTCACCTGGGTCCGGTGACCCCACGTGACCCGGTCACCTGGGGCCGGTGACCCCACGTGACCCGGTGACCCGGGGCCGGTGTCCCCACGTGACCCGCTGACCTGGGGCCGGTGACCCCACGTGACCCGGTCACCTGGGGCCGGTGTCCCCACGTGACCCGATCACCTGGGGCCGGTGACCCCACGTGACCCGGTCACCTGGGGCCGGTGTCCCCACGTGACCCGGTCACCTGGTGCTGGTGACCCCACGTGACCCGGTCACCTGGGGCCGGTGACCCCACGTGACCCGCTGACCTGGGGCCGGTGTCCCCACGTGACCCGGTCACCTGGGGCCGGTGACCCCACGTGACCCGCTCACCTGGGGCCGGTGACCCCACGTGACCCGGTCACCTGGGGCCGGTGTCCCCACGTGACCCGCTGACCTGGGGCCGGTGACCCCACGTGTCCCGGTCACCTGGGGCCGGTGTCCCTACGTGACCCGATCACCTGGGGCCAGTGACCCCACGTGACCCGCTGACCTGGGGCCGGTGACCCCACGTGACCCGGTCACCTGGGGCCGGTGACCCCACGTGACCCGGTCACCTGGGGCCGGTGACCCCACGTGACCGGGTCACCTGGGTCCGGTGACCCCACGTGACCCGGTCACCTGGGGCCGGTGTCCCCACGTGACCCAGAGTCCTGGTGCCGGGGTGGTCATCGGAACCTGGGAACCAGGCCGGTTACCCGACACGACCCGGTGACCCGGGGCTGTGGTGTCGACGGACTCGTGGACCTGGGTTCGGGGTCCCGACCTGACGCGGTGACCTGGGGCCGGTGTCCCCACGTGACCCGCTGACCTGGGGCCGGTGTCCCCACGTGACCCGCTGACCTGGGGCCGGTGACCCCACGTGACCCGCTGACCTGGGGCCGGTGACCCCGCGTGACCCGCTGACCTGGGGCCGGGGTCCCCACGGGACCCGGGGTCCTGGTGCCGGGGTGGTCACCGGAACGTGGGAACCAGGCCGGGTGCGCGACATGACCCGGTGACCTGGGGCCGGGTTAACGACCTGTCCAGGGGACCCGGGCCGGGGACCCGACAGGACCCGGTGGTCCTTCGCTGGTGTCCCGATGCAACCCGGGGACCCGGGCCCGGGCCCCCACGTGATCCAGTGATCCGGTGCTTTTGTCCCGATGCAACCCGGGGACCCGGGCCGGGGACCCGGTATGACTCCGTCTCCCGGGGCCGGGGTGGTCACCTGACACTGGTACCCGGGACAGCGACCCGACATGACCCCGTGACCCGGGGCCGGGGTGCCGACCTGTCCAGGGGACCCGACCCGGGTACCCGACAGGACCCGGTGATCTGCGGCTGGGGTAAAAACCCGTCCCGGGGACCCGGGCTGGGTCCCGACATGACCCGGTGACCTGGGGCTGTGGTGTCGACCGGACTCGGGGACCTGGTCCGGTGTCCCGTCATGACCCGGGGACCTGGGGTCGGGGTGGTCACCAGACCCTTGTACCCAGGCCGTTGACCCGACATGACCCTGTGACCCGGGGCCTGGGTAAAAATCCAACCCGGGGACCCGGGCATGGGACGTGACATGACCCGACCTGGGTCCGGGGTCCCGAACTGACCCGGTGACCTGGGTCCGGGGACTCGGTATGACCCGGTTACCTGGGTCCGGTGTCCCCACGTGACCCGGTCACCTGGGGCCGGTGACCCCACGTGACCCGGTCACCTGGGGCCGGTGACCCCACGTGACCAGGTCACCTGGGGCCGGTGACCCTACGTGACCCGGTCACCTGGGGCCGGTGACCCCACGTGACCCGGTCACCTGGGGCCGGTGTTCCCACGTGACCCGGTCACCTGGGGCCGGTGACCCCACGTGACCCGGTCACCTGGGGCCGGTGACCCCACGTGACCCGGTCACCTGGGGCCGGTGACCCCACGTGACCCGGTCACCTGGGGCCGGTGATCCCACGTGACCCGGTCACCTGGGGCCGGTGACCCCACGTGACCCGGTCACCTGGGGCCGGTGACCCCACGTGACCCGGTCACCTGGGGCCGGTGTCCCCACGTGACCCGGTCACCTGGGGCCGGTGACCCCACGTGACCCGGTCACCTGGGGCCGGTGACCCCACGTGACCCGGTCACCTGGGGCCGGTGACCCCACGTGACCCGGTCACCTGGGGCCGGTGACCCCACGTGACCCGGTCACCTGGGGCCGGTGACCGCACGTGACCCGGTCACCTGGGGCCGGTGACCCCACGTGACCCGGTCACCTGGGGCCGGTGACCCCACGTGACCCGGTCACCTGGGGCCGGTGTCCCCACGTGACCCGGTCACCTGGGGCCGGTGACCCCACGTGACCCGGTCACCTGGGGCCGGTGACCCCACGTGACCAGGTCACCTGGGGCCGGTGACCCCACGTGACCCGGTCACCAGGGGCCGGTGACCCCACGTGACCCGGTGACCTGGGGCCGGTGTCCCCACGTGACCCGGTCACCAGGGGCCGGTGACCCCACGTGACCCGGTCACCTGGGGCCGGTGACCCCACGTGACCCGGTCACCTGGGGCCGGTGACCCCACGTGACCCGGTCACCTGGGGCCGGTGACCTCACGTGACCCGGTCACCTGGGGCCGGTGACCCCACGTGACCAGGTCACCTGGGGCCGGTGACCCCACGTGACCCGGTCACCTGGGGCCGGTGACCCCACGTGACCCGGTCACCTGGGGCCGGTGTCCCCACGTGACCCGATGACCTGGGGCCGGTGTCCCCACGTGACCCGGTCACCTGGGGCCGGTGTCCCCACGTGACCCGGGGTCCTGGTGCCGGGGTGGTCATCGGAACCTTGGAACCAGGCCGGTTACCCGACACGACCCGGTGACCCGGGGCTGTGGTGTCGACGGACTCGTAGACCTGGGTTCGGGGTCCCGACCTGACGCGGTGACCTGGGGCCGGTGTCCCCACGTGACCCGCTGACCTGGGGCCGGGGTCCCCACGGGACCCGGGGTCCTGGTGCCGGGGTGGTCACCGGAACCTGGGAACCAGGCCGGGTGCGCGACATGACCCGGTGACCTGGGGCCGGGTTAACGACCTGTCCAGGGGACCCGGGCCGGGGACCCGACAGGACCCGGTGGTCCTTCGCTGGTGTCCCGATGCAACCCGGGGACCCGGGCCCGGGCCCCCACGTGATCCAGTGATCCGGTGCTTTTGTCCCGATGCAACCCGGGGACCCGGGCCGGGGACCCGGTATGACTCCGTCTCCCGGGGCCGGGGTGGTCACCTGACACTGGTACCCGGGACAGCGACCCGACATGACCCCGTGACCCGGGGCCGGGTGTGCCGACCTGTCCAGGGGACCCGACCCGGGTACCCGACAGGACCCGGTGATCTGCGGCTGGGGTAAAAACCCGTCCCGGGGACCCGGGCTGGGTCCCGACATGACCCGGTGACCTGGGGCTGTGGTGTCGACCGGACTCGGGGACCTGGTCCGGTGTCCCGTCATGACCCGGGGACCTGGGGTCGGGGTGGTCACCAGACCCTTGTACCCAGGCCGTTGACCCGACATGACCCTGTGACCCGGGGCCTGGGTAAAAATCCAACCCGGGGACCCGGGCATGGGACGTGACATGACCCGACCTGGGTCCGGGGTCCCGAACTGACCCGGTGACCTGGGTCCGGGGACTCGGTATGACCCGGTTACCTGGGGCCGGTGTCCCCACGTGACCCGCTGACCTGGGTCCGGTGACCCCACGTGACCCGGTCACCTGGGGCCGGTGACCCCACGTGACCCGGTGACCTGGGGCCGGTGTCCCCACGTGACCCGGTCACCTGGGGCCGGTGACCCCACGTGACCCGGTCACCTGGGGCCGGTGACCCCACGTGACCAGGTCACCTGGGGCCGGTGACCCCACGTGACCCGCTGACCTGGGGCCGGTGACCCCACGTGACCCGGTCACCTGGGGCCGGTGACCCCACGTGACCCGGTCACCTGGGGCCGGTGACCCCACGTGACCCAGTCACCTGGGGCCGGTGACCCCACGTGACCCGGTGACCTGGGGCCGGTGACCCCACGTGACCCGGTGACCTGGGGCCGGTGTCCCCACGTGACCAGGGGTCGTGGTGCCGGGGTGGTCATCGGAACCTGGGAACCAGGCCGGTTACCCGACACGACCCGGTGACCCGGGGCTGTGGTGTCGACGGACTCGTGGACCTGGGTTCGGGGTCCCGACCTGACGCGGTGACCTGGGGCCGGTGTCCCCACGTGACCCGGGGTCCTGGTGCCGGGGTGGTCACCGGAACCTGGGAACCAGGCCGGTTACCCGACACGACCCGGTGACCTGGGGCCGGGTTAACGACCTGTCCAGGGGACCCGGGCCGGGGACCCGACAGGACCCGGTGGTCCTTCGCTGGTGTCCCGATGCAACCCGGGGACCCGGGCCCGGGCCCCCACGTGATCCAGTGATCCGGTGCTTTTGTCCCGATGCAACCCGGGGACCTGGGCCGGGGACCCGGTATGACTCCGTCTCCCGGGGCCGGGGTGGTCACCTGACACTGGTACCCGGGACAGCGACCCGACATGACCCCGTGACCCGGGGCCGGGGTTCCGACCTGTCCAGGGGACCCGACCCGGGTACCCGACAGGACCCGGTGATCTGCGGCTGGGGTAAAAACCCGTCCCGGGGACCCGGGCTGGGTCCCGACATGACCCGGTGACCTGGGGCTGTGGTGTCGACCGGACTCGGGGACCTGGTCCGGTGTCCCGTCATGACCCGGGGACCTGGGCTCGGGGTGGTCACCAGACCCTTGTACCCAGGCCGTTGACCCGACATGACCCTGTGACCCGGGGCCTGGGTAAAAATCCAACCCGGGGACCCGGGCATGGGACGTGACATGACCCGACCTGGGTCCGGGGTCCCGAACTGACCCGGTGACCTGGGTCCGGGGACTCGGTATGACCCGGTTACCTGGGGCCGGTGACCCCACGTGACCCGGTCACCTGGGGCCGGTGTCCCCACGTGACCCGCTGACCTGGGGCCGGTGACCCCACGTGACCCGGTCACCTGGGGCCGGTGTCCCCACGTGACCCGGTCACCTGGGGCCGGTGACCCCACGTGACCCGGTCACCTGGGGCCGGTGACCCCACGTGACCCGGTCACCTGGGGCCGGTGACCCCACGTGACCCGGTCACCTGGGGCCGGTGTCCCCACGTGACCCGGTCACCTGGGGCCGGTGACCCCACGTGACCCGGTCACCTGGGGCCGGTGACCCCACGTGACCCGGTCACCTGGGGCCGGTGACCCCACGTGACCCGGTCACCTGGGGCCGGTGACCCCACGTGACCCGGTGACCTGGGGCCGGTGTCCCCACGTGACCCGGTCACCAGGGGCCGGTGACCCCACGTGACCCGGTCACCTGGGGCCGGTGACCCCACGTGACCCGGTCACCTGGGGCCGGTGTTCCCACGTGACCCGGTCACCTGGGGCCGGTGACCTCACGTGACCCGGTCACCTGGGGCCGGTGACCCCACGTGACCACGTCACCTGGGGCCGGTGACCCCACGTGACCAGGTCACCTGGGGCCGGTGACCCCACGTGACCCGGTCACCTGGTGCCGGTGTCCCCACGTGACCCGGTCACCTGGGGCCGGTGTCCCCACGTGACCCGATGACCTGGGGCCGGTGTCCCCACGTGACCCGGTCACCTGGGGCCGGTGTCACCACGTGACCCGGGGTCCTGGTGCCGGGGTGGTCATCGGAACCTTGGAACCAGGCCGGTTACCCGACACGACCCGGTGACCCGGGGCTGTGGTGTCGACGGACTCGTAGACCTGGGTTCGGGGTCCCGACCTGACGCGGTGACCTGGGGCCGGTGTCCCCACGTGACCCGCTGACCTGGGGCCGGGGTCCCCACGGGACCCGGGGTCCTGGTGCCGGGGTGGTCACCGGAACGTGGGAACCAGGCCGGGTGCGCGACATGACCCGGTGACCTGGGGCCGGGTTAACGACCTGTCCAGGGGACCCGGGCCGGGGACCCGACAGGACCCGGTGGTCCTTCGCTGGTGTCCCGATGCAACCCGGGGACCCGGGCCCGGGCCCCCACGTGATCCAGTGATCCGGTGCTTTTGTCCCGATGCAACCCGGGGACCCTGGCCGGGGACCCGGTATGACTCCGTCTCCCGGGGCCGGGGTGGTCACCTGACACTGGTACCCGGGACAGCGACCCGACATGACCCCGTGACCCGGGGCCGGGGTGCCGACCTGTCCAGGGGACCCGACCCGGGTACCCGACAGGACCCGGTGATCTGCGGCTGGGGTAAAAACCCGTCCCGGGGACCCGGGCTGGGTCCCGACATGACCCGGTGACCTGGGGCTGTGGTGTCGACCGGACTCGGGGACCTGGTCCGGTGTCCCGTCATGACCCGGGGACCTGGGGTCGGGGTGGTCACCAGACCCTTGTACCCAGGCCGTTGACCCGACATGACCCTGTGACCCGGGGCCTGGGTAAAAATCCAACCCGGGGACCCGGGCATGGGACGTGACATGACCCGACCTGGGTCCGGGGTCCCGAACTGACCCGGTGACCTGGGTCCGGGGACTCGGTATGACCCGGTTACCTGGGGCCGGTGTCCCCACGTGACCCGCTGACCTGGGTCCGGTGACCCCACGTGACCCGGTCACCTGGGGCCGGTGACCCCACGTGACCCGGTGACCTGGGGCCGGTGTCCCCACGTGACCCGGTCACCTGGGGCTGGTGACCCCACGTGACCCGGTCACCTGGGGCCGGTGACCCCACGTGACCAGGTCACCTGGGGCCGGTGACCCCACGTGACCCGCTGACCTGGGGCCGGTGACCCCACGTGACCCGGTGACCTGGGGCCGGTGTCCCCACGTGACCCGGTCACCTGGGGCCGGTGACCCCACGTGACCCAGTCACCTGGGGCCGGTGACCCCACGTGACCCGGTGACCTGGGGCCGGTGACCCCACGTGACCCGGTGACCTGGGGCCGGTGTCCCCACGTGACCAGGGGTCGTGGTGCCGGGGTGGTCATCGGAACCTGGGAACCAGGCCGGTTACCCGACACGACCCGGTGACCCGGGGCTGTGGTGTCGACGGACTCGTGGACCTGGGTTCGGGGTCCCGACCTGACGCGGTGACCTGGGGCCGGTGTCCCCACGTGACCCGCTGACCTGGGGCCGGTGACCCCACGTGACCCGCTGACCTGGGGCCGGTGACACCGCGTGACCCGGTCACCTGGGGCCGGGGTCACCACGGGACCCGGGGTCCTGGTGCCGGGGTGGTCACCGGAACCTGGGAACCAGGCCGGTTACCCGACACGACCCGGTGACCTGGGGCCGGGTTAACGACCTGTCCAGGGGACCCGGGCCGGGGACCCGACAGGACCCGGTGGTCCTTCGCTGGTGTCCCGATGCAACCCGGGGACCCGGGCCCGGGCCCCCACGTGATCCAGTGATCCGGTGCTTTTGTCCCGATGCAACCCGGGGACCTGGGCCGGGGACCCGGTATGACTCCGTCTCCCGGGGCCGGGGTGGTCACCTGACACTGGTACCCGGGACAGCGACCCGACATGACCCCGTGACCCGGGGCCGGGGTGCCGACCTGTCCAGGGGACCCGACCCGGGTACCCGACAGGACCCGGTGATCTGCGGCTGGGGTAAAAACCCGTCCCGGGGACCCGGGCTGGGTCCCGACATGACCCGGTGACCTGGGGCTGTGGTGTCGACCGGACTCGGGGACCTGGTCCGGTGTCCCGTCATGACCCGGGGACCTGGGCTCGGGGTGGTCACCAGACCCTTGTACCCAGGCCGTTGACCCGACATGACCCTGTGACCCGGGGCCTGGGTAAAAATCCAACCCGGGGACCCGGGCATGGGACATGACATGACCCGACCTGGGTCCGGGGTCCCGAACTGACCCGGTGACCTGGGTCCGGGGACTCGGTATGACCCGGTTACCTGGGTCCGGTGTCCCCACGTGACCCGGTCACCTGGGGCCGGTGTCCCCACGTGACCCGCTGACCTGGGGCCGGTGACCCCACGTGACCCGGTCACCTGGGGCCGGTGTCCCCACGTGACCCGGTCACCTGGGGCCGGTGTCCCCACGTGACCCGCTGACCTGGGGCCGGTGACCCCACGTGACCCGGTCACCTGGGGCCGGTGACCCCACGTGACCAGGTCACCTGGGGCCGGTGACCCCACGTGACCCGGTCACCTGGGGCCGGTGACCCAACGTGACTCGATCACCTGGGGCCGGTGTCCCCACGTGACCCGGTCACCAGGGGCCGGTGACCCCACGTGACCCGGTCACCTGGGGCCGGTGACCCCACGTGACCCGGTCACCTGGGGCCGGTGACCCCACGTGACCCGGTCACCTGGGGCCGGTGACCTCACGTGACCCGGTCACCTGGGGCCGGTGACCCCACGTGACCCGGTCACCTGGGGCCGGTGTCCCCACGTGACCCGGTGACCTGGGGCCGGTGTCCCCACGTGACCCGCTGACCTGGGGCCGGTGACCCCACGTGACCCGGTCACCTGGGGCCGGTTGTCCCCACGTGACCCGGTCACCTGGGGCCAGTGACCCCACGTGACCCGCTGACCTGGGGCCGGTGACCCCACGTGACCCGCTGACCTGGGGCCGGTGACCCCACGTGACCCGGTCACCTGGGGCCGGTGTCCCCACGTGACCCGGTCACCTGGTGCCGGTGACCCCACGTGACCCGGTCACCTGGGGCCGGTGACCCCACGTGACCCGGTCACCTGGGGCCGGTGACCCCACGTGACCCGGTCACCTGGGGCCGGTGTCTCCACGTGACCCGGTCACCTGGGGCCGGTGACCCCACGTGACCCGGTCACCTGGGGCCGGTGACCCCACGTGACCCGGTCACCTGGGGCCGGTGACCCCACGTGACCGGGTCACCTGGGGCCGGTGACCCCACGTGACCCGGTGACCTGGGGCCGGTGTCCCCACGTGACCCAGAGTCCTGGTGCCGGGGGTGGTCATCGGAACCTGGGAACCAGGCCGGTTACCCGACACGACCCGGTGACCCGGCGCTGTGGTGTCGACGGACTCGTGGACCTGGGTTCGGGGTCCCGACCTGACGCGGTGACCTGGGGCCGGTGTCCCCACGTGACCCGCTGACCTGGGGCCGGTGTCCCCACGTGACCCGCTGACCTGGGGCCGGTGACCCCACGTGACCCGCTGACCTGGGGCCGGTGACCCCGCGTGACCCGGTCACCTGGGGCCGGGGTCCCCACGGGACCCGGGGTCCTGGTGCCGGGGTGGTCACCGGAACGTGGGAACCAGGCCGGGTGCGCGACATGACCCGGTGACCTGGGGCCGGGTTAACGACCTGTCCAGGGGACCCGGGCCGGGGACCTGACAGGACCCGGTGGTCCTTCGCTGGTGTCCCGATGCAACCCGGGGACCCGGGCCCGGGCCCCCACGTGATCCAGTGATCCGGTGCTTTTGTCCCGATGCAACCCGGGGACCCGGGCCGGGGACCCGGTATGACTCCGTCTCCCGGGGCCGGGGTGGTCACCTGACACTGGTACCCGGGACAGCGACCCGACATGACCCCGTGACCCGGGGCCGGGGTGCCGACCTGTCCAGGGGACCCGACCCGGGTACCCGACAGGACCCGGTGATCTGCGGCTGGGGTAAAAACCCGTCCCGGGGACCCGGGCTGGGTCCCGACATGACCCGGTGACCTGGGGCTGTGGTGTCGACCGGACTCGGGGACCTGGTCCGGTGTCCCGTCATGACCCGGGGACCTGGGGTCGGGGTGGTCACCAGACCCTTGTACCCAGGCCGTTGACCCGACATGACCCTGTGACCCGGGGCCTGGGTAAAAATCCAACCCGGGGACCCGGGCATGGGACGTGACATGACCCGACCTGGGTCCGGGGTCCCGAACTGACCCGGTGACCTGGGTCCGGGGACTCGGTATGACCCGGTTACCTGGGGCCGGTGTCCCCACGTGACCCGCTGACCTGGGTCCGGTGACCCCACGTGACCCGGTCACCTGGGGCCGGTGACCCCACGTGACCCGGTGACCTGGGGCCGGTGTCCCCACGTGACCCGGTCACCTGGGGCTGGTGACCCCACGTGACCCGGTCACCTGGGGCCGGTGACCCCACGTGACCAGGTCACCTGGGGCCGGTGACCCCACGTGACCCGCTGACCTGGGGCCGGTGACCCCACGTGACCCGGTCACCTGGGGCCGGTGTCCCCACGTGACCCGGTCACCTGGGGCCGGTGACCCCACGTGACCCAGTCACCTGGGGCCGGTGACCCCACGTGACCCGGTGACCTGGGGCCGGTGACCCCACGTGACCCGGTGACCTGGGGCCGGTGTCCCCACGTGACCAGGGGTCGTGGTGCCGGGGTGGTCATCGGAACCTGGGAACCAGGCCGGTTACCCGACACGACCCGGTGACCCGGGGCTGTGGTGTCGACGGACTCGTGGACCTGGGTTCGGGGTCCCGACCTGACGCGGTGACCTGGGGCCGGTGTCCCCACGTGACCCGCTGACCTGGGGCCGGTGACCCCACGTGACCCGCTGACCTGGGGCCGGTGACACCGCGTGACCCGGTCACCTGGGGCCGGGGTCACCACGGGAGCCGGGGTCCTGGTGCCGGGGTGGTCACCGGAACCTGGGAACCAGGCCGGTTACCCGACACGACCCGGTGACCTGGGGCCGGGTTAACGACCTGTCCAGGGGACCCGGGCCGGGGACCCGACAGGACCCGGTGGTCCTTCGCTGGTGTCCCGATGCAACCCGGGGACCCGGGCCCGGGCCCCCACGTGATCCAGTGATCCGGTGCTTTTGTCCCGATGCAACCCGGGGACCTGGGCCGGGGACCCGGTATGACTCCGTCTCCCGGGGCCGGGGTGGTCACCTGACACTGGTACCCGGGACAGCGACCCGACATGACCCCGTGACCCGGGGCCGGGGTGCCGACCTGTCCAGGGGACCCGACCCGGGTACCCGACAGGACCCGGTGATCTGCGGCTGGGGTAAAAACCCGTCCCGGGGACCCGGGCTGGGTCCCGACATGACCCGGTGACCTGGGGCTGTGGTGTCGACCGGACTCGGGGACCTGGTCCGGTGTCCCGTCATGACCCGGGGACCTGGGCTCGGGGTGGTCACCAGACCCTTGTACCCAGGCCGTTGACCCGACATGACCCTGTGACCCGGGGCCTGGGTAAAAATCCAACCCGGGGACCCGGGCATGGGACATGACATGACCCGACCTGGGTCCGGGGTCCCGAACTGACCCGGTGACCTGGGTCCGGGGACTCGGTATGACCCGGTTACCTGGGTCCGGTGTCCCCACGTGACCCGGTCACCTGGGGCCGGTGTCCCCACGTGACCCGCTGACCTGGGGCCGGTGACCCCACGTGACCCGGTCACCTGGGGCCGGTGTCCCCACGTGACCCGGTCACCTGGGGCCGGTGTCCCCACGTGACCCGCTGACCTGGGGCCGGTGACCCCACGTGACCCGGTCACCTGGGGCCGGTGACCCCACGTGACCAGGTCACCTGGGGCCGGTGACCCCACGTGACCCGGTCACCTGGGGCCGGTGACCCAACGTGACTCGATCACCTGGGGCCGGTGTCCCCACGTGACCCGGTCACCAGGGGCCGGTGACCCCACGTGACCCGGTCACCTGGGGCCGGTGACCCCACGTGACCCGGTCACCTGGGGCCGGTGACCCCACGTGACCCGGTCACCTGGGGCCGGTGACCTCACGTGACCCGGTCACCTGGGGCCGGTGACCCCACGTGACCCGGTCACCTGGGGCCGGTGTCCCCACGTGACCCGGTGACCTGGGGCCGGTGTCCCCACGTGACCCGCTGACCTGGGGCCGGTGACCCCACGTGACCCGGTCACCTGGGGCCGGTGTCCCCACGTGACCCGGTCACCTGGGGCCAGTGACCCCACGTGACCCGCTGACCTGGGGCCGGTGACCCCACGTGACCCGCTGACCTGGGGCCGGTGACCCCACGTGACCCGGTCACCTGGGGCCGGTGTCCCCACGTGACCCGGTCACCTGGTGCCGGTGACCCCACGTGACCCGGTCACCTGGGGCCGGTGACCCCACGTGACCCGGTCACCTGGGGCCGGTGACCCCACGTGACCCGGTCACCTGGGGCCGGTGTCCCCACGTGACCCGGTCACCTGGGGCCGGTGACCCCACGTGACCCGGTCACCTGGGGCCGGTGACCCCACGTGACCCGGTCACCTGGGGCCGGTGACCCCACGTGACCGGGTCACCTGGGGCCGGTGACCCCACGTGACCCGGTGACCTGGGGCCGGTGTCCCCACGTGACCCAGAGTCCTGGTGCCGGGGTGGTCATCGGAACCTGGGAACCAGGCCGGTTACCCGACACGACCCGGTGACCCGGGGCTGTGGTGTCGACGGACTCGTGGACCTGGGTTCGGGGTCCCGACCTGACGCGGTGACCTGGGGCCGGTGTCCCCACGTGACCCGCTGACCTGGGGCCGGTGTCCCCACGTGACCCGCTGACCTGGGGCCGGTGACCCCACGTGACCCGCTGACCTGGGGCCGGTGACCCCGCGTGACCCGGTCACCTGGGGCCGGGGTCCCCACGGGACCCGGGGTCCTGGTGCCGGGGTGGTCACCGGAACGTGGGAACCAGGCCGGGTGCGCGACATGACCCGGTGACCTGGGGCCGGGTTAACGACCTGTCCAGGGGACCCGGGCCGGGGACCCGACAGGACCCGGTGGTCCTTCGCTGGTGTCCCGATGCAACCCGGGGACCCGGGCCCGGGCCCCCACGTGATCCAGTGATCCGGTGCTTTTGTCCCGATGCAACCCGGGGACCCGGGCCGGGGACCCGGTATGACTCCGTCTCCCGGGGCCGGGGTGGTCACCTGACACTGGTACCCGGGACAGCGACCCGACATGACCCCGTGACCCGGGGCCGGGGTGCCGACCTGTCCAGGGGACCCGACCCGGGTACCCGACAGGACCCGGTGATCTGCGGCTGGGGTAAAAACCCGTCCCGGGGACCCGGGCTGGGTCCCGACATGACCCGGTGACCTGGGGCTGTGGTGTCGACCGGACTCAGGGACCTGGTCCGGTGTCCCGTCATGACCCGGGGACCTGGGGTCGGGGTGGTCACCAGACCCTTGTACCCAGGCCGTTGACCCGACATGACCCTGTGACCCGGGGCCTGGGTAAAAATCCAACCCGGGGACCCGGGCATGGGACGTGACATGACCCGACCTGGGTCCGGGGTCCCGAACTGACCCGGTGACCTGGGTCCGGGGACTCGGTATGACCCGGTTACCTGGGGCCGGTGTCCCCACGTGACCCGCTGACCTGGGTCCGGTGACCCCACGTGACCCGGTCACCTGGGGCCGGTGACCCCACGTGACCCGGTGACCTGGGGCCGGTGTCCCCACGTGACCCGGTCACCTGGGGCCGGTGACCCCACGTGACCCGGTCACCTGGGGCCGGTGACCCCACGTGACCAGGTCACCTGGGGCCGGTGACCCCACGTGACCCGCTGACCTGGGGCCGGTGACCCCACGTGACCCGGTCACCTGGGGCCGGTGTCCCCACGTGACCCGGTCACCTGGGGCCGGTGACCCCACGTGACCCAGTCACCTGGGGCCGGTGACCCCACGTGACCCGGTGACCTGGGGCCGGTGACCCCACGTGACCCGGTGACCTGGGGCCGGTGTCCCCACGTGACCAGGGGTCGTGGTGCCGGGGTGGTCATCGGAACCTGGGAACCAGGCCGGTTACCCGACACGACCCGGTGACCCGGGGCTGTGGTGTCGACGGACTCGTGGACCTGGGTTCGGGGTCCCGACCTGACGCGGTGACCTGGGGCCGGTGTCCCCACGTGACCCGGGGTCCTGGTGCCGGGGTGGTCACCGGAACCTGGGAACCAGGCCGGTTACCCGACACGACCCGGTGACCTGGGGCCGGGTTAACGACCTGTCCAGGGGACCCGGGCCGGGGACCCGACAGGACCCGGTGGTCCTTCGCTGGTGTCCCGATGCAACCCGGGGACCCGGGCCCGGGCCCCCACGTGATCCAGTGATCCGGTGCTTTTGTCCCGATGCAACCCGGGGACCCGGGCCGGGGACCCGGTATGACTCCGTCTCCCGGGGCCGGGGTGGTCACCTGACACTGGTACCCGGGACAGCGACCCGACATGACCCCGTGACCCGGGGCCGGGGTTCCGACCTGTCCAGGGGACCCGACCCGGGTACCCGACAGGACCCGGTGATCTGCGGCTGGGGTAAAAACCCGTCCCGGGGACCCGGGCTGGGTCCCGACATGACCCGGTGACCTGGGGCTGTGGTGTCGACCGGACTCGGGGACCTGGTCCGGTGTCCCGTCATGACCCGGGGACCTGGGCTCGGGGTGGTCACCAGACCCTTGTACCCAGGCCGTTGACCCGACATGACCCTGTGACCCGGGGCCTGGGTAAAAATCCAACCCGGGGACCCGGGCATGGGACGTGACATGACCCGACCTGGGTCCGGGGTCCCGAACTGACCCGGTGACCTGGGTCCGGGGACTCGGTATGACCCGGTTACCTGGGGCCGGTGACCCCACGTGACCCGGTCACCTGGGGCCGGTGTCCCCACGTGACCCGCTGACCTGGGGCCGGTGACCCCACGTGACCCGGTCACCTGGGGCCGGTGTCCCCACGTGACCCGGTCACCTGGGGCCGGTGACCCCACGTGACCCGGTCACCTGGGGCCGGTGACCCCACGTGACCCGGTCACCTGGTGCCGGTGTCCCCACGTGACCCGGTCACCTGGGGCCGGTGTCCCCACGTGACCCGATGACCTGGGGCCGGTGTCCCCACGTGACCCGGTCACCTGGGGCCGGTGTCACCACGTGACCCGGGGTCCTGGTGCCGGGGTGGTCATCGGAACCTTGGAACCAGGCCGGTTACCCGACACGACCCGGTGACCCGGGGCTGTGGTGTCGACGGACTCGTAGACCTGGGTTCGGGGTCCCGACCTGACGCGGTGACCTGGGGCCGGTGTCCCCACGTGACCCGCTGACCTGGGGCCGGGGTCCCCACGGGACCCGGGGTCCTGGTGCCGGGGTGGTCACCGGAACGTGGGAACCAGGCCGGGTGCGCGACATGACCCGGTGACCTGGGGCCGGGTTAACGACCTGTCCAGGGGACCCGGGCCGGGGACCCGACAGGACCCGGTGGTCCTTCGCTGGTGTCCCGATGCAACCCGGGGACCCGGGCCCGGGCCCCCACGTGATCCAGTGATCCGGTGCTTTTGTCCCGATGCAACCCGGGGACCCGGGCCGGGGACCCGGTATGACTCCGTCTCCCGGGGCCGGGGTGGTCACCTGACACTGGTACCCGGGACAGCGACCCGACATGACCCCGTGACCCGGGGCCGGGGTGCCGACCTGTCCAGGGGACCCGACCCGGGTACCCGACAGGACCCGGTGATCTGCGGCTGGGGTAAAAACCCGTCCCGGGGACCCGGGCTGGGTCCCGACATGACCCGGTGACCTGGGGCTGTGGTGTCGACCGGACTCGGGGACCTGGTCCGGTGTCCCGTCATGACCCGGGGACCTGGGGTCGGGGTGGTCACCAGACCCTTGTACCCAGGCCGTTGACCCGACATGACCCTGTGACCCGGGGCCTGGGTAAAAATCCAACCCGGGGACCCGGGCATGGGACGTGACATGACCCGACCTGGGTCCGGGGTCCCGAACTGACCCGGTGACCTGGGTCCGGGGACTCGGTATGACCCGGTTACCTGGGGCCGGTGTCCCCACGTGACCCGCTGACCTGGGTCCGGTGACCCCACGTGACCCGGTCACCTGGGGCCGGTGACCCCACGTGACCCGGTCACCTGGGGCCGGTGTCCCCACGTGACCCGGTCACCTGGGGCTGGTGACCCCACGTGACCCGGTCACCTGGGGCCGGTGACCCCACGTGACCAGGTCACCTGGGGCCGGTGACCCCACGTGACCCGCTGACCTGGGGCCGGTGACCCCACGTGACCCGGTCACCTGGGGCCGGTGTCCCCACGTGACCCGGTCACCTGGGGCCGGTGACCCCACGTGACCCAGTCACCTGGGGCCGGTGACCCCACGTGACCCGGTGACCTGGGGCCGGTGACCCCACGTGACCCGGTGACCTGGGGCCGGTGTCCCCACGTGACCCAGAGTCCTGGTGCCGGGGTGGTCATCGGAACCTGGGAACCAGGCCGGTTACCCGACACGACCCGGTGACCCGGGGCTGTGGTGTCGACGGACTCGTGGACCTGGGTTCGGGGTCCCGACCTCACGCGGTGACCTGGGGCCGGTGTCCCCACGTGACCCGCTGACCTGGGGCCGGTGACCCCACGTGACCCGCTGACCTGGGGCCGGTGACACCGCGTGACCCGGTCACCTGGGGCCGGGGTCACCACGGGACCCGGGGTCCTGGTGCCGGGGTGGTCACCGGAACCTGGGAACCAGGCCGGTTACCCGACACGACCCGGTGACCTGGGGCCGGGTTAACGACCTGTCCAGGGGACCCGGGCCGGGGACCCGACAGGACCCGGTGGTCCTTCGCTGGTGTCCCGATGCAACCCGGGGACCCGGGCCCGGGCCCCCACGTGATCCAGTGATCCGGTGCTTTTGTCCCGATGCAACCCGGGGACCTGGGCCGGGGACCCGGTATGACTCCGTCTCCCGGGGCCGGGGTGGTCACCTGACACTGGTACCCGGGACAGCGACCCGACATGACCCCGTGACCCGGGGCCGGGGTGCCGACCTGTCCAGGGGACCCGACCCGGGTACCCGACAGGACCCGGTGATCTGCGGCTGGGGTAAAAACCCGTCCCGGGGACCCGGGCTGGGTCCCGACATGACCCGGTGACCTGGGGCTGTGGTGTCGACCGGACTCGGGGACCTGGTCCGGTGTCCCGTCATGACCCGGGGACCTGGGCTCGGGGTGGTCACCAGACCCTTGTACCCAGGCCGTTGACCCGACATGACCCTGTGACCCGGGGCCTGGGTAAAAATCCAACCCGGGGACCCGGGCATGGGACATGACATGACCCGACCTGGGTCCGGGGTCCCGAACTGACCCGGTGACCTGGGTCCGGGGACTCGGTATGACCCGGTTACCTGGGTCCGGTGTCCCCACGTGACCCGGTCACCTGGGGCCGGTGTCCCCACGTGACCCGCTGACCTGGGGCCGGTGACCCCACGTGACCCGGTCACCTGGGGCCGGTGTCCCCACGTGACCCGGTCACCTGGGGCCGGTGTCCCCACGTGACCCGCTGACCTGGGGCCGGTGACCCCACGTGACCCGGTCACCTGGGGCCGGTGACCCCACGTGACCAGGTCACCTGGGGCCGGTGACCCCACGTGACCCGGTCACCTGGGGCCGGTGACCCAACGTGACTCGATCACCTGGGGCCGGTGTCCCCACGTGACCCGGTCACCAGGGGCCGGTGACCCCACGTGACCCGGTCACCTGGGGCCGGTGACCCCACGTGACCCGGTCACCTGGGGCCGGTGACCCCACGTGACCCGGTCACCTGGGGCCGGTGACCTCACGTGACCCGGTCACCTGGGGCCGGTGACCCCACGTGACCCGGTCACCTGGGGCCGGTGTCCCCACGTGACCCGGTGACCTGGGGCCGGTGTCCCCACGTGACCCGCTGACCTGGGGCCGGTGACCCCACGTGACCCGGTCACCTGGGGCCGGTGTCCCCACGTGACCCGGTCACCTGGGGCCAGTGACCCCACGTGACCCGCTGACCTGGGGCCGGTGACCCCACGTGACCCGCTGACCTGGGGCCGGTGACCCCACGTGACCCGGTCACCTGGGGCCGGTGTCCCCACGTGACCCGGTCACCTGGTGCCGGTGACCCCACGTGACCCGGTCACCTGGGGCCGGTGACCCCACGTGACCCGGTCACCTGGGGCCGGTGACCCCACGTGACCCGGTCACCTGGGGCCGGTGTCCCCACGTGACCCGGTCACCTGGGGCCGGTGACCCCACGTGACCCGGTCACCTGGGGCCGGTGACCCCACGTGACCCGGTCACCTGGGGCCGGTGACCCCACGTGACCGGGTCACCTGGGGCCGGTGACCCCACGTGACCCGGTGACCTGGGGCCGGTGTCCCCACGTGACCCAGAGTCCTGGTGCCGGGGTGGTCATCGGAACCTGGGAACCAGGCCGGTTACCCGACACGACCCGGTGACCCGGGGCTGTGGTGTCGACGGACTCGTGGACCTGGGTTCGGGGTCCCGACCTGACGCGGTGACCTGGGGCCGGTGTCCCCACGTGACCCGCTGACCTGGGGCCGGTGTCCCCACGTGACCCGCTGACCTGGGGCCGGTGACCCCACGTGACCCGCTGACCTGGGGCCGGTGACCCCGCGTGACCCGGTCACCTGGGGCCGGGGTCCCCACGGGACCCGGGGTCCTGGTGCCGGGGTGGTCACCGGAACGTGGGAACCAGGCCGGGTGCGCGACATGACCCGGTGACCTGGGGCCGGGTTAACGACCTGTCCAGGGGACCCGGGCCGGGGACCCGACAGGACCCGGTGGTCCTTCGCTGGTGTCCCGATGCAACCCGGGGACCCGGGCCCGGGCCCCCACGTGATCCAGTGATCCGGTGCTTTTGTCCCGATGCAACCCGGGGACCCGGGCCGGGGACCCGGTATGACTCCGTCTCCCGGGGCCGGGGTGGTCACCTGACACTGGTACCCGGGACAGCGACCCGACATGACCCCGTGACCCGGGGCCGGGGTGCCGACCTGTCCAGGGGACCCGACCCGGGTACCCGACAGGACCCGGTGATCTGCGGCTGGGGTAAAAACCCGTCCCGGGGACCCGGGCTGGGTCCCGACATGACCCGGTGACCTGGGGCTGTGGTGTCGACCGGACTCGGGGACCTGGTCCGGTGTCCCGTCATGACCCGGGGACCTGGGCTCGGGGTGGTCACCAGACCCTTGTACCCAGGCCGTTGACCCGACATGACCCTGTGACCCGGGGCCTGGGTAAAAATCCAACCCGGGGACCCGGGCATGGGACGTGACATGACCCGACCTGGGTCCGGGGTCCCGAACTGACCCGGTGACCTGGGTCCGGGGACTCGGTATGACCCGGTTACCTGGGTCCGGGGTCCCCACGTGACCCGGTCACCTGGGGCCGGGGTCCCCACGTGACCCGCTGACCTGGGGCCGGTGACCCCACGTGACCCGGTCACCTGGGGCCGGTGTCCCCACGTGACCCGGGGTCCTGGTGCCGGGGTGGTCATCGGAACCTGGGAACCAGGCCGGGTGCGCGAGATGACCGGGTGACCTGGGGCCGGGTTATCGACCTGTCCAGGGGACCCGGGCCGGGGACCCGACAGGACCCGGTGATCTGCGGCTGGGGTAAAAACCCGTCCCGGGGACCCGGGCTGGGTCCCGACATGCCTTGGTTACCTGGGGCCGGTGTCCCCACGTGACCCGCTGACCTGGGGCCGGTGACCCCACGTGACCCGGTCACCTGGGGCCGGTGACCCCACGTGACCCGCTGACCTGGGGCCGGTGACCCCACGTGACCCGCTGACCTGGGGCCGGTGACCCCACGTGACCCGGTCACCTGGGGCCGGTGACCCCACGTGACCCGCTGACCTGGGGCCGGTGTCCCCACGTGACCCGGTCACCTGGTGCCGGTGACCCCACGTGACCCGGTCACCTGGGGCCGGTGACCGCACGTGACCCGGTCACCTGGGGCCGGTGACCCCACGTGACCCGGTCACCTGGGGCCGGTGACCCCACGTGACCCGGTCACCTGGTGCCGGTGACCCCACGTGACCCGGTCACCTGGGGCCGGTGTCCCCACGTGACCCAGAGTCCTGGTGCCGGGGTGGTCATCGGAACCTGGGAACCAGGCCGGTTACCCGACACGACCCGGTGACCCGGGGCTGTGGTGTCGACGGACTCGTGGACCTGGGTTCGGGGTCCCGACCTGACGCGGTGACCTGGGGCCGGTGTCCCCACGTGACCCGCTGACCTGGGGCCGGTGTCCCCACGTGACCCGCTGACCTGGGGCCGGTGACCCCACGTGACCCGCTGACCTGGGGCCGGTGACCCCGCGTGACCCGGTCACCTGGGGCCGGGGTCACCACGGGACCCGGGGTCCTGGTGCCGGGGTGGTCACCGGAACCTGGGAACCAGGCCGGTTACCCGACACGACCCGGTGACCTGGGGCCGGGTTAACGACCTGTCCAGGGGACCCGGGCCGGGGACCCGACAGGACCCGGTGGTCCTTCGCTGGTGTCCCGATGCAACCCGGGGACCCGGGCCCGGGCCCCCACGTGATCCAGTGATCCGGTGCTTTTGTCCCGATGCAACCCGGGGACCTGGGCCGGGGACCCGGTATGACTCCGTCTCCCGGGGCCGGGGTGGTCACCTGACACTGGTACCCGGGACAGCGACCCGACATGACCCCGTGACCCGGGGCCGGGGTGCCGACCTGTCCAGGGGACCCGACCCGGGTACCCGACAGGACCCGGTGATCTGCGGCTGGGGTAAAAACCCGTCCCGGGGACCCGGGCTGGGTCCCGACATGACCCGGTGACCTGGGGCTGTGGTGTCGACCGGACTCGGGGACCTGGTCCGGTGTCCCGTCATGACCCGGGGACCTGGGGTCGGGGTGGTCACCAGACCCTTGTACCCAGGCCGTTGACCCGACATGACCCTGTGACCCGGGGCCTGGGTAAAAATCCAACCCGGGGACCCGGGCATGGGACGTGACATGACCCGACCTGGGTCCGGGGTCCCGAACTGACCCGGTGACCTGGGTCCGGGGACTCGGTATGACCCGGTTACCTGGGGCCGGTGACCCCACGTGACCCGGTCACCTGGGGCCGGTGTCCCCACGTGACCCGCTGACCTGGGGCCGGTGACCCCACGTGACCCGGTGACCTGGGGCCGGTGTCCCCACGTGACCCGCTGACCTGGGGCCGGTGACCCCACGTGACCCGGTCACCTGGGGCCGGTGTCCCCACGTGACCCGGTCACCTGGGGCCGGTGACCCCACGTGACCCGCTGACCTGGGGCCGGTGACCCCACGTGACCCGGTCACCTGGGGCCGGTGACCCCACGTGACCCGGTCACCTGGGGCCGGTGTCCCCACGTAACCCGGTCACCTGGTGCCGGTGACCCCACGTGACCCGGTCACCTGGGGCCGGTGACCCCACGTGACCCGGTCACCTGGGGCCGGTGTCCCCACGTGACCCGGTCACCTGGTGCCGGTGACCCCACGTGACCCGGTCACCTGGGGCCGGTGACCCCACGTGACCCGGTCACCTGGGGCCGGTGTCCCCACGTGACCCGGTCACCTGGTGCCGGTGACCCCACGTGACCCGGTCACCTGGGGCCGGTGACCCCACGTGACCCGGTCACCTGGGGCCGGTGACCCCACGTGACCCGGTCACCTGGGGCCGGTGACCCCACGTGACCCGGTGACCTGGGGCCGGTGTCCCCACGTGACCCGTTGACCTGGGGCCGGTGACCCCACGTGACCCGGTCACCTGGGGCCGGTGTCCCCACGTGACCCGGTCACCTGGGGCCGGTGACCCCACGTGACCCGGTCACCTGGGGCCAGTGACCCCACTTGACCAGGTCACCTGGGGCCGGTGACCCCACGTGACCCGGTCACCTGGGGCCGGTGACCCCACGTGACCCGGTCACCTGGGGCCGGTGTACCCACGTGACCCGGTCACCTGGGGCCGGTGACCCCACGTGACCCGGTCACCTGGGGCCGGTGACCCCACGTGACCCGGTCACCTGGGGCCGGTGACCGCACGTGACCCGGTCACCTGGGGCCGGTGACCCCACGTGACCCGGTCACCTGGGGCCGGTGACCCCACGTGACCCGGTCACCTGGGGCCGGTGTCCCCACGTGACCCGCTGACCTGGGGACGGTGACCCCACGTGACCCGGTCACCTGGGGCCGGTGACCCCTTGTGACCCGGTCACCTGGGGCCGGTGACCCCACGTGACCCGGTCACCTGGGGCCGGGGTGGTCATCGGAACCTGGGAACCAGGCCGGGTGCGCGAGATGACCGGGTGACCTGGGCCGGGTTATCTACCTGTCCAGGGGACCCGGGCCGGGGACCCGACAGGACCCGGTGATCTGCGGCTGGGGTAAAAACCCGTCCCGGGGACCCGGGCTGGGTCCCGACATGCCTTGGTTACCTGGGGCCGGTGTCCCCACGTGACCCGCTGACCTGGGGCCGGTGACCCCACGTGACCCGGTCACCTGGGGCCGGTGTCCCCACGTGACCCGGTGACCTGGGGCCGGTGTCCCCACGTGACCCGCTGACCTGGGGCCGGTGACCCCACGTGACCCGGTCACCTGGGGCCGGTGACCCCACGTGACCCGGTCACCTGGGGCCGGTGACCCCACGTGACCCGGTCACCTGGGGCCGGTGACCGCACGTGACCCGGTCACCTGGGGCCGGTGACCCCACGTGACCCGGTCACCTGGGGCCGGTGACCCCACGTGACCGGGTCACCTGGGGCCGGTGACCCCACGTGACCCGGTGACCTGGGGCCGGTGTCCCCACGTGACCCAGAGTCCTGGTGCCGGGGTGGTCATCGGAACCTGGGAACCAGGCCGGTTACCCGACACGACCCGGTGACCCGGGGCTGTGGTGTCGACGGACTCGTGGACCTGGGTTCGGGGTCCCGACCTGACGCGGTGACCTGGGGCCGGTGTCCCCACGTGACCCGCTGACCTGGGGCCGGTGTCCCCACGTGACCCGCTGACCTGGGGCCGGTGACCCCACGTGACCCGCTGACCTGGGGCCGGTGACCCCGCGTGACCCGGTCACCTGGGGCCGGGGTCCCCACGGGACCCGGGGTCCTGGTGCCGGGGTGGTCACCGGAACGTGGGAACCAGGCCGGGTGCGCGACATGACCCGGTGACCTGGGGCCGGGTTAACGACCTGTCCAGGGGACCCGGGCCGGGGACCCGACAGGACCCGGTGGTCCTTCGCTGGTGTCCCGATGCAACCCGGGGACCCGGGCCCGGGCCCCCACGTGATCCAGTGATCCGGTGCTTTTGTCCCGATGCAACCCGGGGACCCGGGCCGGGGACCCGGTATGACTCCGTCTCCCGGGGCCGGGTGGTCACCTGACACTGGTACCCGGGACAGCAACCCGACATGACCCCGTGACCCGGGGCCGGGGTACCGACCTGTCCAGGGGACCCGACCCGGGTACCCGACAGGACCCGGTGATCTGCGGCTGGGGTAAAAACCCGTCCCGGGGACCCGGGCTGGGTCCCGACATGACCCGGTGACCTGGGGCTGTGGTGTCGACCGGACTCGGGGACCTGGTCCGGTGTCCCGTCATGACCCGGGGACCTGGGGTCGGGGTGGTCACCAGACCCTTGTACCCAGGCCGTTGACCCGACATGACCCTGTGACCCGGGGCCTGGGTAAAAATCCAACCCGGGGACCCGGGCATGGGACGTGACATGACCCGACCTGGGTCCGGGGTCCCGAACTGACCCAGTGACCTGGGTCCGGGGACTCGGTATGACCCGGTTACCTGGGTCCGGTGTCCCCACGTGACCCGGTCACCTGGGGCCGGTGACCCCACGTGACCCGGTCACCTGGGGCCGGTGACCCCACGTGACCAGGTCACCTGGGGCCGGTGACCCCACGTGACCCGGTCACCTGGGGCCGGTGACCCCACGTGACCCGGTCACCTGGGGCCGGTGTTCCCACGTGACCCGGTCACCTGGGGCCGGTGACCCCACGTGACCCGGTCACCTGGGGCCGGTGACCCCACGTGACCCGGTCACCTGGGGCCGGTGACCCCACGTGACCCGGTCACCTGGGGCCCGTGACCGCACGTGACCCGGTCACCTGGGGCCGGTGACCCCACGTGACCCGGTCACCTGGGGCCGGTGACCCCACGTGACCCGGTCACCTGGGGCCGGTGACCCCACGTGACCCGGTCACCTGGGGCCGGTGTCCCCACGTGATCCGGTCACCTGGGGCCGGTGACCCCACGTGACCCGGTCACCTGGGGCCGGTGACCCCACGTGACCCGGTCACCTGGGGCCGGTGACCCCACGTGACCGGGTCACCTGGGGCCGGTGAACCCACGTGACCAGGTCATCTGGGGCCGGTGTCCCCACGTGACCCGGTCACCTGGGGCCGGTGTCCCCACGTGACCCGATGACCTGGGGCCGGTGTCCCCACGTGACCCGGTCACCTGGGGCCGGTGACCCCACGTGACCCGGGGTCCTGGTGCCGGGGTGGTCATCGGAACCTTGGAACCAGGCCGGTTACCCGACACGACCCGGTGACCCGGGGCTGTGGTGTCGACGGACTCGTAGACCTGGGTTCGGGGTCCCGACCTGACGCGGTGACCTGGGGCCGGTGTCCCCACGTGACCCGCTGACCTGGGGCCGGGGTCCCCACGGGACCCGGGGTCCTGGTGCCGGGGTGGTCACCGGAACGTGGGAACCAGGCCGGGTGCGCGACATGACCCGGTGACCTGGGGCCGGGTTAACGACCTGTCCAGGGGACCCGGGCCGGGGACCCGACAGGACCCGGTGGTCCTTCGCTGGTGTCCCGATGCAACCTGGGGACCCGGGCCCGGGCCCCCACGTGATCCAGTGATCCGGTGCTTTTGTCCCGATGCAACCCGGGGACCCGGGCCGGGGACCCGGTATGACTCCGTCTCCCGGGGCCGGGGTGGTCACCTGACACTGGTACCCGGGACAGCGACCCGACATGACCCCGTGACCCGGGGCCGGGGTGCCGACCTGTCCAGGGGACCCGACCCGGGTACCCGACAGGACCCGGTGATCTGCGGCTGGGGTAAAAACCCGTCCCGGGGACCCGGGCTGGGTCCCGACATGACCCGGTGACCTGGGGCTGTGGTGTCGACCGGACTCGGGGACCTGGTCCGGTGTCCCGTCATGACCCGGGGACCTGGGGTCGGGGTGGTCACCAGACCCTTGTACCCAGGCCGTTGACCCGACATGACCCTGTGACCCGGGGCCTGGGTAAAAATCCAACCCGGGGACCCGGGCATGGGACGTGACATGACCCGACCTGGGTCCGGGGTCCCGAACTGACCCGGTGACCTGGGTCCGGGGACTCGGTATGACCCGGTTACCTGGGTCCGGTGTCCCCACGTGACCCGCTGACCTGGGTCCGGTGACCCCACGTGACCCGGTCACCTGGGGCCGGTGACCCCACGTGACCCGGTGACCTGGGGCCGGTGTCCCCACGTGACCCGCTGACCTGGGGCCGGTGACCCCACGTGACCCGGTCACCTGGGGCCGGTGACCCCACGTGACCAGGTCACCTGGGGCCGGTGACCCCACGTGACCCGCTGACCTGGGGCCGGTGACCCCACGTGACCCGGTCACCTGGGGCCGGTGTCCCCACGTGACCCGGTCACCTGGGGCCGGTGACCCCACGTGACCCAGTCACCTGGGGCCGGTGACCCCACGTGACCCGGTGACCTGGGGCCGGTGACCCCACGTGACCCGGTGACCTGGGGCCGGTGTCCCCACGTGACCAGGGGTCGTGGTGCCGGGGTGGTCATCGGAACCTGGGAACCAGGCCGGTTACCCGACACGACCCGGTGACCCGGGGCTGTGGTGTCGACGGACTCGTGGACCTGGGTTCGGGGTCCCGACCTGACGCGGTGACCTGGGGCCGGTGTCCCCACGTGACCCGCTGACCTGGGGCCGGTGACCCCACGTGACCCGCTGACCTGGGGCCGGTGACCCCACGTGACCCGGTCACCTGGGGCCGGGGTCCCCACGGGACCCGGGGTCCTGGTGCCGGGGTGGTCACCGGAACGTGGGAACCAGGCCGGGTGCGCGACATGACCCGGTGACCTGGGGCCGGGTTAACGACCTGTCCAGGGGACCCGGGCCGGGGACCCGACAGGACCCGGTGGTCCTTCGCTGGTGTCCCGATGCAACCCGGGGACCCGGGCCCGGGCCCCCACGTGATCCAGTGATCCGGTGCTTTTGTCCCGATGCAACCCGGGGACCTGGGCCGGGGACCCGGTATGACTCCGTCTCCCGGGGCCGGGGTGGTCACCTGACACTGGTACCCGGGACAGCGACCCGACATGACCCCGTGACCCGGGGCCGGGGTGCCGACCTGTCCAGGGGACCCGACCCGGGTACCCGACAGGACCCGGTGATCTGCGGCTGGGGTAAAAACCCGTCCCGGGGACCCGGGCTGGGTCCCGACATGACCCGGTGACCTGGGGCTGTGGTGTCGACCGGACTCGGGGACCTGGTCCGGTGTCCCGTCATGACCCGGGGACCTGGGCTCGGGGTGGTCACCAGACCCTTGTACCCAGGCCGTTGACCCGACATGACCCTGTGACCCGGGGCCTGGGTAAAAATCCAACCCGGGGACCCGGGCATGGGACGTGACATGACCCGACCTGGGTCCGGGGTCCCGAACTGACCCGGTGACCTGGGTCCGGGGACTCGGTATGACCCGGTTACCTGGGGCCGGTGACCCCACGTGACCCGGTCACCTGGGGCCGGTGTCCCCACGTGACCCGCTGACCTGGGGCCGGTGACCCCACGTGACCCGGTCACCTGGGGCCGGTGTCCCCACGTGACCCGGTCACCTGGGGCCGGTGACCCCACGTGACCCGGTCACCTGGGGCCGGTGACCCCACGTGACCCGGTCACCTGGGGCCGGTGTCCCCACGTGACCCGGTCACCTGGGGCCGGTGACTCCACGTGACCCGGTCACCTGGGGCCGGTGACCCCACGTGACCCGGTCACCTGGGGCCGGTGACCCCACGTGACCCAGTGACCTGGGGCCGGTGTCCCCACGTGACCCGGTCACCAGGGGCCGGTGACCCCACGTGACCCGGTCACCTGGGGCCGGTGACCCCACGTGACCCGGTCACCTGGGGCCGGTGTTCCCACGTGACCCGGTCACCTGGGGCCGGTGACCTCACGTGACCCGGTCACCTGGGGCCGGTGACCCCACGTGACCACGTCACCTGGGGCCGGTGACCCCACGTGACCCGGGGTCCTGGTGCCGGGGTGGTCATCGGAACCTTGGAACCAGGCCGGTTACCCGACACGACCCGGTGACCCGGGGCTGTGGTGTCGACGGACTCGTAGACCTGGGTTCGGGGTCCCGACCTGACGCGGTGACCTGGGGCCGGTGTCCCCACGTGACCCGCTGACCTGGGGCCGGGGTCCCCACGGGACCCGGGGTCCTGGTGCCGGGGTGGTCACCGGAACCTGGGAACCAGGCCGGGTGCGCGACATGACCCGGTGACCTGGGGCCGGGTTAACGACCTGTCCAGGGGACCCGGGCCGGGGACCCGACAGGACCCGGTGGTCCTTCGCTGGTGTCCCGATGCAACCCGGGGACCCGGGCCCGGGCCCCCACGTGATCCAGTGATCCGGTGCTTTTGTCCCGATGCAACCCGGGGACCCGGGCCGGGGACCCGGTATGACTCCGTCTCCCGGGGCCGGGGTGGTCACCTGACACTGGTACCCGGGACAGCGACCCGACATGACCCCGTGACCCGGGGCCGGGGTGCCGACCTGTCCAGGGGACCCGACCCGGGTACCCGACAGGACCCGGTGATCTGCGGCTGGGGTAAAAACCCGTCCCGGGGACCCGGGCTGGGTCCCGACATGACCCGGTGACCTGGGGCTGTGGTGTCGACCGGACTCGGGGACCTGGTCCGGTGTCCCGTCATGACCCGGGGACCTGGGCTCGGGGTGGTCACCAGACCCTTGTACCCAGGCCGTTGACCCGACATGACCCTGTGACCCGGGGCCTGGGTAAAAATCCAACCCGGGGACCCGGGCATGGGACGTGACATGACCCGACCTGGGTCCGGGGTCCCGAACTGACCCGGTGACCTGGGTCCGGGGACTCGGTATGACCCGGTTACCTGGGGCCGGTGTCCCCACGTGACCCGCTGACCTGGGTCCGGTGACCCCACGTGACCCGGTCACCTGGGGCCGGTGACCCCACGTGACCCGGTGACCTGGGGCCGGTGTCCCCACGTGACCCGCTGACCTGGGGCCGGTGACCCCACGTGACCCGGTCACCTGGGGCCGGTGACCCCACGTGACCAGGTCACCTGGGGCCGGTGACCCCACGTGACCCGCTGACCTGGGGCCGGTGACCCCACGTGACCCGGTCACCTGGGGCTGGTGTCCCCACGTGACCCGGTCACCTGGGGCCGGTGACCCCACGTGACCCAGTCACCTGGGGCCGGTGACCCCACGTGACCCGGTGACCTGGGGCCGGTGACCCCACGTGACCCGGTGACCTGGGGCCGGTGTCCCCACGTGACCAGGGGTCGTGGTGCCGGGGTGGTCATCGGAACCTGGGAACCAGGCCGGTTACCCGACACGACCCGGTGACCCGGGGCTGTGGTGTCGACGGACTCGTGGACCTGGGTTCGGGGTCCCGACCTGACGCGGTGACCTGGGGCCGGTGTCCCCACGTGACCCGCTGACCTGGGGCCGGTGACCCCACGTGACCCGCTGACCTGGGGCCGGTGACACCGCGTGACCCGGTCACCTGGGGCCGGGGTCACCACGGGACCCGGGGTCCTGGTGCCGGGGTGGTCACCGGAACCTGGGAACCAGGCCGGTTACCCGACACGACCCGGTGACCTGGGGCCGGGTTAACGACCTGTCCAGGGGACCCGGGCCGGGGACCCGACAGGACCCGGTGGTCCTTCGCTGGTGTCCCGATGCAACCCGGGGACCCGGGCCCGGGCCCCCACGTGATCCAGTGATCCGGTGCTTTTGTCCCGATGCAACCCGGGGACCTGGGCCGGGGACCCGGTATGACTCCGTCTCCCGGGGCCGGGGTGGTCACCTGACACTGGTACCCGGGACAGCGACCCGACATGACCCCGTGACCCGGGGCCGGGGTGCCGACCTGTCCAGGGGACCCGACCCGGGTACCCGACAGGACCCGGTGATCTGCGGCTGGGGTAAAAACCCGTCCCGGGGACCCGGGCTGGGTCCCGACATGACCCGGTGACCTGGGGCTGTGGTGTCGACCGGACTCGGGGACCTGGTCCGGTGTCCCGTCATGACCCGGGGACCTGGGGTCGGGGTGGTCACCAGACCCTTGTACCCAGGCCGTTGACCCGACATGACCCTGTGACCCGGGGCCTGGGTAAAAATCCAACCCGGGGACCCGGGCATGGGACGTGACATGACCCGACCTGGGTCCGGGGTCCCGAACTGACCCGGTGACCTGGGTCCGGGGACTCGGTATGACCCGGTTACCTGGGGCCGGTGACCCCACGTGACCCGGTCACCTGGGGCCGGTGTCCCCACGTGACCCGCTGACCTGGGGCCGGTGACCCCACGTGACCCGGTCACCTGGGGCCGGTGTCCCCACGTGACCCGGTCACCTGGGGCCGGTGTCCCCACGTGACCCGCTGACCTGGGGCCGGTGACCCCACGTGACCCGGTCACCTGGGGCCGGTGACCCCACGTGACCAGGTCACCTGGGGCCGGTGACCCCACGTGACCCGGTCACCTGGGGCCGGTGACCCCACGTGACCCGGTCACCTGGGGCCGGTGTCCCCACGTGACCCGGTCACCAGGGGCCGGTGACCCCACGTGACCCGGTCACCTGGGGCCGGTGACCCCACGTGACCCGATCACCTGGGGCCGGTGACCCCACGTGACCCGGTCACCTGGGGCCGGTGACCTCACGTGACCCGGTCACCTGGGGCCGGTGACCCCACGTGACCAGGTCACCTGGGGCCGGTGACCCCACGTGACCCGGTCACCTGGTGCCGGTGTCCCCACGTGACCCGGTCACCTGGGGCCGGTGTCCCCACGTGACCCGATGACCTGGGGCCGGTGTCCCCACGTGACCCGGTCACCTGGGGCCGGTGTCCCCACGTGACCCGGGGTCCTGGTGCCGGGGTGGTCATCGGAACCTTGGAACCAGGCCGGTTACCCGACACGACCCGGTGACCCGGGGCTGTGGTGTCGACGGACTCGTAGACCTGGGTTCGGGGTCCCGACCTGACGCGGTGACCTGGGGCCGGTGTCCCCACGTGACCCGCTGACCTGGGGCCGGGGTCCCCACGTGACCCGGGGTCCTGGTGCCGGGGTGGTCACCGGAACCTGGGAACCAGGCCGGGTGCGCGACATGACCCGGTGACCTGGGGCCGGGTTAACGACCTGTCCAGGGGACCCGGGCCGGGGACCCGACAGGACCCGGTGGTCCTTCGCTGGTGTCCCGATGCAACCCGGGGACCCGGGCCCGGGCCCCCACGTGATCCAGTGATCCGGTGCTTTTGTCCCGATGCAACCCGGGGACCCGGGCCGGGGACCCGGTATGACTCCGTCTCCCGGGGCCGGGGTGGTCACCTGACACTGGTACCCGGGACAGCGACCCGACATGACCCCGTGACCCGGGGCCGGGGTGCCGACCTGTCCAGGGGACCCGACCCGGGTACCCGACAGGACCCGGTGATCTGCGGCTGGGGTAAAAACCCGTCCCGGGGACCCGGGCTGGGTCCCGACATGACCCGGTGACCTGGGGCTGTGGTGTCGACCGGACTCGGGGACCTGGTCCGGTGTCCCGTCATGACCCGGGGACCTGGGCTCGGGGTGGTCACCAGACCCTTGTACCCAGGCCGTTGACCCGACATGACCCTGTGACCCGGGGCCTGGGTAAAAATCCAACCCGGGGACCCGGGCATGGGACGTGACATGACCCGACCTGGGTCCGGGGTCCCGAACTGACCCGGTGACCTGGGTCCGGGGACTCGGTATGACCCGGTTACCTGGGTCCGGGGTCCCCACGTGACCCGGTCACCTGGGGCCGGTGACCCCACGTGACCCGGTCACCTGGGGCCGGTGTCCCCACGTGACCCGGTCACCTGGGGCCGGTGACCCCACGTGACCTGGTCACCTGGGGCCGGTGACCCCACGTGACCCGGTCACCTGGGGCCGGTGACCGCACGTGACCCGGTCACCTGGGGCCGGTGACCCCACGTGACCCGGTCACCTGGGGCCGGTGACCCAACGTGACCCGGTCACCTGGGGCCGGTGACCCCACGTGACCCGGTCACCTGGGGCCGGGGTGGTCATCGGAACCTGGGAACCAGGCCGGGTGCGCGAGATGACCGGGTGACCTGGAGCCGGGTTATCGACCTGTCCAGGGGACCCGGGCCGGGGACCCGACAGGACCCGGTGATCTGCGGCTGGGGTAAAAACCCGTCCCGGGGACCCGGGCTGGGTCCCGACATGCCTTGGTTACCTGGGGCCGGTGTCCCCACGTGACCCGCTGACCTGGGGCCGGTGACCCCACGTGACCCGGTCACCTGGGGCCGGTGTCCCCACGTGACCCGGTGACCTGGGGCCGGTGTCCCCACGTGACCCGCTGACATGGGGCCGGTGACCCCACGTGACCCGGTCACCTGGGGCCGGTGTCCCCACGTGACCCGGTCACCTGGGGCCGGTGTCCCCACGTGACCCACTGACCTGGGGCCGGTGACCCCACGTGACCCGGTCACCTGGGGCCGGTGACCCCACGTGACCCGGTCACCTGGGGCCGGTGTCCCCACGTGACCCGGTCACCTGGGGCCGGTGACCCCACGTGACCCGGTGACCTTGGGCCGGTGACCCCACGTGACCCGGTCACCTGGGGCCGGTGACCCCACGTGACCCGGTCACCTGGGGCCGGTGTCCCCACTTGACCCGGTCACCTGGGGCCGGTGACCCCACGTGACCCGGTCACCTGGGGCCGGTGACCCCACGTGACCCGGTCACCTGGGGCCGGTGACCCCACGTGACCCGGTCACCTGGGGCCGGTGTCCCCACGTGACCCGGTGACCTGGGGCCGGTGACCCCACGTGACCCGGTCACCTGGGGCCGGTGTCCCCACGTGACCCGGTCACCTGGGGCCGGTGACCCCACGTGACCCGGTCACCTGGGGCTGGTGACCCCACATGACCAGGTCACCTGGGGCCGGTGACCCCACGTGACCCGGTCACCTGGGGCCGGTGACCCCACGTGACCCGGTCACCTGGTGCCGGTGACCCCACGTGACCCGGTCACCTGGGGCCGGTGACCCCACGTGACCCGGTCACCTGGGGCAGGGGTGGTCATCGGAACCTGGGAACCAGGCAGGGTGCGCGAGATGACCGGGTGACCTGGGGCCGGGTTATCGACCTGTCCAGGGGACCCGGGCCGGGGACCCGACAGGACCCGGTGATCTGCGGCTGGGGTAAAAACCCGTTCCGGGGACCCGGGCTGGGTCCCGACATGCCTTGGTTACCTGGGGCCGGTGTCCCCACGTGACCCGCTGACCTGGGGCCGGTGACCCCACGTGACCCGGTCACCTGGGGCCGGTGTCCCCACGTGACCCGGTGACCTGGGGCTGGTGTCCCCACGTGACCCGCTGACCTGGGGCCGGTGACCCCACGTGACCCGGTCACCTGGGGCCGGTGTCCCCACGTGACCCGGTCACCTGGGGCCGGTGACCCCACGTGACCCGCTGACCTGGGGCCGGTGACCCCACGTGACCCGGTCACCTGGGGCCGGTGACCCCACGTGACCCGCTCACCTGGGGCCGGTGTCCCCACGTGACCCGCTGACCTGGGGCCGGTGACCCCACGTGACCCGGTCACCTGGGGCCGGTGTCCCCACGTGACCCGGTCACCTGGGGCCGGTGACCCCACGTGACCCGGTCACCTGGTGCCGGTGACCCCACGTGACCCGGTCACCTGGGGCCGGTGACCCCACGTGACCCGGTCACCTGGGGCCGGGGTGGTCATCGGAACCTGGGAACCAGGCCGGGTGCGCGAGATGACCGGGTGACCTGGGGCCGGGTTATCGACCTGTCCAGGGGACCCGGGCCGGGGACCCGACAGGACCCGGTTATCTGCGGCTGGGGTAAAAACCCGTCCCGGGGACCCGGGCTGGGTCCCGACATGCCTTGGTTACCTGGGGCCGGTGTCCCCACGTGACCCGCTGACCTGGGGCCGGTGACCCCACGTGACCCGGTCACCTGGGGCCGGTGTCCCCACGTGACCCGCTGACCTGGGGCCGGTGACCCCACGTGACCCGGTCACCTGGGGCCGGTGACCCCACGTGACCCGCTCACCTGGTGCCGGTGACCCCACGTGACCCGGTCACCTGGGGCCGGTGACCCCACGTGACCCGGTCACCTGGGGCCGGTGACCCCACGTGACCCGGTCACCTGGGGCCGGTGTCCCCACGTGACCCGGTCACCTGGGGCCGGTGACCCCACGTGACCCGCTCACCTGGGGCCGGTGACCCCACGTGACCCGCTCACCTGGGGCCGGTGACCCCACGTGACCCGGTCACCTGGGGCCGGTGACCCCACGTGACCCGGTGACCTGGGGCCGGTGTCCCCACGTGACCCAGAGTCCTGGTGCCGGGGTGGTCATCGGAACCTGGGAACCAGGCCGGTTACCCGACACGACCCGGTGACCCGGGGCTGTGGTGTCGACGGACTCGTGGACCTGGGTTCGGGGTCCCGACCTGACGCGGTGACCTGGGGCCGGTGTCCCCACGTGACCCGCTGACCTGGGGCCGGTGTCCCCACGTGACCCGCTGACCTGGGGCCGGTGACCCCACGTGACCTGCTGACCTGGGGCCGGTGACCCCGCGTGACCCGGTCACCTGGGGCCGGGGTCCCCACGGGACCCGGGGTCCTGGTGCCGGGGTGGTCACCGGAACGTGGGAACCAGGCCGGGTGCGCGACATGACCCGGTGACCTGGGGCCGGGTTAACGACCTGTCCAGGGGACCCGGGCCGGGGACCCGACAGGACCCGGTGGTCCTTCGCTGGTGTCCCGATGCAACCCGGGGACCCGGGCCCGGGCCCCCACGTGATCCAGTGATCCGGTGCTTTTGTCCCGATGCAACCCGGGGACCCGGGCCGGGGACCCGGTATGACTCCGTCTCCCGGGGCCGGGGTGGTCACCTGACACTGGTACCCGGGACAGCGACCCGACATGACCCCGTGACCCGGGGCCGGGGTGCCGACCTGTCCAGGGGACCCGACCCGGGTACCCGACAGGACCCGGTGATCTGCGGCTGGGGTAAAAACCCGTCCCGGGGACCCGGGCTGGGTCCCGACATGACCCGGTGACCTGGGGCTGTGGTGTCGACCGGACTCGGGGACCTGGTCCGGTGTCCCGTCATGACCCGGGGACCTGGGCTCGGGGTGGTCACCAGACCCTTGTACCCAGGCCGTTGACCCGACATGACCCTGTGACCCGGGGCCTGGGTAAAAATCCAACCCGGGGACCCGGGCATGGGACGTGACATGACCCGACCTGGGTCCGGGGTCCCGAACTGACCCGGTGACCTGGGTCCGGGGACTCGGTATGGCCCGGTTACCTGGGTCCGGTGTCCCCACGTGACCCGGTCACCTGGGGCCGGTGACCCCACGTGACCAGGTCACCTGGGGCCGGTGACCCCACGTGACCCGGTCACCTGGGGCCGGTGACCCCACGTGACCCGGTCACCTGGGGCCGGTGTCCACACGTGACCCGGTCACCTGGGGCCGGTGTCCCCACGTGACCCGGTCACCTGGGGCCGGTGACCCCACGTGACCCGGTCACCTGGGGCCGGTGACCCCACGTGACCCGGTCACCTGGGGCCGGTGACCCCACGTGACCAGGTCACCTGGGGCCGGTGACCCCACGTGACCCGGTCACCTGGGGGCGGTGTCCCCACGTGACCCGGTCACCTGGGGCCGGTGTCCCCACGTGACCCGCTGACCTGGGGCCGGTGACCCCACGTGACCCGGTCACCTGGGGCCGGTGACCCCACGTGACCCGGTCACCTGGGGCCGGTGTCCCCACGTGACCCGCTGACCTGGGGCCGGTGACCCCACGTGACCCGGTCACCTGGGGCCGGTGTCCCCACGTGACCCGGTCACCTGGGTCCGGTGACCCCACGTGACCCGCTGACCTGGGGCCGGTGACCCCACGTGACCCGGTCACCTGGGGCCGGTGTCCCCACGTGACCCGGTCACCTGGTGCCGGTGACCCCACGTGACCCGGTCACCTGGGGCCGGTGACCCCACGTGACCCGGTCACCTGGGGCCGGTGTCCCCACGTGACCCGGTCACCTGGGGCCGGTGACCCCACGTGACCCGGTCACCTGGGGCCGGTGACCCCACGTGACCCGGTCACCTGGGGCCGGTGACCCAACGTGACCCGGTGACCTGGGGCCGGTGTCCCCACGTGACCCGGTGACCTGGGGCCGGTGACCCCACGTGACCCGGTCACCTGGGGCCGGTGTCCCCACGTGACCCGCTGACCTGGGGCCGGTGACCCCACGTGACCCGGTCACCTGGGGCCGGTGACCGCACGTGACCCGGTCACCTGGGGCCGGTGACCCCACGTGACCCGGTCACCTGGGGCCGGTGACCCCACGTGACCCGGTCACCTGGTGTCGGTGACCCCACGTGACCCGGTCACCTGGGGCCGGTGACCCCACGTGACCCGGTCACCTGGGGCCGGGGTGGTCATCGGAACCTGGGAACCAGGCCGGGTGCGCGAGATGACCGGGTGACCTGGGGCCGGGTTATCGACCTGTCCAGGGGACCCGGGCCGGGGACCCGACAGGACCCGGTTATCTGCGGCTGGGGTAAAAACCCGTCCCGGGGACCCGGGCTGGGTCCCGACATGCCTTGGTTACCTGGGGCCGGTGTCCCCACGTGACCCGCTGACCTGGGGCCGGTGACCCCACGTGACCCGGTCACCTGGGGCCGGTGTCCCCACGTGACCCGGTCACCTGGGGCCGGTGTCCCCACGTGACCCGGTCACCTGGGGCCGGTGACCCCACGTGACCCGGTCACCTGGGGCCGGTGTCCCCACGTGACCCGGTCACCTGGTGCCGGTGACCCCTTGTGACCCGGTCACCTGGGGCCGGTGACCCCACGTGACCCGGTCACCTGGGGCCGGTGTCCCCACGTGACCCGGTCACCTGGTGCCGGTGACCCCACGTGACCCGGTCACCTGGGGCCGGTGACCCCACGTGACCTGGTGACCTGGGGCCGGTGTCCCCACGTGACCCAGTCACCTGGGGCCGGTGACCCCACGTGACCCGGTCACCTGGGGCCGGTGACCCCACGTGACCCGGTCACCTGGGGCCGGTGACACCACGTGACCCGGTCACCTGGGGCCGGTGACCCCACGTGACCGGGTCACCTGGGTCCGGTGACCCCACGTGACCCGGTCACCTGGGGCCGGTGTCCCCACGTGACCCAGAGTCCTGGTGCCGGGGTGGTCATCGGAACCTGGGAACCAGGCCGGTTACCCGACACGACCCGGTGACCCGGGGCTGTGGTGTCGACGGACTCGTGGACCTGGGTTCGGGGTCCCGACCTGACGCGGTGACCTGGGGCCGGTGACCCCACGTGACCCGGTCACCTGGGGCCGGTGACCCCACGTGACCCGGTCACCTGGGGCCGGTGACCCCACGTGACCCGGTCACCTGGGTCCGGTGACCCCACGTGACCCGGTCACCTGGGGCCGGTGACCCCACGTGACCCGGTCACCTGGGGCCGGTGACCCCACGTGACCCGGTCACCTGGGGCCGGTGACCCCACGTGACCCGGTCACCTGGGGCCGGTGACCCCACGTGACCCGGTCACCTGGGGTCGGGGTGGTCATCGGAACCTGGGAACCAGGCAGGGTGCGCGAGATGACCGGGTGACCTGGGGCCGGGTTATCGACCTGTCCAGGGGACCCGGGCCGGGGACCCGACAGGACCCGGTGATCTGCGGCTGGGGTAAAAACCCGTCCCGGGGACCCGGGCTGGGTCCCGACCTGCCTTGGTTACCTGGGGCCGGTGTCCCCACGTGACCCGCTGACCTGGGGCCGGTGACCCCACGTGACCCGGTCACCTGGGGCCGGTGTCCCCACGTGACCCGGTGACCTGGGGCCGGTGTCCCCACGTGACCCGCTGACCTGGGGCCGGTGACCCCACGTGACCCGGTCACCTGGG
>CATOCB010000036.1:0-24491 GCA_951411735.1 Somateria mollissima
ATGGGGCACCCCATGGGGATGTGGGACACCCCATGGGGACATGGGGCACCATTTGGATATGGGGCACCCCATAGACAAGGGACACCATGGGGACATGGGGCACCCCATGGGGACAGGGTGCACCATATGGATATGGGGCGCCCCATAGACAAGGGACATAATGGGGACATGGGGCACCCCATGGGGATGTGGGACACCCCATGGGGACATGGGGCACCCCATAGAAAAGGGACACAATGGGGATAATGGGACCCCATGGGGACATGGGGCACCCCATGGGGACGTGGGACACCCCATGGGGACGTGGACACCATGGGGACATGGGGCACCATATGGATACGGGGTGCCCCATAGACAAGGGACACCATGGGGGACATGGGGCACCTCATGGGTGAGGACACTATGGGACAATGGGACACCATGGGGGACATGTGGCACCCCATGGGGACATGGACACCATGGGGACAATGGGACACCATGGGGACATGGGGCACCATATGGATATGGGGCACCCCATAGACAAGGGACACCATGGGGACATGGGGCACCCCATGGATGAGGACACTATGGGGACAATGGGACACCATGGGGACATGGGGCACCCCATGGGGACGTGGGGACATCATGAGGACATGTGGCACCATATGGATATGGGGCGCCCCATAGACAAGGGACCCCATGGGGACAATGGGACACCATGAGGGACATGGGGCACCCCATGGATGAGGACCCCATGGGGACGTGGACCCCATGGGGACATGGGACACCATGGGGGACAATGGGACACCATGGGGACATGTGGCACCCCATGGGGACATGGACACCATGGGGGACATGGGGCACCCCATGGGGATGTGGGATACCCCATGGGGACATGGGGCACCCCATGGACATGGGACCCCATGAGGACAATGGGACCCCATGGGGACATGGGACACCCCATGGGGACGTGGACACCATGGGGACATGGGGCACCATATGGATATGGGGGTGCCCCATAGACAAGGGACATAATGGGGACGTGGACACCATGAGGACATGGCGCACCCCATAGACAAGGGACCCCATGGGGGACATGCTAGGGGACCTGGGGACACCCCGGGGACCTGAGACCCCCCCCCCCCATCAGGAGGGGACCCCCACGGGTGCCCCCCGTTGCCCACGGAGGCGCCGGCGCGGCTGCCGCTGACCGTTTATTATTAGGGGATATCCAACATCCGCCCCCCGACCCCCATAATCCCACCCCCCCCCCCGCCCCCCCAACGAGCCCGGGAGCGCCCATGCAGGGCCTGCAGGGGGTTGGACGGGATTTTTGGGGGGTGGGGGGGGGTGGGGGGGGGACGGGGGGGGGGACACGAGCTCGTTAGGAGAACTCCTTGACGAACTTGGTGTAGAAGGCGCTGAGCTTCTGCAGCAGGACCCGCAGCTTGTCGGCGGGGGGGCAGGATGGTCATCCTGGGGGGGGGGACGGGGGGGGACACCCAGGATGGGGTTTTGGGACCCCCCCCCCCCGGCACCCCCACCCTATTGTGCCCCCTGCCCTATTGCCAGGCTTCCCCGTAGCCCCCAGCTGGCGTTGGGGTTTTTTTTTTTTTTTTTTTTTGGGGGGGGGGGGGGCCTCCGGCCCCACGGTGGGAGCCTGGGGGTGATGGGGGTGGGGGTGGGGATTTGGGGGAGGTTGGGGGGGTCCTGGGGGGGGGCGGAGCCCTGAGCCTGGCTTGGAGCCGTGCATCCTGTCCCTGTCCCTGTCCCCCATCCCGTCCCCATCCCATCCCAATCTCAATCCCATCCCATCTCATCCCCATATCCCTAATCCCATCCCATATCCCTAATCCCATCCCATCCCATCCTCAATTCCCATCCCCAATCCCATCCCATCCCCATCCCATTCCCATCCCATCCCATCCCATTCCAATCCCAATCCCCATCCCATCCCATCCCTAATCCCATCCCATTCCCAATCCCAATCCCATCCCATCCCACCCCATCCCTGGCCCCATTCACAGCCCTAACCCCATCCCCACACACCCCTGACCCTGTCCCTAACCCCATCCCCACTCATGACCCCGTTCCATACCCCCCCAATCCCGGTCCCCATCCCATCCCCATCCCATCCCTAATCCCAATCCATCCTATTCCATCCCCATTCCATCCCCATCCCAATCCCATCCCCGTCCCATCCCATCCCATCCCCGGCCCCATTCATGGCCCTAACCCCATCCCCACCCCTGACCCCATTCCATACCCCCCCAATCCCATCCCCATCCCATCCCCATCCCTAATCCCATCCCCATCCCCATCCATATCCCCATCCCCATCCCATCCCACCCCATCCCTGGCTCATTCACAGCCCTAACTCCATCCCCACACCCCTGACCCTGTCCCTAACCCCATCCCCACCCGTGACCCCATTCCATACCCCCCCCAGTCCCGGTCCCCATCCCCATCCCCATCCCATCCCATCCAATCCCAATCCCCATCCCATCCCATCCCTATCCACAATCCCATCCCATCCCACCCCATCCCTAATCCCAATCCCATCCCTATTCCATCCCCATCCCATCCCCATCCCATCCCCAATCCCATCCCATCCCCATCCCATCCCCATCCCTAATCTCATCCCATCCCCATCTCTAATCCATCCCAATCCCATCCCATCCCATCCCATCCCCGGCCCCATTCATGGCCCTAACCCCCATCCCCACCCCACACCCCATTCCATACCCCCCCAATCCCACTCCCCATCCCATCCCATCCCCCAATCCCATCCCCAATCCCATCCCATCCCCATCCCATTCCCATCCCTAATCCCATCCCATCCCCATCTCTAATCCCATCCCCGGCCCCATTCATGGCCCTAACCCCATCCCCACCCCACACCCCATTCCATACCCCCCCCAGTCCCGGTCCCCATCCCATCCCCATCCCATCCCAATCCCAATCCCCATCCCATCCCATCCCTAATCCCATCCCAATCCCATCCCACCCATCCCTAATCCCAATCCCATCCCTATTCCATCCCCATCCCATCCCCATCCCATCCCCAATCCCATCCCATCCCCATCCCATCCCCATCCCTAATCTCATCCCATCCCCATCTCTAATCCCATCCCAATCCCATCCATCCCATCCCATCCCATCCCCCGGCCCCATTCATGGCCCTAACCCCATCCCCACCCCTGACCCCATTCCATACCCCCCCCAATCCCGCTCCCCATCCCATCCCATCCCCAATCCCATCCCATCCCCATCCCATCCCCATCCCTAATCCCATCCCATCCCCATCTCTAATCCCATCCCATCCCCGGCCCCATTCATGGCCCTAACCCCATCCCCACCCCTGACCCCATTCCATACCCCCCCCAATCCCGCTCCCCATCCCATCCCATCCCCAATCCCATCCCCAATCCCATCCCATCCCCATCCCATCCCCATCCCTAATCCCATCCCATCCCCATCTCTAATCCCATCCCATCCATCCCATCCCCGGCCCCATTCATGGCCCTAACCCCATCCCCACCCCACACCCCATTCCATACCCCCCCAATCCCACTCCCCATCCCATCCCATCCCCAATCCCATCCCCAATCCCATCCCATCCCCATCCCATTCCCATCCCTAATCCCATCCCATCCCCATCTCTAATCCCATCCCCGGCCCCATTCATGTCCCTAACCCCATCCCCACCCCCTGACCCCATTCCATACCCCCCCAATCCCGCTCCCCATCCCGTCCCCGTCCCCGTACCTGAAGTGGAAGGTGCCCTCCTTCTGCCCGAACCCGGAGCCGGGCACCACGCAGATCCCGGTCTCCTCCAGCAGCCTCATGCAGAAGAACATATCGGGGGCCTGACCCTGCGCCTACGGGGGCGACACCGACCCCTGGGTGACCCCGACCCTTGGCTGACCCCCACCCTAGGGTGCCCCCGGCCCCGGGGGGGTTGTACCTGGGCCGCCTGCAGGGCGCGGGGCGGCAGCTCGATGCGGGGGAAGGCGTACATGGCGCCCTGCACCGGGTTGCAGCGGATGCCGGGCGTGCGGTTGAAAATCTCCTGGGTCAGCTTCGCCTTCTGAGCCAGCGCGCTCAGCACGGCCTGCTTCTCCTGGGGGGGGGGGGGGAATGGGGGAAATGGGGGAAATGGGGGAAATGGGGCCGTGACGGGGCTGTGCTCACCCCATGTACCCCTATATCTCACCCCATGTACCCCTATATCTCACCCCACGTGCACCATCCCTGCCCCTTGTACCCCATTCCCATCTCATGTGCTCCATTCCCATCCCATATCCCCATCTCATATCCCCATCCCATCCCATGCCATTTCTAATCCCAATCACAATCCCATGCCCAATCCCACAACCAATTCCCATTCCCATTCCCAATCCCATTCCCATTCCCAATCCCATCCCATCCTCATCCCATTCCCATTCCCAACCCCATTCCCAACCCCATTCCCAACCCCATTCCCAATCCCATCCCCAGCCCATCCCCATCACATCCCACCCCATCCTATCCCATTTCCATTCCCCATCCCCATCCCATCCCCATCCCCATCCCATTCCCAATCCCAATCCCAATCCCCATCCCAATCCCAATCCAAATACAAATCCCAACCCCATCCCATTCCCAATCCTATCCTATCCCCATCCCATCCCCATCCCAATCCCAATCCAAATACAAATCCCAACCCCATCCCATTCCCAATCCAAATCCCCATCCCATCCCACCCCAATCCCATCCCCAATCCCATCCCAATCCCAATCCCAATCCATCCCGCCCCCACCCTGCACCCACCGCCATGAATCCCTCGTACGAGGGCTCCCCGGGCTGGGGGGGGTTGACGACGGCGTCCAGTATGATCTGCCCGGCCACGGGGGGGCAGAGCCGCACCGACACCAGTTTGGCCAGTTGCTGCTGCACCTCGGGGTCCATGTTCACCACCTCCACGTACCCGCCCCGGAACCCGCACCTGCACCGTAGGATCCATAGGGCCGCCCTGTCCCTATATCCCACCCCATGGACCACCGCATCCCCAACCCACCCCACAGGGCCCACAGGGCCAGCACATTCCCATTGCCACCCCATAGGATCCATGGGGCCACAGTGTCCCTATCCCCACCCCATGCTCCAACACATCCCAATCCCCACCCCGTAGGATCCATGGGGCCACATCCCCACACCCCATAGCGCCACAACATCCCCACCCTATAGTATCCATAGGGCCACGATGTCCCTATTCCCACCCCATGATCCAATACATCCCCACTCCACTCCATAGGGTCCATGGGGCCACCACATCCCCATCACCACCCCATAGTACCCATAGGGCCACAACGTCCCTATTCCCACCCCATGATGCAGAACATCCTCACCCCACAGCACCCATGGGGCCACGGTGTCCCTATTCCCACCCCATGCTCCACCACATCCCCATCCCCACCCCATAGGGCCCATGGGGCCACATCTCCACCCCACAGCACTCATGGGGCCATGGCGTTTCTATTCCCACCCCATGATCCAGAACATCCCCACCCCACCCCATAGGGCCCATGGGGCCACCATGTACCCATTGACACCCCATAGGATCCATAGGGCCATGGTGTCCCTATTCCCACCCCATGATGCAGAACATCCCTACCCCACCACACTGCACCCATAGGGCCATGGTGTCCCTATTCCCACCCCATGGTCCACCACATCCCCACACAACCCCACAGCACCCATGGGGCCACCACATCCCCACCCCACAGCACCCATAGGACCACAACATCCCCATTCCCACCCCATGCTCCACCACCTCCCCACCCAACCCCATAGCACCCATGGGACCACCACATCCCCATCCCCACCCCACAGCACCCATGGGTCCACCACATCCCCACCCAACCCCACAGCACCCATGGGACCACCACATCCCCATCCCCACCCCACAGCACCCATGGGTCCACCACATCCCCACCCAACCCCACAGCACCCATAGGACCACGACACCCCCATTCCCCCCCCCATGCTCCCACCTCACCCCGTAGGCTCCCACCTCACCCCGTAGGCTCCCAAGACCCTCCCAACCCCAGCACCCATGGGCCCCCCACCCGGTACCAGCGCCACGCACTCGCCGGCGAAGCCCTTGGAGATGGAGTGGAAGGAGGCGAGCTCCACGGTGTCGGCGTAGGGCGGCCCCAACTGGGCCAGCACCTTCTTGAAGGAGTGGAAGGCGGCGCCCTCGGCGTAGACGTTGTCTTGGTAGACCTGAGGTGCGGGCGGCGCGTCAAGGCGGGTTTTGGGGTTGGGGGGGGACGCGGTCGTAGGGAGGGGGTCCCCGTAACTCACCTCGTCGGCCAAAAGGAAGAGGCGCTCCTCGTAGGCGAATTTGATGACGGCCTCGATGTCCTCGCGGCTCTGCACCTGCCCTAGGGGGGGCGCGGGGTGGTGGGGGGGGCGCCGGTGACATGGGGGCACTGGGACCAGGAGGGTGCTGGGGGGACTGGTACTGTTAGGGCACCGGGGTGCCCAATTCTGGTAGGGCGCTGGGGTCCCAGTAAAGCATTTGGGTCCCAGGACCAGTAGGGCACTGGGGCCCAGTACCAGTAGGGTGTTGGGGTCCCAGTAAGGCATTTGGGTCCCAGGACCAGTAGGGCACTGGGGTGCCCAATTCTGGTAGGGCGCTGGGGTCCCAGTAAAGCATTTGGGTCCCAGGACCAGTAGGGCACTGGGGACCCAGTACCAGTAGGGTGTTGGGGTCCCAGTAAGGCATTTGGGTCCCATTACCAGTAGGGCATTGGGGTGCCCAATTCTGGTAGGGCGCTGGGGTCCCAGTAAAGCATTTGGGTCCCAGGACCAGTAGGGCACTGGGGACCCAGTACTGGTAGGGTGTTGGGGTCCCAGTAAGGCATTTGGGTCCCAGGACCAGTAGGGCACTGCGGCCCAGTACCAGTAGGGTGTTGGGGTCCCAGTAAGGCATTTGGGTCCCATTACCAGTAGGGCACTGGGGTGCCCAATTCTGGTAGGGCACTGGGGTCCCAGTAAAGCATTTGGGTCCCAGGACCAGTAGGGCACTGGGGGCCCAGCCCCAAGAGGTTGTTGAGGTCCCAGTGCCAGTAGGGTGTTGGTACTGGTTGACAATTGCCCAGTCAGTCCCAGTAGGACACTGGGCGTCCCATTACCAGCAGGGCACTGGGGGCCCAGTACCAGTAGGGTGTTGGGGTCCCAGTAGGGGATTGAGGTCCCATTACCAGTAGGACATTGGGGGTCCCAGTCCCAGTAGGACATTGGGGGTCTCATTACTGGTAGGGCATTGGGGTCCCATTACCAGTAGGGCATTGGGGTCCCAGCAGGGTATTACGGTCCCATTACCAGTAGGGTATCGGGGTCCCCATCCCAGTAGGGTATTGGGGGCCCAGCCCCAGTACCAGACGGACACTGGGGCTCCCAGTCCTGGTCTCAACAAGACGCTGGTCCCAGTTAGGCACTGGGGCTCCCAGTCTGGCCCCAGACTCCCAGTCCAGCCCCAGGCTCCCAGTATGACCCCAGGGCTGCCAGTGTGGCCCCAGGGCTCCCAGTATGACCCCAGTGCCCCCAGTGTGGCTCCAGGGCTCCCACTATGACCCCAGAGACCCCAGTCTGACCCCAGGGCTCCCAATACGACCCCAGAACCCCCAGTACAACCCCAGTGCTCCCACCCACGCAGTGCCTGCAGTGCCTGCAGTGCCCGTGGCGCTGCTGTACTGGTGGGGTTGCTCCCAGTCCAAATCCAGTGCCCCCACTATGACCCCAGGTCTCCCACTATGACCCCAGTGCCCCCACTATGACCCCAGGACCCCCAGTATGACCCCAGGACCCCCAGCACCACCCCGCCACCCCCACCCCACGCAGTGCCCATGGTGCCCACGATGATGCCATACCGGTAGGGTTGCTCCCAGTCCAACCCCAGTGCCCCCACTATGACCCCAGTGCCCCCAGTATGACCCCAGCACTCCCAATCTGACCCCAGGACCCCCAGTATGACCCCAGGACCCCCAGTACCACCCCACCACCCCCACCCCACGCAGTACCCTTGGTGGTGCCGCCATACTGGTGGGGTTGCTCCCAGTCCAACCCCATTGTCCCCAGTATGACCCCAGGCCTCCCAGTATGACTCCAGTGCCCCCACTATGACACCAGTGCCCCCAGTATGACCCCAGGACCCCCAGTACAACCCCAGGACCCCCAGTAAGACCCCGGTACCCCCACCACACGCAGTGCCCGCAGTGCCCATGGCGGCGCCATACCGGTAGGGTTGCTCCCAGTCCAACCCCAGTGCCCCCACTATGACCCCAGTGCCCCCAGTATGACCCCAGCACTCCCAATCCGACCCCAGGACCCGTAGCATGACCCCAGGACCCCCAGTTCAACCCCAGGACCCCCAGTTACCACCCCGCCACCCCCACCCCACGCAGTACCCTTGGCGGTGCCGCCGGCGCCGTACCGGTGGGGTTGCCGGGGTTGATGACGCAGAGGGCGCGGGGGCGGCAGCGGCGGCGCCCCTCGGCCAGCACCCGGCGCAGTTCGGCGACGTCCAGCGCCCAGGCGCGCTCCTCGGCCAGCAGGTAGCCCAGCTGCACGGCGCCCAGCTCCGCCAGCGCCGCCGAGTAGAGCGGGTACTGCGGCACCGGCACCAGCACCCCCGCGCGCTCCGCGCCCTCGCCGCACACCAGCAGCTTCAGGATGCTCTGCGCGGGGGTAAAGGGAGGGGGGGGGGTGGTGGTGGGTGAGGGGGGAGGGGGGACACGGGGTGTGGGGTGGGGATGGGGTTGGGGTTGGGGTGGTATGGGGATATGGGGATATGGGGATATGGGGACATGGTGGCATGGGGAGGGGGTGGCGTGGGGACATGGGGACATGGTGACATGGGGAGGGGGTGACATGGGGATGGGTGACATGGGGTTGGGGTGACATGGGGACATGGGGACATGGGGATATGGGGAGGGGGTGGCATGGGGACACAGTGACATTGGGAGGGGGTGACATGGGGACATGGGGACATGGGGACATGGGGACATGGGGATATGGGGACATGGGGACATGGGGACATGGGGACATGGGGATGGGGTGACATGGGGACATGGTGATAGGGGGATGGGTGACATGGGGTTGGGGTGACATGGGGACATGGGGATATGGGGATGGGGTGACATGGGGAGGGGGTGACATGGGGACATGGGGACAGGGTGGCATGAGGAGGGGGTGGCGCGGGGACATGGGGACATGGGGACATGGGGATATGGGGATATGGGGAGGGGGTGACATGGGGACAGGGTGACACAGGGACAGGGTGACATGGGATTGGGGTGATGTAGGGTTGGGGTGGGACGGGGACGTGGGGATGTGGGGACGGGGTGACATTGGGAGGGGGTGACATGGGGACATGGGGACATGGGGAGGGGGTGACACGGGGATGGGGTGACATGGGGAGGGGATGGGGAGGGGACGGGGTGACACGGGGACAGGGGGACATGGGGATGGGGTGACACGGGGAGGGGGACAGAAAGGGGACAGGGACAGTGAGGGGACAGCAAGGGGATGGGGACGGGAACGGGGACAGGGACAGAAAGGGGATGGGGGTGACAAGGGGACGGGGACAAAAGGGGACGGGGACAGCGAAGGGGACAGGGACGATGGGGCAGTGAGGTGGCACGGGGACAGCGTGGGGACAGGGGCACTGTGGGGAGGGGGGACATTGTGGGGCTGGGGACGTTGTGGGGACAGGGACATTGAGAGGACATTACGGGGACATTATGGGGACATTACGGGGACTTTATGGGGACTTTAGGGGGACGTTATGGGGACTTTATAGGGACATTACGGGGACTTTACGGGGACTTTATGGGGACATTAAGGGGACATTAAGGGGACATTAAGGGGACTTTAAGGGGACTTTATGGGGACATTTAGGGGACTTTACGGGGACATTATGGGGACAGTGTGGGAACAAGGACATTTGTAGGGCCGGGACGCAGCGGGGACGCCGTGTCCGTGCCAGCGGCGCGGTGCCAGCGGTGCCAGCGGGCGCCTTGGGGACACCGGAGCCAAGTGTCCCCCCCCCCCACCTCCCCCTTACATGTCCCCTCCCCCCCCCAAGGGGACAGTGCCAGGGGTGGCACAAAGGGACCTTTGTGGCCGTGCCACCGCCGGGCGTGGGAACGGGGCCGGGGACACCGGGACGGGACGGGGACGAGATGGGAAGATTGGGACTGGGCTGGGGACACCGGGACTGGGTTGGGGACACCGGGACGGGGACGTGGGGACACGGGGACATCATGGGGACACGGGGACAGGTCCCCACCACGATGGCGTCGCTGGCGCCGGTGGCCAGGAAGACGTCTTGGGGACGCGCGGGGACCCCGTCGCGGCGCTCCAGGAAGCGCGCCACGTCCTGCCGGATGGCCTCGACGCCGGGGCTGGCGCTGTAGGCACCTGGGGGGGATGTCCCCAATGTCCCCAAGGTGTCCCCGAGGTGTCCCCGAGGTCCCCAAGGCGTCCCCGAGGTCCCCACTGTCCCCATTTCCCCGTTGTCCCCATGTCCCTCTGTCCCCTTGTCCCCGTGCTCTGCGTCGTCCCCATGGTCCTTGTGGCTCCCCCAGCTCCCTGTCCCCACTGTCCCCACTGTCCCCATTGTCACCACTGTCCCCATTGTCACCACTGTCCCCAATGTCACCACCGTCCCCATGGTCCCCATTGTCCCCGTGGTCCCCGTTGTCGCCATCTCACCCATTGTCCCCCCATTGTCACCACCGTCCCCACGGTCCCCATCATCCCCCGTCATCCCCATGGTCGCCCTGTCCCCACTGTCCCCACCATCCTCATGGTCCCCATGGTCCCCCCTGTCCCCATTGTCCCCATTGTCCCCATTGTCCCCATCGACCCCACTGTCCCCATTGTCCCCATTGTCCCCACCACCCCCATTGTCCCCCCATCCCCCCCATGTCCCCACCGCCCTCCCCATGTCCCCATTGTCCCCGTTGTCCCCCCCATGCCCCCATTGTCCCCACCACCCCCATTGTCCCCATTGTCCCCACTGTCCCCATCATCCCTATGGTCCCCATTGTCCCCATGGTCCCCATTGTCCCCGTTGTCCCCCCTGTCCCCATTGCCCCCATTGCCCCCATTGCCCCCATTGTCCCCCCTGTCCCCACCATCCCCATTGTCCCCATTGTCCCCCCCTGTCCCCATCATCCCTATGGCCCCCATTGTCCCCATCGTCCCCGTTGTCCCCATTATCCCCATTGTCCCCATTGTCCCCACCATCCCCATGGTCCTCCTGTCCCTATTGTCCCCCTGTCCCCACCACCCCCATTGTCCCCATTGTCCCCCCTGTCCCCATTGTCCCCACCATCCCCATTGTCCCCACTGTCCCCCTATCCCCACTGTCCCCCTGTCCCCACTGTCCCCATCATCCCCATTGCCCCCACCACCCCCATTGTCCCCCCATCCCCCCCATGTCCCCACCGCCCTCCCCATGTCCCCATTGTCCCCGTTGTCCCCCCCATGTCCCCATTGTCCCCACCACCCCCACTGTCCCCATTGTCCCCATTGTCCCCATGGTCCCTGTTGTCCCCATGGTCCCCACTGTCCCCATCATCCCCATGGCCCCCATTGTCCCCATCGTCCCCGTTGTCCCCACCACCCCCATTGTCCCCATTGACCCCATTGTCCCCTTTGTCCCCCCATCCCCCCCATGTCCCCATTGTCCCTGTTGTCCCCCCCATGCCCCCATTGTCCCCACCACCCCCATTGTCGCCATTGTCCCCACTGTCCCCATCATCCCCATGGCCCCCATTGTCCCCATCATCCCCAATGTCCCCATTGCCCCCATTATCCCCATTGTCCCCACTGTCCCCCTGTCCCCATTGTCCCCCCTGTCCCCATGGTCCCCACGGTCCCCCCTGTCCCCATTGTCCCCATCATGCCCATTGTCCCCATTGTCCCCATGGTCCCCATTGTCCCCGTTGTCCCCCCTGTCCCCATTGTCCCCATTACCCCCATTGCCCCCACCACCCCCATTGTCCCCCCATCCCCCCATGTCCCCATTGTCCCCACTGTCCCCATTGTCCCCATCATCCCCATTGTCCCCACTGTCCCCCTGTCCCCATTGTCCCCCCTGTCCCCATGGTCCCCACAGTCCCCCATGTCCCCATTGTCCCCATCATGCCCATTGTCCCCATGGTCCCCACCACCCCCATTGACCCCATTGACCCCATTGTCCCCCCTGTCCCCCTGTCCCCATTGTCCCCATTACCCCCATTGCCCCCACCACCCCCATTGTCCCCATTGTCCCCCCATCCCCCCGTGTCCCCGTTGTCCCCGTTGTCCCCCCCGTGTCCCCTCACCGGCGCTGTGCCCGGCGCAGGCGTCCAGCAGGCGCCGCGCCCTGGCCTTGGCGTCCTCGGGGAAGAGGTCGTGGAGCAGGAGCTCGGGGCACACGCACAGCGCCGCCACCTGCGGACACCGGGCGTACTGGGGGCACTGGGAGACGCTGGGAGACACTGGGGGAGGCTGGGAGAGGCTGGGGATACTGGGGATACTGGGGACACTGGGCGTACTGGGGACACTGGGAGACACTGGGGGACGCTGGGGGAGGCTGGGGGACGCTGGAGATACTGGGGATACTGGGGATACTGGGGATACTGGGGATACTGGGGGCACTGGGAGACACTGGGGGACACTGGGGGACGCTGGGGGACGCTGGGGATACTGGGGATATTGAGGATACTGGGGATACTGGGGATACTGGGCGTACTGGGGGCACTGGGAGACACTGGGGGACGCTGGGGAACACTGGGAGATGCTGGGGGACGCTGGGGATACTGGGGATACTGGGGATACTGGGCGTACTGGGCGTACTGGGGACACTGGGAGACACTGGGGGACGCTGGGGGAGGCTGGGGGACGCTGGGGACACTGGGAATACTGGGGATACTGGGGATACTGGGCATACTGGGCATACTGGGGGCACTGGGGGCACTGGGGGACGCTGGGGGACGCTGGGGATACTGGGGATACTGGGGATACTGGGCGTACTGGGCGTACTGGGGACACTGGGAGACACTGGGAGACACTGGGGGAGGCTGGGGATACTGGGGATACTGGGGATACTGGGGATACTGGGGATACTGGGGGCACTGGGAGACACTGGGGGACGCTGGGGGACGCTGGGGATACTGGGGATACTGGGGATACTGGGGATACTGGGGATACTGGGCGTACTGGGCGTACTGGGGGCACTGGGAGACACTGGGGGACACTGGGGGACGCTGGGGGATACTGGGGGACGCTGGGGACCCGTACCTGGCGCAGGAAGGTGATGGGTTTCTGCCCCATGGCGTGCGCGTCGCCGATGTTGGCCTTGATGACCTCGGTGAAGGGTTTGGGGACGCCCTGCGGGGTCACGGGGTCAAGGGTCAGGGGGTCACGGGGTTAAGGGGGTCGGGGGGTGGGGGGGGCATGGGGGGTGGTATGGGGTGAGGGGTTGGGGGTATGGGAGTATGGGGACGTTATGGGGACGTTATGGGGATACTGGGATAACTGGGGACATGGGGATATGGGAATATGGGGACATTATGGGGACATTATGGGGATGTGGGGATACTGGGGATACTGGGATAACTGGACAGGGGGATATGGACATATGGGGTATGGGGATATCATGGGGATATCATGGGGACATTATGGGGACAGGGGGATACTGGGGTAACTGGGGACAGGGGGATATGGCGATATGGGGATATGGGGCCATTATGGGGCCATCATGGGGATACTGGGATAACTGGGGATATGGGGACATTATGGGGACATTATGGGGATATCAGGACGTTATGGGGACATTATGGGGATATGAGGATACTGGGATAACTGGGGATATGGGGACAGGGAGATATGGGGATACTGGGATAACTGGGGATTTGGGGATATGGGGACCTTATGGGGACATTATGGGGATATGGGGATAAGGGGATACTGGGATAACTGGGGACATGGGGATATGGGGATATGGGGATATGGGGACATTATGGGGATATGGGGATACTGGGATAACTGGGATAACTGGGGACATGGGGACAGGGGGATATGGGGACGTTATGGGGACATTATGGGGACATTATGGGGACATGGGGATGTGGGGATACTGGGGATACTGGGATAACTGGGGATATGGGGACGTTATGGGGATATTATGGGGACATTATGGGGATACTGGGATAACTGGGGACAGGGGAATATGGGGATATGGGGATACTGGGATAACTGGGGTCATGGGGACATGGGGATATGGGGACAGGGGGACACGGGTATACTGGGATAACTGGTGACACTGGGATAACTGGGGACACCGGGGCCAGCCGGTAACGGGGTCACCGGGGCCGTCCCCACCCCCAACCCCCCCCCCGGTTTGGACTTTGTCCCCGGGCGGACTCTGCCCACACGGGGGGGGGGGGGACGGGGGGGGGACACGGGGGGGACACGGGGGGGACGTCACCTGCCCGTGACGGCGTCTTGGGGACACGGGGGGGGGGTCCCAAGAACCCGGGGGGGGGGTAAAGGACACGAGGACCCCCCCCGGGATGTGACAGGAGGGGACAAAAGGGGACAATTATGGGGGGGGGGGGGCACTGGGAGGCACTGGGAGGCACTGGGAGGCACTGGTGGCAGTGGGAAAGTGCCCAGGTGGGGACATGGGGGAGGGGCGGGGGGGTGACAAGGGACAGGAGGGGACATGGGGAAGGGGGGGGGGGTCCCAAATCTGTGGGTATGGGGGGGGGGGGGAGTGGGGGGGGGGGGGTTGGGGTCCCAGGTTTTGGGGTTTGGGGTCACTGGGGATGGGGGTGCCAGGGTTTGGGGGGGGTCCTGGGGTTTATGGGGGGGGGTCCCTGGTTTGGGGGACCCCATATTTGGGGGGGGGGGGGGCTTGGGTCCAACAGGTCCTGGCCATTGGGGGGGGGTCTGGGGGTCTTGGGGGGTCCATAGGATGGGCTGGAGACCCCAAATTGGGGGTCCCCATGGCTGGGGGCTTCCTGGTGCTGGAGGTCCTGGATTTGGGGGGGGGGGTCCCAGATTTGGGGAGGGGGTTCCCCAAGGTTTTGGGGGGGTCCCCAAGGTTTGGGGTGGGGGTCCCGGCCATGGGGGGGGGGGTCCTGGGCATGGGCTGGAGACCCCAAACTGGGGGTCCCAATGGCTATAGGGTCCCCGGTGCTGGGGGTCCCGGTTTGGGGAGGGGGTCCTGGCTTTCAGGGGGGGGTCCCAGATTTGGGGAGGGGGTCCCGGATTTGGGGTGGGGATGTCCCCAAGGTTTAGGGGTTGGGGTTGGGGTTGGGAGGGGGGGTCTGGGGGTCTTTGGGGTCCCTGGTGTGGGCTGGAGACCCCAAACTGGGGGTCCCCAAATTGGGAGTCCCCATGGCTATAGGGTCCCCGGTGCTGGGGGTCCCGGTTTGGGGAGGGGGTCCCAGATTTGGGGTGGGGGTTCCCCAAGGTTTCGGGGTTTGGGGGTCGGGGTCAGGGGGGTCTGGGGGTCTTTGGGGTCCTGGGCATGGGCTGGAGACCCCAAACTGGGGGTCCCCAAATTGGGAGTCCCCATGGCTATAGGGTCCCCGGTGCTGGGGGTCCCGGTTTGGGCAGGGGGTCCCAGATTTGGGGTGGGGGTGTCCCCAAGGTTTCGGGGTCGGGGTCGGGGTCTTGGGGGGGGGGGTCGGTCCCGTACCTGCCGCAGCTCCTGCTCCAGCTGCAGGGCGCGGGTGACGATGGGGCCGCGCACGGCGTACTCCACGCGCCGCACGGCGGGGTTCATGCTGCCGCCGCTCAGCACCGGGGGTCGGCCGCCCCCTGACCCCGACCCTGACCTTGACCCCGACCCCGACCCCAAAGACGTCGCCGCCGTCGCCGCCGCCGCCATGGCCGGGAGCCTGCGGGGTCGCCGCGCGCTCAGGGCCCGCATTTGGGGCCGGGGGCCAAGGCCGGGGAATGGGGCTGGGAGGTTGGCACCCGGAGAGGAGGGCGAAGGCGGCACCGCCCCGGGGCAGAGACGGGCACGGGGCGGGACGGGGGGTGGGTGTGGGGTGGGTGTGGGGTGGGTGTGGGGTGGGGGTGTGGGGGTGGGGTGTGGGGCACGGGACGTGGGTACGGGGTATGGGGCGTCGGGGGGCATGGGGCAAGGGGCACGGGTTGGGAGTTGGGCGCAGGGCATGGGGCAAGGGGCACAAGACGGCGGTGGGGCACGGGGTGTGGGGTGGGGGTGTGGGGCACGGGACGTGGGTATGGGGTATGGGGTGTTGGGGGGCAAGGGGCATCGGGCATGGGGCAGGGGGCATAGGGCATGAGGTGGGTGTGGGGCACGGGACATGGGTACAGGGCATGGGGCACGGGGCGTGGGGCACTGGGTGTGGGGCACGGGGTGTGGGGCACAAGGTGTGGGGCACGGGGATATGGGGCCGGGGGGAGGGCTGTGGGGACAGAGGCAGGCAGGGACCCAAGGTTATGGGGACGTGGGCATGGGGCCACGGGGACGCGGGGACACGGGGACAGGGCCAGGAGCCGCCGGTGGCACCCGGCACCGCCAGGACCCACAGCAGCAGCTTGGGGGGGGGGGCAGGGGGGGAGATGTGGGGCAGGCCCCATAGCAGGGGGGCAGCGCTGGAAGGGGGACCCAGGGGGCGCCCCCTGCCTGCCCCACAGCTCCCCATAGCTCCCCACAGCTCTGCCCCACTGCTGCGCCCCCCGCCCCATTGCCACATCTCCCCCTGCACCCTCCCCTGCCCCATAGATCCCAATTGCCCCATAGCCACCCCCGCTGCCCCATAGCCGTCCCGCCCCAGAGCCCTCCTGCCCCCATAGCGCCTCCCGCTGCCCCATAGCCCCCCACCCCGTAGCCCCAATTCCCCCCCCCAACTGCCCCATAGCCCCAATTGCCCCATAGACTCCCCCACTGCCCCATAGACCCCCCCGTGCCCCATAGCCCCCTGCCCCATAGCCCCCCGCCCCATAACTCTCCTGCCCCATAGCCCCCCCCCACTGCCCCATAGCCCCCCCTTCTGCCCCATACCCTCCCTTGCCCCATAGCCCCCCTGCCCCATAGCCCCCCCCCACTGCCCCCACAGCCACCCCGCCCCATAGCTCTCCTGCCCCATAGCCCCCCCACTGCCCCATAGCCCCCCCTGCCCCATAGCCCCCCCAACTGCCCCATAGCCCCAATTGCCCTATACCACCTGCCCTACAGCCACCCTGCCCCATAGCTACCTGCCCCATAGCCCCCCCAACTGCCCCATAGCCCCCCCCCGCCCCATAGTCCCCCTGCCCCATAGCCCCAATTCCCCCATACCCCCCCAATTCCCCCCATACCCCCCCCTTGCCCCATAGTCCCCCAACTGCCCCATAGCCCCCCCAACTGCCCCACACCCCCCAATTGCCCCCCACCCCCCCCCGCCCCCATACCCCCCCCAACTGCCCCATAGCCCCCCTGCCCCATAGCTCTCCTGCCCCATAGCCCCCCCTAATTGCCCCATAGCCCCCCCAATTGCCCCCACACCCCCCCCCAACTGCCCCCCACACCCCCCCCAATTGCCCCCCCCCCGACTGACCCGCCGCTGCTTCATGGCCCCTCTGCCCCACAGCGCCCCCCTGCTGCCCCAAACGGCCACCGGCCTTAGCCCCGCCCCACCGCGCCCCCGCAGCCAATCAGCGCCAGCCCCCTTTATCCTTGGCCCCGCCCCCCCGCCGCCCATTGGCTGCGGCCGCGTCCCCCCAGAGGGGTGGGGCTGGGCCCCCCCCCCCCCCCTCGGTGGGGCGCCCCCTAACTGCCAGTGGGGGGGGCGGGTGGGGTGCCCCATAGCGCCCCATAGCGCCCCATAGCGCCCCATAGAGCGCCTTCTGTGCCCCATAGTGCCCATAGTGTGCCCCATAGCGCCCCATAGCGTGCCCCATAGTGCCCCATAGCGCCCCATAGCACCCATATTGTGCCCCATAGCGCCCCATAGCGTGCCCCATAGCGCCCCATAGTGCCCCTTAGTGCCCCCATAGTGCCCGTGCTGTGCCCCATAGTGCCCATATTGTGCCCCATAGCGCCCTGTAGTGCCCCATAGCGCCCCATAGAGCGCCTTCTGTGCCCCATAGTGCCCATAGTGTTCCCCCATAGCGCCCCATAGTGCCCCATAGCACCCCATAGCGTGCCCCATAGCGCCCCATAGCGCCCCATAGTGCCCCTTAGTGCCCCATAGTGCCCATTGTGTGCCCCATAGTGTCTGTGCTGTGCCCCACAGTGCCCCATAGTGTGCCCCATAGCACCCAGTGTGCCCCATAGCACCCATATTGTGCCCCATAATGCCCCATATTGTGCCCCATAGCACCCACTGTGTGTCCCATAGTGCCCCATAGCGCCCCTTCTGTGCCCCATAGTGCCCCATAGTGCCCATATTGTGCCCCATAGTGCCCGTTGTGTGCCCCATAGCGCCTATATTGTGCCCCACAGCACCCATATTGTGCCCCATAGCACCCAGTGTGCCCCACAGCGCCCATATTGTGCCCCATAGCACCCATATTTTACCCCATAGCGCCCATAGTGTGCCCCCATAGTGCCCGTTGTGTGCCCCATAGCGCCCATAGTGCCCATATTGTGCCCCATAGCAGCCTGCTGTGCTGCCCCATAGCACCCCATAGCGCCCAGTGTGCCCCATAGCGCCCCATAGTGTGCCCCATAGCACCCATTGTGTGGCCCTTAGTGCCCCCATTGTGTCCATTGTGTGCCCTATAGCGTCCCATAGCGCCCATATTGTGCCCCATAGCAGCCTGCTGTGCTGCCCCATAGTGCCCCATAGCACCCATGTTGTGCCCCTTAGTGCCCCATAGTGCCCATTGTGTGCCCCATAGCGCCCAGTGTGCCCCATAGCGCCTGTGCTGTTCACCATAGTGCCCCATAGTGTGCCCCATAGTGCCCCATAGTGCCCCATAGCACCCCTATTGTGCCCCATAGTGGCTATTGTGTGCCCCATAGTGCCCATATTGTGCCCCATAGCGCCCGTGCTGTGCCCCATAGCGCCCAGTGTGCCCCATAGCGCCTAGATTGTGCCCCATACTGCCCATCATGTGCCCCATAGTGCCCATATCCTGCCCCATAGCGCCCATTGTGTGCCCCACAGCAGCCCACCGTGCTGTGCCCCATAACAACACCCACTACTCAGCCCCATAGCGACCCACTGCTGTGCCTTATAGCACCTGCACTGCATCCCATAGTGACCCACCGCCCTGCCCCATAGCAAGGCGTGCTGTGCCCCATAGCACCCCATGCTGTGCCCCATAGCCTCACACCCAGTCCCCAAATCAACCACCTGCCCCACAGCCCCCACTGCGCCGTGCCCCATAGCTCCCCCCCCCCCTGCTTGCTGTGCCCCATAGCCGCCCCACAAACCCCCTCCCCAAACATTTCCAGTTCCCAGTCCCCAAACCACGGGTGCCCACACCCAAACCTTACATATGGGGCACCCCCATAACCGCCCCCCCTTCCCTATGGGGCCACCCCACACCCCCTCCCTCCCGGTCAGCCGTGGGTCCCAGCCCCACATACTCACTCCCAGGCTCCCATGGGTCCCAGCCCCCACGTGCTCCCCCGGGGGGGGCCCCTGGGTGTGGGCCCCTTATCAGCCCCACACGCTATGGGGCGGCGCTGGCTATGGGGCCGCCCCACATCTCCCTGCCCCCCACCCCTGGGTCCTTTTCCCTTCCACCCGGCCGGGCTCACCCCACGTCCACGCGCTGTGGGGCAGCCGTGGGGCAGCCGTGGGGCAGCGAGGGCGGCCGCCTTGTCCCCGTGGCCGCCGCCGCCACCCTGACCTTTGCGGGGGCCCTAAATATAACCCGGCAGCTGCCGGGGGGCCGCGACCCCCACCCGCTGTGGGGCAGGGACACTTGTGGGGCGCCAGAACCCCATAGCAGGGGGGACAACCCCGCTGCGTGTCCCCCCCCAGACACTTATGGGGCAGCGCCGCCCCACACGGCTGCCCCACAAGTAGGGGGCCGGGTGGTTGGGGAGGAGGGGGGGGGGCACCGCGCTCCCAGCCCCATAGTGCGCCCCATAGCGGGTGCTATGGGGCGGAGGGGGGGGTGCGGGGGGGGTCGCCTTGCTATTTTTTACAGCGCCTCGGAGGTGACATTGGGGCCCCGGGGTATTGCCAACACTGGTGTGACAGCGGTTTTTTTTTGGTGCAAAAAAGCTTTAATTTGGGTCGTGGAAAAACTTAACAGGAAGGGGGGGCACCCGACGGGGCGGGCTCGGGCGTCCCCGCGCCGTGGGGTGCCCCCAAAAGTGGGGTTTTTTTGCCCCAAAAGTGTGTGTGTCCCCCCCCCCCCCCCCCGCACTCAGGGCTCACATCACCTTGCAGCAGCGCTGCTTGGGGGCCGGCGGCTCCTCGGGGGGGGGCCGTGAGGCGTAGCAATGGGGGGGGGGGTCGGCACTTATGGGGCAGCCGTGGGGGCGGCTGCGTGGGGCACTGCTGCTGCTGCTGCTGCTGCTGCTGCTGCTGCTGCTGCTGCTTGGTGGCCGCTCGCTGCCCGCTTCAGCTCCGCCAAGGTTTGAGCCGGGACCGGGTCCGGAGGCGACGGGGACGGGGGGGGGGTCCTGGAAAGGTGACGTTGGTGGCACCCGGGGACACCCCGAAGCCTGGGGACACTGAGGACACCCCCCAGGGTGGTCCCAGGGGACCGGTGAGCCCCCCCCCAGGACACCCCCACCCCAACGCCAAGAAGCCCCCCGGGGCGCTGCGCCCCCCCCCCCCGTTGGGACCTCTCCAAGACACCCAGGACTCGGTGTCACCGCTCGGTGCCACCACCGCCACCAGCTGTCCCCAGTGCCACCGCCTCTCACCTGGAGGCAGCGCCGTGCTTCGGCCCTCCTCCTCCTCCTCCTCCTCTTCCTCCTCCTGGCCTCGGTGGCCCCGCTGCCACACCAGGGCCTCGCGCGCCTGCGCCCGCCGGTACCGGCTGGCTGCGCTCCGTCACGCTGGCGCGCCGCGCCGCCTTGCTGGGGAGGGGGGGGACAACGGGGACACGGGGTCATCTAGGAGGGGGACACAACCCCCCCTCCGACCCCCAGAAACCCTGAGAATTGTCCCCCGAAAAGCCTCTCACCCGCGGCTGCCGGCGCTGGAGGTCCCTGCGCTGCAGGGAGGAGCGGTGCTTGCGGTGCGAGCGCAGGACGGCCTCGCGCTTCTGCTTCAGCTCCAGCAGCTTGGCGCGCACCTCCTCGTCCCCCGCACACGTCTGGGGACACCACGGGGACAGCCCGGGGGACACCACGGGGACGTTGGAAGGGGTCCCGAGGTCCCCTATGGCCACCGTGGGCCTCGTGGGGCCCCGTGGTGCCCTTGGGCTCCGGAGGGTATGTGGTCTTGGTGGCCACCCCCATGGTCTTGGTGGCCACCCCAAGGTCTTGGTGGCCCCTTCCCATGGGCTTGGTGGCCACCCCATGGGCTTGGTGGCCACCCCATGGGCTTGGTGGCCCCTTCCCATGGGCTTGGTGGCCACCCCATGGGCTTGGTGGCCACCCCATGGGCTTGGTGGCCACCCCCATGGGCTTGGTGGCCCCTTCCCATGGGCTTGGTGGCCACCCTATGGTCTTGGTGGCCACCCCAAGGTCTTGGTGGCCCTCCCATGGGCTTGGTGGCCCCTTCCCATGGGCTTGGTGGCCACCCCATGGGCTTGGTGGCCACCCCAAGGTCTTGGTGGCCACCCCATGGGCTTGGTGGCCACCCCATGGTCCCCCAATGACCCCACAGTCCCCAAGGTCCCCATAGTCCCTACAGACCCCAAGCTCCTTGTGGCCTCCCCCATGGTCCCCTCAGTCTCCATAGACCCCATGGTCCCTATAAACCCCATGGTCCTCATTGTCCCCACAGACCCCAAAGGTCCCCATAGACCCCCATGGTCCTCATGGTCCCCATAGGCCCCATGGACCCTATGAACCTCATGGTCCTCATTGTCCCCCATAGTCCCCCCATGGGTCCTTATGAACCCCATAGAACCCCATGGTCCCCATAGGTCCCATGGACCCTATGACCCCCATGGTCCCCATAGACCCCAAGGGTCCCCCATAGACCCCCAAGGTCCTTCTGGTCCCCATAGACCCCCATAGACCCCATGACCCATGTGGTCCCTGTTGTCCCCAAGGGCCCCCATTGTCCCCATAGACCCCCAAGGTCCCCACAGACCCCATGGTCCCTATGAACCCCCATGGTCCTCATGGTCCCCATAGACCCCATGGACCCCATAGTCCCCATAGACCCCCATGGTCCCTATGAACCCCATGGTCCTCATTGTCCCCATAGACCCCCAAGGTCCCCATAGACCCTGTGGTCCCCACAGACCCTCATGGTCCTCATTGTCCCCATAGACCCCATGGACCCCATAGTCCCCATAAATCCCATGGTCCCCATAGACCCCCAAGGTCCTCATTGTCCCCCATAGACCCCATGGACCCCACAGACCCTCATGGTCCCCATGGTCCCCCATTGACCCCATGGACCCCATAGACCCTATAGACCCCCATGGTCCTCACTGTCCCCAAGGTCCTCAATGTCCCCATAGACCCCCAAGGTCCCCACAGACCCCCACGGACCCAATGACCCCCAAAGGTCCTCATTGTCCCCATAGACCCCATAGACCCCCAGGGTCCCCATAGACCCCCCAGACCCAATGACCTCCATGGTCCTCACTGTCCCCAAGGTCCTCAATGTCCCCATAGACCCCCCAGGGTCCCCCATAGACCCCCACGGACCCAATGACCCCCCATGGTCCCCATTGTCCCCACAGACCCCACGGCCCCCACAGACCCCACGGCCCCCCACAGACCCCAAAGGTCCCCACAGACCCCATAGTCCCCATGTCCCCCCCACGTCCCCCGCGCTCACCCAGCGGCGTCTCATCCATCGCCGACTTCCCCCCGAGGTCGGCCCCCGTGCGCCACCAGCAGCTCCACCAGCGGGATCTGCGCGGCGCCGCCGTCACCACCACCGTCCCCCAACGCTTCGTGGGTCACCCCCCCCCATCCCCAACCTGTCCCCAACCTGTCCCCAACCTGTCCCCAACCTGTCCCCAGCAGGCGGCGGCGTGCAGCGGCTGCCACCCGTCCTCGTCCCGCGCGCTGGTGCTGGCCTCGTGCCGCAGCAGCAGCTCGGCCGCCTCCAGGTACCCGTTGGCCGCCGCGATGTGAAGCTGCACGGTGGTGGGGGGGGGGGGGGGGACGCACGGTGAGGGTGGGGGGTGGGGGGGGGGGGGCTCGGAAGACCCCCGGCGTGTCCCCCAATCCTCGTCCCTTGTCCCTTACCAGGGTGGCGCCGCGCGCTCCCGGCGCGTCCAGGTCGGCGCCCGCCGCCAGCAGCGCCCGCACGTCCGCCAGCAGCGCCCGCTCCGTGGCGCCGCGCGCCTCCTCGATGCGCGCCTGGGTGATGCCTGCGGGACGGAGGGACACGTGGCAGGGGGACAGAGAAGGGGACAACAAGGGGACGAAGGGGACGGTGGCGGTGCTCACCCTGCTCGGCCATGGCGGTCTCCAGGCAGTCCAGCGTGGCCTCGTCCTCGCACAGGTCGTAGGGCATGTCGCCGTCGGATGTCACCGCCAGCAGGTTGGGCGCCGCTGGGGCGGGGAGGGGACAGGGGAGTGAGGGGTGTGGGGGACACCCCGAGGACGTGGGGGGACACCCCGAGGACACAACAAGGCTGTGGGGGGACACCCCAAGGACGTGGGGGGACACCCCGAGGACGTGGGGGACACCCCGAGGACACCACAAGGACGTGGGGGACATCACAAGGATGTGGGGGACACCTCGAGGACGTGGGGGACACCCCGAGGACACCCCAAGGACACCATAAGGACATGGGGGACACCCCGAGGACATGGGGGGACACCCCGAGGACACCACAAGGATGTGGGGGACATGGGGACACCACAAGGACATGGGGGACACCTCGAGGACATGGGGGACATCCCAAGGACACAACAAGGCTGTGGGGGACACCACAAGGACGTGGGGACATCACAAGGAGGTGGGGACATGGGGGACACCCCAAGGACGTGGGGACACCACAAGGACATGGGGGACACCTCGAGGACGTGGGGGACACCTCGAGGACACCACAAGGATGTGGGGGGACACCACAAGGACATGGGGACATGGGGACACCACAGGGACGTGGGGACACCACGAGGACATGGGGGACACCATAAGGCTGTGGGGGGCACCACAAGGATGTGGGGACATGGGGACACCACAAGGACATGGGGGACACAGGGGACATGGGGTCTTGGGGATGTGGGATGTGGGGACGCCACAAGGACACCCACAAGGATGTGGGGGGACACCCCAAGGACATGGGGGACATCCCAAGGACACAACAAGGATGTGGGGACATCACAAGGAGGTGGGGACATGGGGACACCCCAAGGACGTGGGGATGTGGGGACACCCCAAGGATGTGGGGGACAT